>CM053772.1:43968236-44000785 GCA_028658325.1 Potorous gilbertii | reverse complement strand
GGAGTCTCTGGCCAAGCTGCTTCAGCCTCTGCCGCAGCAGCCGCTTCCCAGGGGGTCCGAGTCCCGGAGATCCCCCGCTCCCCTCTCAGCCCGTCTCTCTCACTGACCTGTGCGTCTGTGGGTGGTGGGACCTTCGCGCCGCCCGGAGATCCAGGTCCCTGCCGCCTGCGGGGCTCTGCTCGCTCCTCTCAGTGCTGCGTGGCCCGGGCGGGGGAGGGGAGCGCTCGGCAGGACAGGACTCCGCTCCCGTGTTGTCCGGGGTACCTTTGCGGTCGGTTTTTCAGGGCTCTCTGCAACGGAAATCTCCTTCACTGTGTTGCTGCGCGGCTTCCACTGTTCCAGACTTTGTCAGGAGTTCTTTTTACAGGAAATCTATGGGCTGTGGGTTCGGACCTAGCATAGGTGAGTCTTTCTACTCCGCCATCTTGGCTCCGCCCTCCCCCAATTCTAATTTTTAACAAATGTTTTCTTCAGTTGGCTCCTTTTCCATTTGTCTAATTTTCACAGTTAGATTTTGTACCTCCTTATCATTTGTCCAATTTTACTCTTCAAGAAACTCTTCTCTTCAGTGAATTCTTTTTTTCCATTTTGTCTATTGCACTTTTAAAACTGTTGGTCAATTTTTCTTCAACCTCTCTAATTTGGGTTTTAAAATCATTCTTGAGCTCTTCCAGGAATTCCTTTTATGCTCAAGACTATTTCAGATTCCCTTTTGAGGTTTCAGGCGCGGGTATATTATCAGTGCTGTCCTCTTCTGATTTTATATTTTGATCTT
This sequence comes from Potorous gilbertii, assembly GCA_028658325.1. Taxonomy (NCBI): domain Eukaryota; kingdom Metazoa; phylum Chordata; class Mammalia; order Diprotodontia; family Potoroidae; genus Potorous; species Potorous gilbertii. The sequence continues at coordinate 44,000,010 of CM053772.1, read as the reverse complement.
CCCTGTTCCCAGAGCAAGATTCTATGGTCTTTGCTTTGCTGATTTGTTTCTTGCTTATGATAATTGCTTTTTCCCTGCCTTTTAAAGTGGATTTCTGCTTCGGGGCACAGGGCAATCTGTCCCATGTTTCTTATGTTGGGTGTTTGGGGCCTGGTTTCTGTGTGACCTCTGGTTCTTTCAGTCAGAATTATATAATGCTATAGCTTTCCTGGTGCTGAGCTGCCTGGTGTGAACCAAAGTCAAGGCCAGGTAAAATGTTTCTGAGTTTCCCTGGGGTTACACTGAAGGTCCTGGCATGAGATATGGGGGAGGGGGAGTCTGTTTCCTGGAGGTCTCCTCCTCTCCTAGGGCTGCACTAATCCATCTACACTGGTGTCTGCCTAGTTCCCCTGGCTGTGCTAAGGCATGTCTGGGGTCCTGGTGTTGGTGCTTCCTGGCTCCACCTCCTTTGGGCTCAGGATCTCCTGCTGGCCCCCTCAGGAGGGGATTGTTGGGATGCTTCCAATCCTGCAATGGTTCCCTTCAGCCACAGTAAGAGGGACCCTTCCCAGTGGTCTCCCTAGCCTTCAGAGCTAAAAGACTGCTTGTCCGTTCTGCTGGCTCCACTATTTCAGAATTTCTCCTGGGGTAATATTCTCTGGGTTTTTCAAGGTTAATCAGGGAGGGTAAGTGCATTTACAGTTTATTCTACCATCTTGACTCCCAGAATTTCAAGTAGGTGACTTTCAAACATTTAGCCTATGGGCTGATAGCCCCAGGAACAGCTGCTATGACTGTCACAGACCCTGCTCTTCTCTCTCACCCAGTTCTGATGGGCTCCTGTCCTGTACTGAGCAATTTGAGAATCCATCACTGGAGATTCAGCCCACCTGGCGCAGTTCCAGCTCCACTATGGCCACGTCTACCTAGTTCTAAATTTATGAGCCTCTAATGCTAAGGCACTTACAGACAAAGCAAAGTAAAAAACTCATTAAGCAAAAGTGGTGTACTTTCACCATCTTACTTAATGTCATTTCCCACACAATTGCCATTTTTAGGCATATTTGGAAATTTTGTTTTTGTTGTTTGAAAATATGAGCTTTCTGATGAAATCTCTCTGTACAAGCATAAATCATTTCCAATTTTCTTCCTCTCTTTTCCCTTCCTTCCTTTCTCCCTTCTTTTCTCTCTTCCTTTTGTTCTTTCCTTTTTTTTCTTTCTCTTCCTCCTCCTCTGTATTCTTCTTCCTCTTCTTTATTTAAAACTACATCATCAGACTTTTCTTTTTTGTTTTTGCCTTCTACTCTTCTTGATCTAAAGGACAGGGGGTTCCCAAACTATGGGATTCCACACAGCTTTTCTGTGACCTCCCACAACCTGGCTCTCCTTAATTAATCTAAGAATTTGTAGCAGGAAGTATTTTAGAAACCATCTACTCCAATCCCTCATTTTAAACAGGAGCAAACTGAGACCCCAAAGTTATACAAGAAGCTATCATATTTTAGCAGCAGGCAGTAGGTCAGCATGAGTTTATTGAAATTTACTATATTCTAGGCACCGGGTGAAGCACGGAATACAAAAAAAAGGCAAATACCATTCTATTACTGGAGACACCATGAAACACCAAGAGACACCATGAAATTAACTATTTTCATACAAAACATTTTCATACAAAATTGAAGGGAAGACATATATCTTTAGAGAGAGGGAGTCCCAGAAAGACCTCTTGATGAAGACAGAATTTGAAATAGTCCTTAAAGTTAGCCTGATGGCAGAGGTAAGGAGGGAAAGCATTCAAAGTATAGAGGATAGCCCGTGAAAAGGCAGGGAGTCAGGACTTAGAGGGAATCATCAAATAGAATTTTATATGTAGTACTATAGAAAAAAGGCAGTCACTGGAGTCTCATGAGTAAGGGATGGTGTGATCAAACCTTCATTTTAGGAAGACCACTTTGGGAGCTAAGTGCAGAAAAGATTTGAGTTGGGAGAGACTAGAAGTAGGCATTTCAATACTTGAGAAAAGAAGACCATCCAGAAGCTATTGAAGCCTTCCAGGCATAAGGCAATTAAGGCTAAGGTGGGAGTCATATGAGTAGCAAGAAGGGGAAAGTATAGCAAAAATGTTATGAAGGTTTAAATGGTATGATGTGGCAAAAGATTAGACAATGTGAGATGAGGGCAAATCAGTCACTGAGGATAGAACTGAAGTTGAATACCTAGATGACTGGACTCTCCTCAAAAGTAAAGGAGAAATTGAGAAGAGGGGAGGACTGGAAAGGGAAGACAACGACTTCTGTTTTGTGCATGTTCACTTTGAAATATCTATGGGACATCCAGTTGAGGATTTGCAACAGGCAGTATGGAATGGCAGATGTAAGGATAATAAACAGAGGTAAGAATCATCTGCAAAGAGACGGTAACTGAAACCATAGGAGTTAATGAGATTACCAAGGGAAACAATATATAGGGAGAAAAGAAGATTCTCCAGGACAGGACCCTGGGAAATGCCCAACGTTTGTGGGTATGAACTGAAGATGTAGCAAAGAAAGACCACAAAAAAGCAGTGTAAGAGAGGTAGGAGGGGAACCAAGAAAGAGAAGTGTCACAACTTCACACCAAAAAAAAAAGTACAGAAGGGAAAGAATGTGAGGAGGGTCATCAACAGTGTCAAAGGCAACAAAAATGTCAAGAAATCGGAGACTAAGAAAAGGCCTTTAGGCTTGGCAATTAAGCAATGTGAATGATGAAATCAGAAGCCAAATTGACAAGAGTTTACAAAAGGAGCCACCAGTTATAGATGGCTTCCTCCAGCAGTATAGCCATAAATGAGAGAAGAAATCTCATATAACAGCTTGTGCGGACTTGAGGTTTTTGTTGTTTTATCTTGTTTTACTTAAGGATAGCAATGACATAGAGATGTTCTAGGCATCTGAGAAGCAACCAGGAGAGAGTGAAATTTTGAAGATTATTAAGAGAACAGAATATCATGGAGGAGTCGATCTGCTGAAAAAGGTAGGAAAGATTGGAATCAAGGTGCATGGAGAGGGTTTGCCTTGGCAGGGACAAGGTCCACCTCTTCATGTGATACAGGGATAAAGGATATAGTGGGAGAAGATATCTGAGTGGTGTGAGGAGAGGAGGATGGGGAAAAAAAAAAGATGGTTCTTGGGAAATGGCCTCATTTTTTTTAAAGTATGTGACAAAGACCTCAACAAAGAGAGTGAGAAGAGGGCATATCTTGGGAGGCTTGCAGTATAAAAAAGGTTTGTAAAGTTTTTAAAGTGAATGGGATAGTGAATTCATTAGGGAGGTATGAAAGGATTGCTTTACTGCAGTGAAAGCCCAAATTGAGATTATGTAACATAAATTTGTAGTGTACACTATGACAGAAATCTTTTTTGTCAAATGCTTCCATTCTCCCATATTTAATACATTTTCCAAATAACTTCCAAATGGATATTCCTAACTCACAGACCTAAGAATGTTGTTTTCCTACTCAAAAATCTTTAATGGTCCACCATTTTCTCTAGAACAAATATAGAACATTTATCTTACTTTAAATTTGAAACAAGAATTTCATTTGTTTTGTTTCACACTACATTTTGTTACACATTTAACATTAATATAAACCTTCCATCTTGAAATTTTTGTTCTGGACTCATCATTCTGTCTCCTGCCTTAATGCTCTTAAAAGGTTCCCCTTCTCCAACTCTATCCCCAGCTCTATAAGATATACTTTTTTTGCCTCTTCTTCCTAAAATATCTGCCTTTCTTTAACATTTAATTCACATGCTACTTCCTGTAGGAAGCTTTTCTAGACAATCCTTTTTGTCTAGTTTTCCTTCTTCCATAAATTGCATTGTGTTGCTTCTATGTTACACCCTCAGAATTCAAGGTCCTTGACCAGGGCCTATTTTGGTTTGGTTTTATCTCTCCCATGCCTAGCCTGGTGTCTTGCAATTAGTAGGAACTTTATATATGCTTATTGGATTTGATTAGAAGGTACCCGATTATCTGCAAGGATAAGATCCTCCTTAAAACCTCCTCCTGCCGGCATTTTACGATCTCTATTTCCTTCGTCCCCTTCAGCAGTGAACGACTTTACTGCTTCTTGTTGCAGGTACAAAAATTCCTAATTAGGGCTATGATTCAAATACTAGTCTTCATGGTTTTGCATAAATGTATCTCATTCCCAGAAATGTATCTCCCCTTTAACTTCCATGCAGAATTCCTAGGATCCTCAAAGAACAACTCTTTTGTCACTTTCTTTATCAGGACCTTTCTGCCACCACCATACTCCCTTAATCTGCCCCGCTCAGTTTTTGGTATGCTCTACCCCTTACACATAATTTGTATGTATGTACGTACTTTGTATTTGTTTGTACTTACTTACCTGCATATGTTGTATTTCTCAATATCCTCACATTTACGGAATTATAAAGGCAAGTATTGTTTCCTTTTTTTTGTCTCTGTATCTTAGCTTCTTTTTAAAAAATAGGCACTTAAATATGTTTGTGGAATGAAACTGAATATTTCCACCATGATGTGACTTTCTTTCCTTTTATCTTTACTCTAAGGATATTTATGATGGTACTTCCCCCACCAAATCTCAGGGATATCTATAATTTTCCTTGCATTAAAACTTTTATCCTGGGATTTGTCTATTGTGAAGAATTAGCACTATCCTAAGATATGTTATTTATATTTCAGCTCTATTCCACTCTCATGACTCCAAAGATAAATTAACAGGCAGGCAGGAAGGTAGGCAGATAGAGAGATAGGTAGGCAGATAGATAGATTGGTAGATAGATAGACAAGTGAAAGAAAGGAGGGAAGAAAGAAAAATGGAAAGAAGGAAAAAGAGAAAGAAAAGAGAAATAGAAGACAAAAAGAAGGAAAGGGTAAAGGAAAAAAGGATGGAAAGAAGGAAGGAAAGGTAGATATAGAAAACTATAGAGAGGTTCCAATTACAAAATATACAGATGTCCAGGGGAGAAAGGTCTACAGCTTTCAATCAATACTTGGATGCTATTTTTGTCAAAGGCCACCTTTCCTGTTCTCTCTCTACCTTGCACTCCTGGCAATAATTCCAGCACAGTGTCCCTTCTGAGATGGCTTCCTACTCCTGTTCAGTCTCCATCATGAGCCTTACCTTGTGCAAATGAGCATATGCTTTCCCTCTAGACGGAACAGTGCATATATTTGAAGAACAAGAAATAGAGCATGAGCACCTGATATAGTCAGCCTACAATTTACATCCTGCCTCATGACAGAGTGAGGAGAGTTACAATGGAATCAGGATATACTTGACAATAGCTTACCTAGTATTATCTGGTCTTTTCTTGGGCTATTTTCAAGTTCAATATTGATATTTCTACTCTGCCCCATAACATTCCAAGTTCTGTTTTTAATTTTCCTCTTCTCTCAATCACATTCACTGACCCAGTTACCCCATTTCAGATGAGTATAGAAAGAAAAAGATTAGAGGTGAAAGTACCATATTTTTAAAAGATCTATATATCTTTAGTCTCATCATCTGTATGACATTGGGCAAACTACCTACCCTTCCTAGACCTTACTTTTCTCACCTGCCAAATGAGGCTGTTGGATTAGATGGTTTCCAAGGTCACTTGCAGCTTTATAGTGATGATTCTATCTTGTTTTTTCTCTGGGCTACTTTATACTTTTGAAGAGACAGAGAGAGAGAGAGAGAGAGAGAGAGAGAGAGAGAGAGAGAATAGCCCTCCCTAAAGTTACCATCACTTGCAAAAATCTCTTCACAATATTTTCAGGAATTCAGAACATATTGTGAAAACATTATGTGAAATAAGGAGAGTTTATTCTTGAGAAAAGGGATGCCATCCCTCCCTCCCTCACCCTCTCCTCATCCAGCACTATGCTATGGCCAGCTTTTATTAGCTCACCAGAGCTCATGGTTTACTTTTCAGTGTAAGTACCTCTGAAGTCAGTTACAAATCAGGGATTAATCTGAAAATTATCTAGACTTAAGAAAGTAATGGAGAAAATGTTAAAAATGCATAACCAAAATGTTAATAATTAAACTCAAAAGTGTGTCACATGTAATTTTTCTTTTGAGATTCAGTTATTAAACATTTATGAGCACATACTGAGCTAGGGTCTACCATCTTTCCAAATGCAAAAGTGCAGATAACATTCAATCTCTAGACTATGTCCCCAAACCACAAAGAAATTTAGTGACAATGCAAACACATTTCTAGACCACCAGCAGCAGCAGAAGCAGCAAATGTGAAAATGTGAGACAACTAAGCTCCTTGAGAACAGAGAGAGAGCTCATGCTATCTTGCTATCTTCAGAGTCAAGCAAGGTGCCCAGCACATAGTAGGTGCTTGAGAAATATTTCCTAATGGATTTCATGTGTGTATATAGATAAGATTTTTTAGAGATAAACTCAAAGGTAAACAAATCCATTCAATGTCTTGTACGTAGTCACAGAGCTAGGTAATGTAAGAGGCAGTATTGGAATCCAGGATTTCCTGACTCTGAGTCCAGCACTCTATCATCCTATACCTGGGCCATCTCCAGTCATTTTGACTTATGTCTTACCATTGGACTCCAGTGACTCTTGAGAAGTGAGTGCAATTCTTCTTCACTTAAATCTAATTCAATGGAAATTCAAGATATCACCCTCATGATGTCATTTGTTCTCTGAGAATGAAGGCTGAGGAATATCAACAACCATGACATCCTACGCTATATGATTTCTCATATCATTGTAGGAGGTAAAGTAAAATATAAAGTCTCCTGCATTAATCAAAATGGACCTGGAGTTCTCAAGTAAGAAATATTTAAAAGTTCCATGACATTGTTAAATTAAGTCTAATACATGTCAAAAATGAGCTCTTAGACATCTAAAGTACAAAGTGGTCCCATAAGCTAGTTGGAAGATAATTTTAATGGGTTTTTGTTTAAGTCTTTGGGGAAATTCAGAGGTAAGCAAACACAGTACCAAGATAAGCTTAAGGTTAATTAGGAGAGCTCATTTGAAAGTACAACATATTTATTTAAACTTGTATAATTTGTATGGCCATTTTCTTATTAAAACGTTTTATTAACTATAATATTTAGTTAATAGTAATTTTCACTTTTTCCAAGACATAGACAACAGAAAATTTGATACAGGATGGGGATTCAGAAAACAAGTTGCAAAATCCAGGCTATGCCCTGGGTTTAATATTCTTTGTCCACACACTCTTGGCTTTCTCCATCTAGACCTAGAAACTTAATTCAATGAGAACTGATTATAGGCACAAGGCTTTAGAGCTTGAAGGAGTCTTAGAGGTTATCTAGTCTAACTTCACTTTATAAATAAGGAAACTGTGGCAAGGAGGATAAGTGATTTGCCTGAAATCCTATAGGTATTTGTAAGCATTAGAAATAAGATTTGAATTTAGGCCTGTTGACTTCCAAGCCAGTGATCTTCCCTACACCTTCTGATGTTCCAGATGACGCTATTGAGGGAACAGGAGTTCCATTGACATAACTTCCATTTATTAAGGTTTCAAAAACATATGTGATCTTATCAGAGGAATATTCTATTACATTTATAAGACTGAATTTATTTATACAGAAAAAGACGATATATATTCTAGAATGGTTTTGATTAGATATAGGTTGAATCACCAAAAATATTAAGCAGAAAATGTAGTTTCCTAGAATCTTCCATTTCCTGATCATTCCAGGTAATGAGGATTTTGTTACAATCAGCGAGTAACTAGCAATGAAAAAACAGCATGGACACCCCAAACAGAGAGGCAATCTTCCATGAAATCAACATTTAGCTGTCTAGAGAGTGTCACTGAACTACTGTTCTTGGGGTATGCATACCCGTTGGCCTAAATCAATCAATAAACATTTATGAAGCATCTGTCACATGGCAAACATTGTGCTCAGCACTGAATATACAAAAAAACATCAAAAGACAGCCCCTGCCCTTAAGGAGTTTATAATCTTATTCATATCTGACTCCTAATCTCTATCAAAGTTTACTTCTCCTGTGTTCCATAGCATCAAGTGCCTGCTATGCCTGCCAGAGAAGCTCCAGTGAACTTACATCTTTGAGAATGGGTGAATTTAATACAGGGGATCACTACATATACTACTGTGGGCAAGAATCCCGTAATAAAAATGGAGTAGCCCCCATATTCAATAAAAGGGTGAAAAAAATCAGTACTGAGGCATAATCTAAATATCATTCAATACCACAATGATATAATTCTGTGCTCTAACTGATGCTGAAGGTGTGAAAGTTGATCAGTTCTATGAAGACTTACAACATTTGGAACAAAAGGAGGGAAAAGGGTTTCACATTCATCATATAGAAATGGAATTTTGAAGCAGGAATTCAAAACATAATTGACCTTAGAGTAATAACATTAACTCATTTGTCATAACAAACACTCTTTTTCAACAACGCAAAAGACAACTCTACATGGATATCACCAGTCAATATAGACAATAGAGGAGATTCTTTTAATTTATTAGTTGAAGTAGATGCCCACCAAGGGTCATTTCAGCTCTGAACATCTGTAATTCTGTGACCTGAGCTTAAGTCTAAGTTCTCTTACTTATTACTTAAATGACCTTGGACAAGTCCCCTTTAAATTTTACTGATTTCCTTTCTATAAAAAGAAGGGAGTTGGATAGATGGCTGCTGAGGTCCCTTTAACTCTCAAAATTTGTGGTTCCATAATTTGGAACTGAATCTTACAACCCTGTTGCTATGACCTGAGCAACTTTTAACAAGTCCTTTTCCAGGGCCCCAGCTCTTTTGTAAGATGAGGAGGCTGGAATATATGGTTTCTAGAATAAGAACCATAATTGTAGGTAATATTTATACAGCACTCTAAGGTTTACAGTAACTCATTTACATATGCTAACTCATTTGATCCTTCCATATCTAAAGGCTCAGATCATGTGATCCTTCCAGGAAACCTAATTGTTATTTATTAAATGGAAGCCAGTTTATACCACCGCATACTACTACTATTGTATTAATAAATATAGTATTATACGCTACACTGCTGCTTCCTCTGTGTGACCTAGTCTTGACTTTTCCTCTCAGCCTGATGATCCTGCCAGCAATCAGACAACATATGACAGTTTACTAGTGAACAGAGCCCTAGATCTGGATTCAATGAGCTTGGCTTCTCAATTTCTTCCTCTATAAAATAAATAGGGTCAACTCTTTGATCTCCAAAATCCTTTACAATTCTCAATTCCAGCATTAGTAAATCATTTCCGTTCTCTCTGAAAAATGAAGACTTTGGATTAGATGCTTTCTGAAGTCCTTTTCAGCAGTAATTGCTAGGAGTCTGAGTTAATGTAATCACTACTCCTCATGTAAATTAGACTCAGTACAAAGTAATATTGCTAAAGATGGCTCACTTTCCTTCATCCCGAGGAGTCAATTATTTGCCAGGTCTTATGGATTCTACCTCCAAAATTTGTCTCTCACCACTCTCTTTTCTAATCATGCCACTACTCCTTGAGTTCAGGCCATAATTACCTCTATCCTTGATTATTGAAGTAACCCCCTCACTGGTCTCACTTCCTCAACTCTTTACCCTCTCCACTTCATCCTTTAAATGACTGTTACTGATTTTTTCTAAAGAACAGATCTGACATAAACAAAGTTTCCCAAACATATTTGACCTATGTACACTTTTCAAAAAAAAAATTATCAATACCCCTCTAGAAATCTCTAACACTTTAATGTTTTTAAAAATTTGTTTCATCACAAATATATATATATGTTATTTTTGAAGTGACACATTTTATTATAAATTTGTCAGTTTTTTCCTGTATTGAAATATTGATGATGTAATATTGCATCATATAACCATATAGCATCATATTGTAAACAAGTCAGTACATGCACGTACTGCTGCTGGTACTCGCAGGACTTTCCGACCATGGGCAGCGTATTCATCTACTAATACTTGCTTTTTAAGACCTGTTGGTGGACTTGACCAATGAACAGCTCTAACTTTCATTTTGTATGTTTTTTGGAAAATAATATAATCACTACAACTTTAACTCTGTTGTACAATAGATAGAACACACAACAGTTTTTCAATCTTCTCTTCTTATGCTTCCACTTCCCCCTTATTTTTATTCACTGTGGCCCAATCACACCCAGTACAACTATCCTCACCATTGGTTCAGTACCCCCAGGGAGTAGTATTGCCCACTTTGGGAACCCCTGGACAAAACCCTACCTCACAAACTCCAGTGTTCCCCTGTGATCTCTGGCATCAATCATAAACACCTGTGTGTGACATTGAAATTCCTTCACAACATGACTTGCAACTACCTTTCCAAGTTTTGTTTGCTTGTTGTCATTTTCTTTTCCTCCCCTTCCTGTCTTCTACAGTCTAGTCACACTGATCTTCTTCCCATTCCTCACATATAATGTTCATCTCCTACCTCTGTAACTTTCCTCACCAGTGTCTTGACTCCATCCTTATCTCCAACTCTTAGAATGCTTAGTGTCCATCAAAACTCAGCACAGAAATATCTTACTACGTGAGATCTTTTCAGACTTCTTTCCTATTTCTTGCCACCTCAATCTGCTATAGCTTCCTTTCCAAATTATTTGTTTTGTACATATTTATATATGTAAAATTCCCCCCAACACACAAAATGGGTATTTTTAAATTTGTATCCCCAGTCTCTAGTATAGAGCAGATGCTTAATAATTTTATTTTAATGGATTGACTGATGTACTCAATTCTGTTGCTGTCAAATCAACACAGACCTGCTAGGTGCTACAGTGGATAGAGCACTGGGCAAAGAGTCAGGAAGACCTGAACTCAAATCTTGCCTCACACTCTAACTAGCTATGTATCTCTGAGTAAACCATTTAAATATATTCTGCCTCAGTTTCCCAAAATGCAAAATGTGAATAATAATAGCATCTATCTCACAGGGTTGGTATGAGGATCAATTCTGATAATATTCATAAAGCACTTAGTGCAGTATCTGATATATTTCTCAATCAATAAATGGTCAAAGGATATGAATAGACAGTTTTTTTGATGAAGAAATCAAAATGATACACAGTCATATGAAAAAATCCTCTCATTAATTCTTGATTAGAGAAATTCAAATCAAAACAACTTTGAGATATCATCTTACTCCTATGAGATTGACTTAAACAACAGAAGAAGGAAATGACTGTTGCAGGGCATGCATGCTCAGGTCCTATCTTTGCCGGCACTGCCCACGCTGGACCAGCCTTTGCTCCCAGCATGGCACAGTGGATGTTTTCCATCTACCTTCCAGGTTGTTTTGGGCTGGAGATTTGCTTCACTACATCATTATGTGGACTCTAAAGGGCACCCAAAAATGCTGAAGAAAATAACACCTTAAAAAATAGACTAACCCAAATGGTAAAAGAAATGCAAAAAGCCAATAAGGAAAATAATGCCTTAAAAAGCCTAATTGACTAAATGGAAAAAGGAGGTTCAAAAGATCACTGAAAAAAATAATTTCTTAAAGATTAGAATGGAGTAGATGAAAGCTAATGACTTTATGAACAATCAAGAAATTACAAATCAAACCCAAAGGAATGAAAAAATAGCAGATAATGTGAAATATCTCATTGGAAAAACAACTGACCTGGAAAATAGATCCAGTAGAGGCAATTTAAAAATTATAGACTACTTGAAAGTCATGATCAAAAAAAAGAGCCCAGACATCATCTTTTTAAGAAATTATCAAGGAAAACTTCCCTGATATTCTAGAATCAGAGAGTATAATAGATTTTGAAAGAATCCACTAAATGCCTACTGAGATTCCCAAAAAAGAAAACTCCTAGGAATTTTGCAGTCAAATTCCAGAGTTCCCAGCTCAAGAAGAAAATATTGCAAGCAGCCAGAAAGAAATGATTTGAGTATTGTGGAAACACAATCAAAATAACACAAGATCTAGCAGTTTCTACATTAAGGGATTTGAGGGCTTGGAATATGATATTCCAGAGATCCAAGGAGTTAGAATTAAAACCAAGAATCACCTACCCAGCAAAACTGAGTATAATACTTCAAGGGAATAAATGGTCATTCAAGGATATAGAGGACTTTCAAGCATTCTTGATGAAAAGACCAGAACTGAATAGAGAATATGACTTTCAAGCACAAGAATGAAGAAAAGTATGAAAAGGTAAACAGGAAAGAGAAATTATAAGGAATTTACTAAAGTTGAACTGTTCACATTCCTACATAGAAAGATAACTTTTCTAACTCTTGAGATTTTTCTCAGTATTAGGATCATTGGAGGAATTATATACATATATACAGAGGGCACAGGGTGAGTTAAATAGGAAGGTATGATATCTAAAAAAAATAAAATTAAGGGATGAGAGAGGAATATATTGGGAGAAAGGGAGAAATAGAATGAGACAAATTATCTCTCATATAAAAGAGGCAAGATAAAGCTTTTCCAATGCAAGAGTAGAGGGGGTAGGTGAGAAGGAAAAAGTGAACCTTAATCTCCTTGAATTTGGTTTCAGTAGGGAATAGCATGCACACTCAATTTGGTATGAAAATCTATCTTACCCTACAGGAAAGTAGGAGAGAAGAGGATAAGCAGAGGTGGGAGGGGGATAATAGAAGGGAGGGCAGATTGGGGGAAGAGATAATCAGAATACATGCTATCTTGGGGTGGACAGAGAGATGAGGAGAAAATTTGGAACTCCAAATCTTGTGGAAGTGAATGTTGCAAACTAAAAGTAAATTAATTAATTTTAAAAAAGAAAAAAAGAAAGGATTAGCAAGAAGCTTTTAGAAACAAACAAACAAAACCTTGAAAATCTTACATAAACTGAAGCAAAATGAAGTAAGCAGAACCAGAAAAACAGTATCTACAGTCATAAAAACATTGGAGAATGATCCAGTGTGAATGATTGAGCTATTTTCAGAAATAGAATGATCTAAGACAATTCTGAAAGTCTTATGATGAAAGATGCTATCTATTTCCAGCAAAAGAACTAATGGAGTATGAATGAAGATCAAAGCATATTTTTTTTTAAAGTTTTATTTTCCTTGGGTGCTTTTTTTTGTCTGTATTTTCTTTCACAACATGACTAATATGGAAATGTTTTTTATGACCTTATATTCATAAATTGCTTGCCTTCTCAACGAGGTGGTAGTAGGGGAATAGGAGAGAATTTGGGACTTAAAATGTCAAAAAATAGTATAAAATGGTTGATATATGTAATTGGAAAAAACATACTATACAAGTGCTTATTGCTTCCCATCTTTCTACTATCTTTCCTTTTCCAAATGTGCACAGATACTCAGTGAAGAAGCTTCCCCTGTTATTTACATTAAAACAAAATATTTATTCATCAATGAAACATAGCAGAGTGGTTGTTAATGGATAGAGTGAATTGCAAGGAGACAGAGCTAATAGATAAACAGATACAATAGTGGTGATAACTGTAGTCACTACTGACTTTAATATAATTGCTTGTGCTTACAAACAAAAATCATATCTTTCACTGATGTTTTTGAAACTTCTGAATCCAATATCAATCTCACTGTCAAATTCTGCTGAGACAATAAACAAAGAGGAATTGTCTCCTGGCTTGGCCATGTAGCCACATCTTGATTTTTCAAATAGTTTTATGTTAAAAACAAAATAAAAATGCTGATAGTAGATAAAAAATATTAATAGTCTTTAATGACGAGAATCCACTATGCTGCATTGAAAGGGTGTTCAAAATAATCAATCACTATTTTATTCCTTGCCTCATACTTTCAGTTGATAATATAAAGTTTCAATTTTCAATCCTCCATGCTACAAATGACTATTAAAATCGCTTTCCAAATAGAATGACACCTTACAAATCTGAGTTTCTTGTCTTGAACTCTCCTCTCTCAAGTCTCCACATAGTCCAAAAATGTTGGAACAGTGCCCTCACACTTAGTCCAAAGGTACTAAGATCTGAATTATTCACTTATTAATAAAAAAGGAATTGTGAGTGAGAGAGAAGATAGCAACTTGGGACATTGAGGGACTAAAAAGGAAAGTGGAAACCCAAGTGTGCCCTTTCCTTTCAAGAAAATTTCTTCCTTGTCTTTCATTGTTATTAGACTTGTTACAAGGGGGAATCATATATTTTTCAGAGAGCCTATTTACGGTCTAATATCATAGATCATAATATCATAGATATAGATGAGAAGGGAAGTTGGAGGTCACTTATTAAATACAGAAAATTGCTTCAGATTTGGTACACTCCTTGATCGTCTAGGATACCAGCTTGGTCTCTATGAATGTTTTGGCCTGCCAGAATTCAATGCTTATAGTGAAAGTGGGTGCAAGGAATGAAAAAAATCCAAAATCCTGGTGCACTTAGAGATCATGAGGTTTCCATGCTACTGTTGCTGTTTTTCTATACAAAGCTAGAAGCTTAAAAAATAGAGATTACAAATAGAATTCATAAAATGTTTCCTCAAGCAATTTGTTCATTGGTAAATCAGTAGAGCCCTAAGCACCTGAATCTGGTTAAGTCAATTCCTTACATCTTTCTTTCCTTTGTTGCACTGTCTATTGCACAAACATCAACTCAGGATGCATTTAAATATACCTTATCTTCTTCTAATAGATCATTGTTAAAATGCGAATAACCAGGAAGAACATTTTAAAATAGCCAAGAAACGCATAGTAATCAATACTGCTTCCCCTTACATGGGACAATAAACCAGAAGAGAACAACGGAGAGTTGAGGAAATTCACCATGATTCCAATGATTTCTCAGGGTAGACAAGATTCAGTCAAGATTATCTCAAACTGAGGTGAAAGTTAAGGAAAGAAAAAGTTTCCAGCCACTAGGTGGCTTAGAGTTAGTTCTCCCATGGATTGCCCTGTATCTGTTCCTACTATATCTTGCCTCTCTCCTTCTCTCTCCTTCATTCCCCCCCTTCCCCCTCCCTCCTCTCTCTGTCTCTCTCTCTGTCTCTCTCTGTCTCTCTCTCTCTCTCCATATTTCTCCTGTACTTTCCTTACCATTGAGTTTTTAAAAAATTTCCACTGTATTGGAAAATGCTACCCTCATTTTCCAATTTCATGGTGTCTTCTTCTCTTTCCAAGTTGAAAGGAAATATTACTCTAGGGTTCATTAGTGACTTAGGTCTCCTTGCAAGGCATCCCAACAAAACTTGGCTAGAATTGTTCAAGTGATGAATCACTATTGTGACAACTGGACATCTGTGAAAAAATATATATTTCAAAAACTCCTTGCCTTTCTTGACTAATACATCTTTTACCTGAAGAAGGGAGAGGAAAAATAAGAACTCTTATTTTATATTTAATTTTAACCAAAATGGAAGAAGAGGTTGATGAATTTAAAGTTATAGATAGTTTGGGGGGAAGTGACCATGTCATCCTAACATCTGAGATATTAAAACAAGAATACTCTGGAAGTAGAAGGGAAATCAGATAGTATCAGCTTTGACTCCTTCATTTAACAGAGGAAGGAAAAAAGATTGAGAAAAGTTTTGACTTGTCTAACATCACACAGGTAGTAACTGCTTGTGGTGGGATTTAAACTCAGGTCCTCTGATTACACAGATATATTTTAGTTCTACTACACTATGATTCCTCACACTCCAAGGATGGAAAGCCCTAAACAATGAAATTCGGATTATTTTACTGTTGTGAGAATTACAGAAGCATATTCACTTGAAAGAGAGTTCTACAATGAGCTCCAATTTTATTAATAGAATTTACACAAGATGAAAAGATCACATAACCAAAAGCAAATGTGAAAATGTGAAAGAATAACACAGATAGAGGGTTATAGTATCAGGAAGTTAAAAAAAAATCCAAGATGAAATGAAGCATGGAACACCTAAAGACAGAAAGAACCTTTTCAGAGAAAAATGGAAAGGAGAGGAATAGAGAAGAGCTGAGGAGAGGACTTTGGAAGGAAGAAGAAAAAAGGGGAGAGAATGACTAGAGTCATTTTTCAAATCTCTAGAGATCTGAGAGATGTGAATGGGTGGAAAGCACACCATCCAGGTTTCAGAGAAGGAGATATCAGAGGTATAATAAACCTTTATAGGTACCTCTTGATATAGAAATCCTGAGTCTACTAGCTTTTGCACAGACTTTCCCTAAAGATAACAATCTATTGAATCCTCAGAACATGGCCACTTAGACACTATATCTGCCCAACACTTATTGCCATTATAGTCCCAGATCCTGCCCTATGGTGTTTGACTCCAACTCCAGGGCTCTCAGTCATTCTGAAAATTACACGAGGAAGGCTTCTCCACTTCTACCTTGATGTATACTCAATCCTTTCATTCCTTCAGACTCCATTACTAACTATAGGAGTATCATAAATTGCCAAATTCCACACCAGTGAACAAATCATACAACTAGAGTTTGAAGGAACCTTAAAGTTCATCGAGCCTAAACTCTTCATTTTACAGATAAGAAAACTGAGTCACAAAGAAGTTGTGAGGTACATAAAAGAACAATGAGTAGTAACTGGAAGAGTACAGATATGAATTCCGTTCGAATAAGGTGAAATTTAGCCATCCAAATCCAGTGCCCCTTCCAGTGCACCACATTGCTTTTGGCTCAGGGGTCTTTTCTAGATCCCATTAAACTCCCTTCCTCCAAACTTCTAAATCTACAAAATTCCTAGAGGGAGTAATCACTATCTTTTTAGCATCCATGTTCAGGGAGTATTAGCAACAGGCACAGTGACATAAAATAGCATAATATGGAAATGATCCTGGTGATAAGAGAACAAGCATTTATGTAGCAGCCATGACACTGAGGAAGCTGGGCAACGCCATAGGGCATAGAATGTCAGGCCTGAGTCAGGAAGATTCATCATTGTGACTTCAAGTCTAGCCTCTGTTACTAGCTGTGTGACCCTGGGAAAGTCACTTAACTCTGTTGGCTTCAGTTTCTTCATCTGCAAAATAAGCCATGGAAGGAAATGGCAAACCATTTCAATATCATTGCCAGGGAAACCCCAAATGAGGACATGAAGAGTTGGACGCAACGGAAAATGAATGAGCAATCTCCTTGTTTTCTCTAGGCAGCTAGATGGGGCTATGGATAGTGATGGACTTGGTGTCAGGAAGACTTGAACTGAAATTCAGCCTCAGACACATCATAGCCATACCCTGGAAAAATCACATAACCTCTTTCTGCCTTAATTTCCCTATCTGTAAAATGTAGATGACATTAGTACTTTCTTTCAAGGTTCATTTTGAGGATAAGCTGAGATAACATTTTTCAAGGATTGTAAATTTTAAAGTCCTATATAAACATTAGTCATTGTTGTTAGTAATATATGGAATTGGTACAAAATTTATCCCTCTCCAGTCCTGTAGTAGAGAAGCTAGAGCAAGACTGAGGAATCTGCCTTGAGGCTATGCTACAGGGCCACATGTGGCCTCACAGCTGTAGCTGAGTTAGAGAATAGATGAATTGAAGAGGTAGAAAGGACTCCATGACTCTTTAAAGTTTAATTCATTCTTGAAAGAAATCTCCACCTTAACATATGTAGGAAGAGGTCATTCAACCTCTTCCAGAATTCCTCCTGTGAAGGAGAACCCACCACTTCCTCTTGAACCAGCCCCTTTAATTTTCAGAGAGTCCTATTTGTACAGACCTTTCTCCCTGACAGCAAGCCTAAATTTCCTTCTTTGAAACTTCTACCCATCACTCTTAGTGCTAGCTTCCAGAGACAAAAGGGAACACATTTAATATCTCTTCCACATGAGGAGGAAAGCATTTATGATGTCAGTCTTATTCCCCTTCTCTTCTCTAGGCTAAATATTTCTAATTCCTTCAAGACACATGGCTATGCTTCATGTTTCTTTGTCATCTCCACTTAACCTAATCCAGAATGGTCTAGATTTTTGGTCACTAACTGTTGGGGGGCTGGGGAAGTACAGTAGTGGACTCCAGGCTGCCTTGCATCCATGGAATAAGAAACACTCATTGTTTCACAAAAATCTTTTGTTGAATGTGGTGTGTGAGCCTATGAAGGAGGAAGATTGTGGTATAGACTGCACCTTGGGCACAGCCCTTGCATGATTGCACTCAAGTAGTGTCTACAGAAAACAACTGCAGTGAAATTATATTGACCCTTCACTCTTCTGCCTGCAGTTGCTGAGGCTGCTATGGCGAGGACATTTCAAGGAAGTTAATAGAGCACATAAGACTAATATATCATTTGAAAAACAGTAGCCAATAAAATACTGTAATTTACATTGAGGTGGCCATGGAGTGAGACCAGGAACCAGAATATTCTAGCACTCCTGCTCTGACAATAAGGTCATATTTCTTTTCTGATCATTCCTATGCTCTGTTAATTATCCCTTCTCCTAGAAACAAGTAGCCATCTTGCTGCAAAAACCAATCTTAATCATCAATAAAAAAGATAGATCTTCAGCAAAAGAGAGGCATTTAAATTATTCCTGGATGAAAATAAGGAAAATGAATCAATCAATGAAATGCCCTAGGTCAGTAGAACATCCAACAAGCATAAGAAATTAAAAAGGGAGTTATGATGCATACACACACATACATACACAGTTATCCATTCCACAGTACAAATTTCCCCATCACAGTTTTCATACATTGTTGGCAGATATAAGATATTAAATGGGAATTTGGGGGGAGTTTTTTGGAAGCTGCAGATGACACATGAAGGCCAACGGACAATAGAGAAAATGTTTAGAAACTGAGAAATTCAAAAAATATATGTATAGTATAATATAGCCTATGACCAAATACTTAACTTAGATTTTACAATAATGTAAACATAAGAATATAAAAAATATAAAATATAAAATAAAAAGAATAAAAAATCAAGCTTCTCAGATACAAAGGAAATGTCAAAAACTTTACAGATTGTGGGGTGCTGACATAATATAATATCATTACATGAATATACATGTATGTATACATAATATTAAAATATCTCATAAAGTCATATAATCATATTAATCCTTGGAAGCGTCTAGAAACCAGTATAGTAGAAGAACACAGAATCAGAAGTAGAATATAATAGGCTTAACATGGTGAGTGGCTATGATAAAACTTCCATCTTATTTTCATTATTTCAAGAACTAATATTTTTGAAAGTAAAGTATAGCAGAAGACAGCCTCATTAAAACAAAGATGCACATTAACACATATGTATTTTAAAAAGTACTCTGAGGTAAGAACTACAAATGAGCTAACAAAGAAAAGAAGTAAAAGTAAGAACTCAAATTGCGTATTCTAGAATTACTTCGCATGATCAATAATGCAAGTCAGAAGAAGGAGTCTGCAGGGGGCCATGATCAAGAACATGTAATTCAGAGTGGTTGCATACGGGGGGTGAAAGCATCACAGTAAATGTTACTTAAGTTAAGGAGCTGGAGTCAGAGATTTGTGGGGCTATTTGGACTGAGGCTTGGGGGAGGTTGAGGGAGAATTTTGAATTATATGCTTATTTAGGTTTGGAAATGTGTCCAATTGAGGGGAGCAAATAGAAAGAATGGGAGGAAGGAAGGAAGGAAGGAAGGAAAGAAGGAAGGAAGGAAGGAAGGAAGGAAGGAAGGAAGGAAGGAAGGAAGGAAAGAAGGAAGGAAAGAAGGAAGGAAGGAAGGAAGGAAAATCATCAATTTAGGCAAATTCGAGGAATGTTGAATGGAACAAATAAATGTGGTGGGGAAAGTGAAAGCAGGTGGGAATTCACTAGCACTAAATTAGTACAAGCAAAACTAATCCCAGGAACCAAGAGCACATTTTAAAAGGCAAGTAGTAATAACAAAAAAAAAAAAAAAAATGCAATTAAATTAATGGAGGAAACCAGAAGCCTAGATTATTAACTTTCAATGTGAATGAATAAAGCAAAAATGAGTGTGTTAGAACAGACAAGAAAGAAAACAACTGTCTGTACACATGAAACATATAAATCATAAAGATAAATACAAATGAAAATTAGATGCTAAAATAAACTACTCATTAGGTCATTCAAAAATATATAAAATAAAGAAATATATAAATAGACAGTGAAACAAAAAATAAATAAAAACTGAAATCCAGGTATCAGACAAAACAAAAATAAAAATTTATGATGTCCATGGGAAAAAACGACTGTGTTTCATGCAAACTTGTAGGTGATATAACTACCATTATTAAATATATCTGGATAAAATTGTATAGCATCGAAATTAATGAAGGAAAATACAACTGAATTGCAAAAAGACACAAATTAGCATGATAACTGTGGGTGACTAATCTTCTTATCTCAAAGATGAATAGATACATAGATAGACAGGTAGATAGATACTGAAATATAGATATCAATACCAACAGGAAAAATTAAAAAATGAAGATACACAATTCACCAGAATGTGGGAGCAGTTAGATTTTTTAAAAAGATATCTTACATTCTAAATGAGAACATTTTAAAAATATATATTTCTTAGCCCTTTACATACCATGGGGCACCAATAAATTACAAATAATTCTAAAAAGGTAAAAAAACCCCAAACTATCCATTACTGACTTAAAATAATAAAACATACATGCAGGTGAATAAAAGCAAAAGATAGAGAGCTAAACGGAGATTTAAGAGCTACATACAGAATAATAAATGAATGCAAGAGCAAATCACAAAATAATTTAAAACTATTTGAAAGAGAGCAAACAGTAATGAGACAACATACCAACATTTGGGGGGATGCAGGTAACATGGTCCCTAGAAAAAAATATGTATCTGCAGATATATATTAACAATTTAAAAAAAAGAGAGGAGTAATGAACTGAGAATGCAATTCTTAAAGTGAGAAAATCAAACAGTTTAATAAGACATCTAAATAAACACTAAGGAAGAAACCTTAACAGGTAGAGAAGTAAATGAAATAGAAAATAAAAATCATGTAGTAATAAAATTAAAACCTATTTCTACCAACATTCAAATCAAACAGATCAGTATTCTCTTTGAAATTCGGAGTTTGTTCCACTAAGGTAGATTGCAAACCTTTCATGGCTGACTGTCTCGTATGACTCTTGGTCATGTCCTCCCATGAATTCACTATAGTTGACATTCTGAAGAATTTCCTCTGCTTCTCTTTGAAGTAGAATACAGCCATTTAGCAGAGCTCCTATTATCTGCTCTGTCACGTGACCAGCTCAACTTCTGTTCCTATCATACATTTGCTAGATGTCATCTTTTACTACTATTGATCATATTCAATTGGTTGTATTTTGAAATCTGCTCAAACCTACTCTGTGTCACTCTGATGTATCCACGTGATATTCTTTTCACTAACTGGAATAGGATAATACTTTTATTAAAAGAAAGGGCCTTTAGTATCTTTGGGATATGGGGGTCATTAAAGGGGTTATGAAGTTTCCTCTGAAGCAAATCTAGCCTGCTCATTTTCTATTCACCTCTAGGCTGAATTCATTGTTCATGTCTATTGCCTTTCCCAGATACACATACTGACGAATAAATCTCCCCATTCAAATGCATTCCACAATTTGGGCAATAGATGTTATTCGTCTATTTGGTCTTTCTTACTTAGGAGGTCAAGAGGCATGGAAATGTTCTAAGGCTTAATATAAGTAGAAAAATATCAAAAGAGTATCTGAGAGACCTAACCAACTCTAGAAAAGCTCTCTTCAACTTGAATTCTGATGAGTCTCCATTGCAAAGCTGAACAGTTTTGATGAGCCTATGTTTCCCAATTGTATATGTCATCTAATATTTATGATTGGAGAGCTATGGAATAAGGTAATTTCTAGTTTTATGCCTTTTGAAAAAATCTTAATTCAAATTTTTGAAAAGCAAGATATATTTATGATAGACAGGAATCTGAATTATTGGACACTATAAAAGTTTATGCAAGTAAAACTGAGCATTTGAAGAAAGTAGATCATGACCTTGAAAAATTCAGAGTAATAGAAAGCAATATAAATATCTTGATTCAATATCATAAAATTGAAGAAACTAGTAACCTGGTCCAAATTCACAAATTAGTTTTATCAAATATTTAAGAAACTGATAATACTTATGCTACATACTTCATTTTCAAAAACTTGACCAATATCACCAATGAAAACTGAAGGTTATAAATATTTAGCACAAAGAATAGTGTACTGTATACCACTTCTGCACCCCCCTCCCAAAGTCATAAACTAGGGTTTAAGTAGGATTTGTATCAGAGATCTAAGAATGGTTGATGATGAGAAAAATTATCACAATTAATTACATCAAAACATACACAACTAAAACCACATGGTTATATCAATGCATGTACAAGAAGACTGGGAAAATATAGGAATAATTTGCACTAAAAACACTCAAATGAATTGTCAGAGAAAAGCCATTTTAATAAAATAAAAAGTATAAATCTAAACCCAAATATGTAGATTTGTGATGTAATAACACTACAAGCTTTCTCAAAAAGTATAGGAATAAAGCAAGAATATCTAATCTCTCCATTATTATTTGAAATGTTAACAACAGGAATAAAACAAGAAAAACTAATGGTATAAACATGGACAATGAGGTACTAAAATATCTTTATTTGCATACAATGTAAAATTTTACTTATAAGATTCCAGAAAACTATCAAGGAAACTTAAGGATTAATAACTTCAGTGAAGCAGTCAGATACACAATTAACCCACAAATGATTTCAACCTTTCTAGCTGGAAAAAACGAATTCCAAAAAGTAGTAAAAGAAAGTGAAGATGCATTTTAAATTACAAAATACATACAATATCTGGGAATCAACTAATCAGGACTTATATAATGGAAATTGCAAACACCTACATTCAAAAATCTCAATGTTGGGATATGGCAAAATAAAAAATTTTTGACATCACCTAAATCAATGTATAAGCTACTAAAGTGTTACTTAATAGCACTAGACAAAATAATAATAAAATGTATTTATGGGAGGTGAGGAGTAAGGTCTGTAATCACAAAGGAAAGAGCGGTAGAAAGTAATAAAGAGGGAAAAGCACCTGCATAAAATAAATTACATTATAAAAGTGCAATCATTCCAAAATATTTGTCACTTGGTTTTACAAAAAAGGAAAAGAAAAAAAATCATTACTGAAACATATCAGCAAAAATAAAAAAAACAATCAAACTTTGTAAACCATTTTGCAACTAATCAAAGAAAGCAAGTTTCTTGAGTAAGAACTCATTTAATCAGAGCTGCTTGATGAACAGGAAAGTAATTTATGGAAAACACAGTTAGACCATTTTCTTATACTATATGCCACAAACAGGCTTAAAATGAATTTTACTACCAAAATATAAAAAGCCATATATTTTTTTTAATAGAAGGGTGGGTATATATGGGTAGAAATAGCTTTCACTACTAAGGCTAAGGGGAGGAGTCAGCCAAATAAGGGACAGGAAAGATTCTGAGAAACCAATTTGGTTTACATGAAATTGAAAAATAAAAATTTGTATGAAAAAATCAATATAGGTGAGACAAGAAGAGAAAATGTCAATGGTGGAGGATTAGTCATTGCTCAAACATCCCTGATAAAGTCCTTATAGCAAAGATATATAAGAAATTAACAGAAATACAAAAGATTGAGGGTCATTCTGCCATTCAAAGTCAAAGTCAAAAATCATTTTCTAGGAAAGGAATTGAAATATATTAACAATGTTATGAAAAATTGTTCCAAATCACTAAAAAGAGAATAGAAAGTTATAACAACTCTGGAGTTTCCATCCATTATAAAAAAATTTTTTGGAACCATGCATTAAAAATTGTCAAAATGTCTATATTCTTTGATTTGAGGGATCATGAATGTGTAATGCTGCATTTGCTTTCAAGACCAAGTAGATGCATGGATTGGTCTGACTTAATTGTTTTTGTTTTTCTGTAATAGGAAAGAAAGTTATTAGTAGGGGTGGGATTTGGGGAAGGTGTAAGTGGTGAGATATATATATATATATATATATATATATATATATATATTATATCAGTAAATGAGTGTGATATTAAAAAAGATAAGAACAAATAAAACTTTTAAAAATTGAGAAAGAATTTAAAAACAAAATAATAAATGAAAGACAAAGAGAAGTCAAAGCTAACTCTTAAGATTTGTATTCTGAATGCTGGAAATATGCTTCTGGCATAGACAGAAATGAGGATATTGAGGAGAATACAGGGCTACAGGGAGGGAGAGAAGGACCAATAGGACATTTGGGTTTTGTATCAAGTTATGTGAAAAAATGGTAAAGGGCTAACTTGAGGAAACATTTGGTCCACACAGGCTATGTGGACTCTATAAATGTTCTTACAAGTATTCCTTTGTCAATCCTTTCCTGTAAGAAAACAATTTATTATTGCTTTGCTTAGCAGGGTAGGTACAGAGAGAAACATTCTGATTTGCTTGAGTTTTAAACACCAACTCGCCAAAGAGAATGCTAATGTTCTTCAGTTGTTTTTTTTAAAGTATTCAGATTTTTCAATAAAATTTGTCTTTGGGGCTTAATTGTAAACATTTCACTCCCAAATAAGGCTGAAGAAGAGGATCACATTGAAACATCCTTCATAATTATTGGTTCTTATTACCCATGAACTCAGGGAAATACTCAAGAACATCCAAGAGGCAGAACATATTAAGGTATGCTATCTTAACTCCAAGTCATCATTAAGAAAGTGAATTGGCTGTGTAGTATTTTTAACCATGTGACAATAACACTGCAGCAAACGAAACCAATTTAAATTTTAGAGTCATCTTTCCAAATACACTTGGAGGCCTCTCTGGAACTGGGATGACACTTTATTGATTTCACTAAGTGATCTGGATTGATTGAAAACTTGAAGAAGCTTAAAACACTAAACATTCCTCAAGGGCATATTTCCAGGTGGTTGTTTTCCTGTTTATTTTTAATACCATTATTTTCCCTGCCTTGCCACATACCCCCTGTGTTGTTTCTCTTGGAGTGTTCTGATATAACATAAGATCTCAGCATATGTTCCAATTCTGATCAATAGTGCTAAAGTAGATGAAATATTCATTGGAAAACAGGAAATTATCCTATAGAGTTATATTATGCTATAGGTCAATGACATCTCTTTTTCTTTTTCTTTTCCCTCTTGATACTAGATCTCACCCACAATGAGCTTCGTCCTGGGAGGCACCAGGTAGATGTATGAACTTTTAAATAAATATTGATATTAAAAGGGCATTTGGTGTACAAAATGTATTAAGGAAAGTTTAGGAAATAGGAAACACTTGGAGGTACAGATGGGAAATATCCACTGTGACCTAAAATCAATGAATTTCAGAATTGTAAAGGACCTCCGAAACAGATGTAAAGCATGAAACACAGTTGCTATCCAATAGTTCATTTCTTATTTAACTATTTTCACGCAGAAAGAAAAGCATATTGATTGCAACAGTGACATTGCAATTTATTAGTGTTCTTAGGTTTACAAAGTAACAGAACAAAAGTACCATTCCCTGATGCTTCCCCTCTGCCAACTTTTCACCCTCCTCCCACACACAGACCTGGACTCTAGCTTCTCATAAAAGGTGCCGGACTTACTCTAAGTCTTCAATTACTGCTGGCAGTATAGTTAAGACCACAGTCTTTGTTAAATACAAAGCTGATTCTCTTAGCAGAGTCATCAGCTGTCCTTCAAATCAAGAAAGTTACCTGCTTTCTCTTTGGACTCCTTTAGAGACTGTTCTATGACTCTTGGTCTTCTCTAACAACCAGAACAATAAACACAAAGCACATATATATATATGCTATAAGAACCTGTAGATCAGGACTGCCATAGAGAGAAGGAAAAAAAAGGCTTATTTCCATATTTTTGTTGGTCGTGGTTTACTTATTGTTTAAACTAGACCAATGGCTTTGATGGTATAGGAAACTCTAGATGAGGAAACTCCCTCAATCAAAGCAGATTAGTACCTGCTCTGCTCCAGGGGATACTGACAGGTTAGTCAAAGAATTTGAATTCATGTCTTACTCCCAAGTCAGCTTTCTATCCATTATTCCATGTGGCTTCATAGTTTACTAAAAGTGATCGACTTGAAATGACTCTATTAGATATTTCTATATCTATCAAATGAGTCAAATTCAAAGAAATTACACTAGAAACCCATTGAAATATTAGTGGTAAGGTTGACCATAAGATTATCTACCTATCTATCTATCTAATCATCTATCTATCTAGATATCCTGATTAAAGGATAGTTACATAAAATATATTTACATTTTACTCATATTTAGTGAGTACATGATATTACCGGTGATAAATACTCTAATCACTGCCATAGCTATTCTCATAAATTTTTTTTTTAAAACCTAATATTTATATAATTCTAAAGTCTGGAAGGAACTTTCCTCACAGTAACTCTGTGGGATAGGTAAAGTATTCTTAACTACAATTACCATATGAGGAATCTGGCATCCTAAGAGAATAAGTGACTTGCCAATGGTTTTATAACTCAGTAAGTTCTTGAGAGAAAGTCCTTGAGAGTGTCTTTGTATCGCTTCTTCTGACCACCATGTGATTACCTGCCCCATGGAAGTTCTCCATAAAATAATCTTTTTGACAAGCATACAATCTGCATTCAAACAATGTGTCCAGCCCATTGGAGTTACGCTCTCTGAAGCATAGTTTGAATGCTTGGATTTGATTGTGCAACATGGGAGACACTAGCACAGGACCACTCAGCATGAAATGCCCGCATCAGAAAAGGTACTGTGCTCTATGAGCAAAGCAGAATTGAGACAGCACAAAGGAAACACAGGATGAGCAAATTTAAAGTAATCACCCCAAATGTTCATACAGACTATCTGTGCCCAATCTGTGGCAGAGCATTTCAAACTCATATTGGTCTGATCATCCACACTCAGACACATTGAAACTTCACTTTCTCATGGTGATGTCATTTTGGTCCTCTTCGAGAATGAAGGACAACAACCAATCAACCAACCCACCCCAAACAATAGCTTAGAAAGTAACAAAGGACAGAAAATATTCCTTTCCAAAATTGGTATTGACTTCTTTATTGGAGATACCTGAAGTTAACTGTGCCCTATCTATTCAGCTCTCCCTAAGTAATTTGAGCATCAACTAATGTTTAAAGAAATTACCAATAGGAATTGCTAATTGCTAACCACTGGAGGATGGGAGTAATTTCTACTCATTACTAAGGATAGTGCATAAATATCAACATCCTCTCCCTGATGCATAGTATGAATATCTTGTGAGCAAAAAAAGTGACCAGTGAAAAGATAACAGTGAAGTAGTGACTGATTCTCTAATCCAAAAAAGAAAAAAAATCACTGTTATAGATACAGAGAATATGGGGGCATTATGAAGACTTTTTATGCCAAAAAAAATCAAGTCAGCCTATGTGTTAAGCAAACTAATTTTTACCATGGCCAGTGCCTGAAACTTTCATTCTTTGCCCACTGCATTTTATAGGTTACAAGTTTAGAAGGAATAGATGTATAGCATGACTCTGTGGAAACCTGAAGGGATTATTAAAGGAGTAAAGGAGAAGGGGTGACAGATTTCAAACTCCTCAAAGATAAATGCCAGTCATAAAACCAAGCAGCAAACTTGTGACAATTTGATTATTTTAAAGTCTCTCAATATTTTGTAAGAAGCCATGACATTTTTCTAAAGAGGGGCAAAAGGAGATTTGGTTGTTTTGGCATTCTGACTCATGGCAAGGATTTGCTTTATCACTGAACATCTCTAAACTATAATACATGTTCTATGTCTGCACATAAATTTAGTTCCACCTCCACCCAAAGTCAATCTAATGGTATGGTAGCCAATTAATAAAATTACTGTTCAACAAAAATAACTCTTTTCAGAGGTTTTCTAATGCTGGATTCTTTTAGACTTTTATATCCCTTACTATTTAAAGGGACCACTCTTCTGACACATTCACTGGGACAGTGGAAAGAACACTGGACCTGGAGTCAGGAAGACCTGACTTCTGGTCTAGTCTCAGACACTTACTTAACAGTATGATTGTGGGCAAGGTACTTAGTTTGTTTGCCTCAGTTTCCTCATCTGTAAATATGAATAATAATAGCACCTGCTTCCCAGAGATGTTGTGAGAATCAAATGATATTTCTGGACTATTTGTCAAGTGCTTAACACAGTGCCTGGCACATAGTAGGCACCATATAAATGTTATTTATAACAACAACAAAAACAAAGGAGTATTAAGTATTAAGAAAGGAAGAACTAATAAGAAATGATAGTTGGGAAAATCCAAGAAACACCCCTCAAAATGAAATCATAAGAAATGCAAGAATTTAAAATTGAAATAGAAAAGGAAGAAAAAGTATAAAAAGGAAGACAGAGAAGAGAAAAAGAAATAGGGAAGAAAACTGAACAAGGAACTGAATGTGTATAAAAGAAACTCTGGGGCCAAACATCTATAAAGAGCAATATTCTTTATTATTGCTTTTTTAAAAAGTTATTAATAAAGTATAAGCCCTTTAGTTTACCTCTACCTATAATAACTTTCTCATGGCATGTATTTAGTGGAGATTATTGATGACTATTATTCAAAATGACTGTATTTGTTACAGAGACATCATGGACCTCTTTATGAGAAAATCTCCCATCAGCTTCAGAGTTTCTTCCTTCCTCTCTCCATCCCTCCCTCCCTTCTTTCCTCTCTTCTTCCTCTTCATATTTTTCTTCATCCCTCCCTTCATTTCTCCTTTTATTCCTCCCTCATTCCCTTCTATTCTGATTACTTTCTTTCCTTCTCCTCTTTATCCCTACCTCCATTGAATTCAGGCCAAAAGAAACAAGTTTGCTTCAAGATATTTAATGTCACCTGGATGTAGCATTTCCATAGTCAGAGAACAAGCTCCATCAGGCTGAGAAGAGTATTCTCTCACTCATCTACGTATTAGCACTGCCTCCTTCCTCCTCAAATAGTCAAACACATGTTTATTTGTTATACAGTAGATACCTCTAAATAGAACATAAGTTTTTAAGGACAAGGAGAATCATTTAATCATTTTGTTAAATTTTTGTTTTGAATCCCTAGTGCCTAAAACAGTGCATTACATATTATGGGTTGTAAACAAATATCAGTTGGAATGCATTGAGCTAGATTAATTCAATTAACATTAATTGAATATCTACACTAAGTGAAAAAGCACCACACTAGGAGGTGAGGAAGAAACATACTTCCATTCAGCTCAACAATCATTTATTAAATACTTTCTATGAGCAGTCACGGAGACTACACATATAGAGTAAAAAACAGCAACTGCTCTTAAGCAGCTCATAATCTAATAGGAGAATTATAAGTAAAAAAAGCATTATAAAAGGGAAAATGTGATAAGTACAAAGGGTCGATAAGGGAAAGTGTTGGAATCATCCCATAGACAAGAGCATATCTAAGAAGGGCTTGAAAATAGGCAAACAGTTCAACTTGAGAGGATGTCATAGTAGATGATGGCATAGAAAAAATATATGGAGATGGGAGAGGCAAACATTGGAAATGAAGAAGGGTCCTTTTAGCCTAGAATGCAAAATGTATTGAAGAAAAATAATATGAGATAGAGCTGAACAAATAAGTTAAAGTTTGATTTTTCATATTAGCATTGCTGTTTTCATTCTCTTTCTCCCCATTCCCTTCTTCCTTTAGGGGGAAGACCGTGCATACTAGGGCCAGAAAGGTATATTTATTTGTATTAATGAACAAATGAATAGAAAATATTTAGCACTTGGTACTTGCCAGGCAGTGTGCTGTGCATTGGGTAAACAAATACAAATAAGCAAACGAATCTCTGCCCTAAGGAAACATTGCATTAAGGAGGCCCTTTTATCCCTCACTTTGGGGGTTGTTGCTGCTTCGTTGTTCTTAAACAGGACCAATGACACCACGAGGGTGATGTCTTGACTTGCGGTTGTATTGGATATTAGTGGGGCCAAGCTATGCAAAGTTTCAGTCTCACTCTCTCCTTCAGAGTCATCAAAGTTCAGTGGTAAGACAAGATCAAGACGACTGGTGATAGTGGCCCAGGAGGTAGTGGGTGACCTTTGTCTTCATCAATTAGGGTCTTTCTTAGGTCTTGGTTACACTGAAGACACTCCCACTCAATGACTGAGGACTGGGTAAAATTTGAGACAATAGATGTCTCAAGCTATTATCACAAAGATATTAATGGGTAGGGTGGGGAGAGGAATGATACTACATAGAGGAGAGGAAAGTATGATGGGCTGAACTAGACAGTTTTTAAGTGCCTATGGAGTGGTGGTTGAATAGTTCTAATCAAAGTAAGATAAAAGTTTATTCATTAGAGCCCAGGATCTCTAGGTCAGAATTCAAATTCTCTTGGATTGGGGATGACAAGTGTTAAAGGTATGATTTTTAAATATCTGAAAAATGAAATGGAGGTCTGGTTCTGGGCAAAATAAGGCAAAAATTCACCTATCAGAGTTCAGAGTCCAAGGCAAACAAAGCAAATTCTAGTAGGAGAGGGAGGAAGAAAAAGCAGGTGTCATGGTTGAGACATGGTTGAAAATAATTGTAATAAGAATATTTCATTTTACACATCATTTTTTTATTTTAATTTATTTAACTTTTTACATTCATTTTCACAAAATTTTGGGTTCCAAAATTTTCTCCCCTTTTGTCCCCTCCCCCAACCCCAGTAATTTCCCCTATCACCAATCTGCCCTCTCTTCAAGCATCCCTCCCTTCTCTTGTCCCCATCTTCTCTTTTGTCCTGTAGGGTCAGATAACTTTCTATTCCCCATTACCTGTATTTCTTATTTCCTAGTAGCAAGAACAATACTCGACAGTTGTTTCTAAAACTTTGAGTTCCAACTTCTCTCCATGCCTCCCTCCCCACCCATTCCCTTTGGGAAGGCAGGCAATTCAATACAGGCCACATCTGTATAGTTTTACAAATGACTTCCATAATAGTCCTGTTGTTTAAGACTAACTATATTTCCCTCCATCCTATCCTGCCCCACATTGCTTCTATTCTCTCTTTTGATCCTGTCCCTCCTTGAGTGTTGACTTCAAATTGCTCCCTCCTGCCATTGCGCTCCCTTCCATCATCCCCCCACCCTGTTTATCTCGTTATCCCCCACTTTCCTGTATTGTAAGATAGGTTTTCATACCAAAATGAGTGTGCATTTTATTCCTTCCTTTAGCCGAATGTGATGAGAGTAAACTTCATGGTTTTTTTTTCTCAGGTCTCCTCCTTTTCCCTCCACTAAAAAATCTCCTGCTTGCCTCTTCTATGAGAGATAATTTACCCCATTCCATTTCACCCTCTCTCCTCCCACTACATTTCTCTCTCACCGTTTACCTTGATTTCTTTTAAGATATGATCCCATCCTATTCAATTCACTCTATGCTCTCTTTCTTTGTGTGTGTGCATGGGTGTGTGTGTGTGTGTGTGTGTGTAATCCCACCAACTACCCAGATACTGGATAGTTCAAGTTACAAATATTGTCTTTCCATGTAGGAATGTAAACAGTTCAACTTTGGTAAGTCCCTTATGACTTCTCTTTGCTGTTTACTTTTTCATGCTTCTTCTCATTCTTGTGTTTGAAAGTCAAATTTTCTTTTCAGCTCTGGTCTTTTCATCAAGAATGCTTGAAAGTCCTCTATTTCATTGAAAGACCAAATCTTCCCCTGAAGTATTATACTCAGTTTTGCTGGGTAGGTGATTCTTGGTTTTAGTCCTAGTTCCTTTGACTTCTGGAATATCCTATTCCAGGCCCTTCAATCC
>CM053772.1:43947059-43967736 GCA_028658325.1 Potorous gilbertii | reverse complement strand
GAGTTTCTCTTTTTGGATCTCTTTCAGGTGGTGATTGGTGCATTCCTTGAATACTTATTTTGCCCTCTGGTTCTAGAATATCAGGGCAGTTTTCCTTGATAATTTCATGAAGGATGATGTCTAGCATCTTTTTTTGATCATGGCTTTCAGGTAGTCCCATAATATTTAAATTGTCTCTCCTGGATCTATTTTCCAGGTCAGTTGTTTTTCCTATGATGTATTTCACATTCTCTTCCATTTTGTCATTCTTTTGGTTTTGTTTTGTGATTTCTTGGTTTCTCAGAAAGTCATTGGCCTTCATTTGTTCCATTCTAATTTTGGGAGAACTATTTTCTTTCAAAAGAGCTTTTGGACCTCTTTTTCCACATGGGTAATTCGGCTTTTGAAAACATTCTTCTCCTCATTGCCTTGTTGAACCTCTTTTGCCAATTGAGTTAGCCTATTTTTCACGGTGATATTTTCTTCAGCATTTTTTGGGTCTCCTTTATCAAGGTATTGACCCCATTTTTCATGCTTTTCTTTCATCTCTCTCATTTCTCTTCCCAGTTTTTCCTCCACCTGTCTAACTTGATTTTCAAAATCTTTTTTGAGCTCTTCCGTGGCCTGAGCCCATTGAATATCTATTTCAGCTGTTTGGGATACAGAGGCCTTGACTCCTATGTCTTTCCCTGATGGTAAGCATTGTTCTTCCTCATAAGAGAGGAAGGGCAGAACCATCTGTTCCCCAAAAAGGTAACCTTCAATGGTCATTTTTTTCCCTTTTCTGGGCATTTTCCCAGCCAGTTACATGACTTCTGAGATTCCTGTCCACCCCTGCCTAGATATGCTCCACTAGTGTTTGGGGTCTGAGATTCAAATGCTGCTCCCCAGTCTCAGGGCTTTTGGCAGCAGGCTTGGCTGCTATTCAATGAGATCTTAAGTTCTGGTGCTCAAGTAGGGGGCAGGGCCGCCTCCCAGGCTCAGTTCCCTCAGGGGTTTTTTGCAGAGACCTTCTGTAATGGAGCTCCTGCAGAGCTCCTACCTGCTCTGGGAGCCTCTGGCTGCCCACTGCCTCTGCCGCTGGAGACACCCCACTCCCCTCTCAGCCCATCCCAGACAGCTCTCTCACCAACCTCTGGGTCTGTGGGTGTAGGCACCTTCGCAGCCACTGGAGATTCTGTCCCTGAAGCCTGCTCGGATCTGCCCGATCCTCTCCGTGCATGCAGCCAGGGGCAGGGCAGGGCTGGGCTCGGCTCCTGTCCGGTGCGTGACGGACCTTTGAGATTGGTTTTTCAGGGCTCTCTGGAACAGAAATCTCCTTCACCCCGTTGCTGTGGAGCTCCACTGTTCCAGAATTTGTTTTGAGTTCTTTTTATAGATAATTATGGGCTGTGGGTTTGGAACTAGCATATGTGTGTCTTTCTACTCAGCCATCTTGGCTCCGCCCCCCTTCACATCATTTTTAAAGATTTAAACAATGTATTTCTCCTGAAAATTATATTCAATATCAAATTATTACCTTGGTGACTTCCAGTGAAGGAGTAAAGATGATAAATAAAGTAGAGGAAGAAGTCAAGCTCTCTCAACATCATAATACAATCAACTTTAAAATAGCACTTCAAATCGAATTCCAGAGTAAGAGAGCAGTTAATGGTTGGGGTGAGATATCTACCTAGTCAAAGATAACCTGGTAAATCAAAAGTAGGGATGTGTGACACTGGAGTGGAGATTCAACCAGAGCACATGTGGTGGCAAAACCAGCTATTTGCCTTGGTAGTGGAAATAGAAGCATCAACAGCTTTAGGAGATCCAATTCAGAGACAGAAAGCAATCTGGCAACTGGCCAGAAGGAGATTAGAAGGGATCCCTGTGCTAGCTCTGGGGAAAGGAGAGGGTATTTTTTTTTTTGAAACTCCACTGTCCTTATTCACTTCTGGCTGATAGTTACAGAAGAGGAGCACTTTCAGTCTTAAGAGATCAGAGGCCTTGAGAAACAGTATATCTTTCTATTAAAAGGAATCAAGGGCCTGAGAGTAGTGGATGGATCACTCCCAGGTTCACATTAACTTGCAAACACTGAAAACTTCCAAATCCTCAGAAATGGTGTGGAAAAAAACAAAACAAAACTGAAGTTTGAGGTAGTAGTCTTCCTCCCTCAGTCCAGGAAGAAATCCCAATTTTAACATAAAATTGAAAGTTAAGAAAAAGTAGGCTACAAATATAAACAAACAATAAAAAAAGAGCCTCAACATAAGTGACAGGGAAGATCATAACACAAACTGAGAAGAAGACAATGGTGTCAAAGCAGCTACGAGCAAAGTCTTAAATGAAAAAAATATGAATTGGACACAAGCCTACCAAAGGTTTCTGGAACAGCTAAAAATGATTATAAAAAAGGAGTGGTAGAGGGAAAATTGAGAAAAGAAATGAAAGCAAAGAAAGAAAGTTATAAAAAGATAATTACCATCTTGGTAAAAGAGGAACAAAAATACTAGAGAAAATAACATCTTAGCGAATGCACCAACCAAGTGGTATAAGAGACACAAAAGGTCACTGAATAAAACAAGTGCTTAAAAATTAGAAGTGGGCAAGTGGAATCTAAAGATCCCATGAGGCATCAAGAAATAATAAAAGTCCAAAGAATGAAAAAAATTAGAAAAAGATTTTAAATTTCTCATTAGATAAACAACTGACCTGGAAAATAAATTGAGGAGAGACAGTTTAAGGATTATTTAACTTCCCAAAAATCTGTAATAAAAAAGGGCCTAGAAATTATTTTTCGAAAAAATTATAAAGGACAACTTCCCTGAAATCCTCAAACCGGAGGGTTCTGAGGAATAATTAAAAATTAGTTGGAAATTAAATAATCCAGTTCAAAAGGAAGAGTGAGTGAAGGTGCAAATCCTAGAAACAAACAATAATTTCATTAAAAAAGAATTACAACTGTCAGATAACATACCAAAATTTGTAAGATGCAGTCAAAACAATATATAGGGAAAATTTTGCCTCTCTAAATGCATACATCAAAAGAGAAAGAGTAGATCAATGAATTGTGCATAGAACTAAATAGAAAACTTTCAAAAATTAAAAATCTCCAATTAAACACCAAAATAAAAATTCTGAAAATCAAAGATTTTTCTAATTCATTAGAAAAATTTAAAAGTATACAAAACTGGTCAATATTGGTAAATAAAACTAAGTTCTAATTTTATGAAAACAATCAATAAAATAGATAAGCCATTGTTTAATTTGAATTTTTTTAAAAAAGAAGACTTCTCAGAAATATAATCATCCAAGATAATTCCAAAAGACTCATGATGGAAAATGTTACCCTTGTCCAGATAAAAACTGATAAGAGTCTTAATGCAGATGAAAGAACACTATTTTCACTTTTTAGGCTTTTTCATGTTTTTTTTTCCTTTTGTTCTGTTTTGTCTTTCACAACATGACTAATGTTGAAATATGTTTTACACAATTGCACATGTACAACCTAAATCAGATTGCTTACCATTTTGGGGAGTAGGGAGGGGAGGGAGAGAGGGAAGAAACTCTTGGGTACCACATTACACCTACTAGATTGGCTAACATGAACGTTGTAGAAGATGTAGGAAAATTGGAACACTAATGCATTGTTGGTAGAGTTGTGAACTAATGCAACCATTCTGGAGAGTAATCTGGAGCTAAGCCCAAAGGGTTATAAAAATGTGCATACCCTTTGACCCAACAAAGGGTCTGTATCTAAACAACATCATAAAAATGGGAAAAGGACCCACATATACAAAAAGTATTTATAGCAGCATTTTTGTGGTGGCAAATAATTGGAAACTGAGGGGATGTCCATCAACTGGAGAATGACTAAACAAGTTGTGGTATATGAATGTAATGGGATGCTATTGTGCTATTAAAAATGATGAGCAGGGAGACGTCAGAAAGTCCTTGAAATACTTTTATGAATTGATGCTGAGTGAGGCTGTGTTCACCCTTCATTGTTGAGGAAGACTATGCCATCAGGGAAATGATGATATGACTTTCACTTGACTTTGTTTTGAGTGAGGGAGAGCTATGCAGGTCACCAGCATCATTTCTCCTCTGGAGCCATTTGAATCCACTGACAAGATATTCATTAGGATGACTGGAGATGACAGGATGATGAACACATGGTTCTAGGACTTTACTAGAAGGTAATGGTAGACTATCTCAATAGTGTGTGACTGGGATTATCTGCCTCAAGTCTCTTCCCAACCGCAATCTATCCTCCATTCAGCCACCAAAGAGATTTTCTTAAACCATACTCCTCAGTAAACTCTAGTGACTTCCTATTGCCTCAAGGAATAACCACAAAACCCTCTGTTTGATGTTCCAAGGTCTCATTAACCTCTCCCCTTTCCATTTTTCTTATACATCACTCCCTGCAACAAATTATTTGATCCAGTGATGGTGTTCATTGCCAAAGAGGACTATTTCATCATGGAAATAATGACATGACTTGCACTTGACTTTGTTTTGAGTGAGGGAGAGCTGTGCAGGTCACCAGCCTCACTTCACTTCCAGAGCCATCTGAATCCAGTGACCAGATAGATATTCATCAGGATGACTGTAGATGACTCAGAATGCACTGGAAGACCTGGGGCCCTTTAGGCCAAGGTCTTTGCAGGTACTTACTTAAGGTGAGGCAACACCCATTCATTGAATTGGCCTGTTTAAGAAATAGCCAGGGCATGGTCCCTTTAATGAGGCCAAGAAAAAGAAAGGCATCAGGCTGGGAGGGAAACAGTAACAGTTACTGTAATTGATAATCACTCTGAAGCTAGGAGGAGCCCTTAGGCAGGGGCTCCTTGGCTTTCCAACTTCAGAGTGCAAAATTGGTTTTGGGTAAGGAAAGGGAGGGAAAGGAAGGGAAGGGAAGGGAAGAAAGGAAGGAAGGAAGGGAAAGGGAAGGGAAGGGAAGGGAAGGAAAGGGAAGGAAAAGGAAGGGAAGGGAAAGGGAGAGGAGGGAAGGGAAGGGGAAGGGAAGGGAAGGGAAGGGAAGGGAAGGGAAGGGAAAGGGAGAGGAGGGAAGGGAAGGGGAAGGGAAGGGAAGGGAAGGGAAAGGGAAGGGAAACTAGGCAGTAAAACTCAAGTCAACTGGGCATTTTTGGTCATCCAAATTTACCTTCCTTTGGAGAGGAGAAGGAAGGGAAGGGGGAGGCAGAGAGGAGAGGAGGAGTTGAGTTACCCAGCTATCTGAGTCCACATTCAACTAGTTGTGTCTACTCACAGGATTGTGTTCATCCTTCATTGCTGAAGAAGACCATGCCATCAGAGAAATGATGACATGACTTGTACTTGAGTTTGTTTTGAGTGAGGGAGGACTTTGCAGGTCAGTAATGCAAGGTTCTAAGACAACTCCAAAAGGTCCATGATGGAAAATGCTTTCCATATCCAGAGAAAGAAGTAGGAATCTGAATGCAGATTGAAACATATTATTTTCTCTCTCTTTCTCTCCTTTCTTTCTTGTGGTTCACCCTATTGGTTCAAATTCTTCTTTACAACATGAATAATGTGAAAATATGTTTAATAGGAATCTATATGTAGAGCCTATATTAGACTGCTTGCCATTTTGGGGAAAGGAGAAGGAAGGGAGGCAGAGAAAATTTAAAACTAAAAAAGCATGTGGAACTGAATCTAAATAAATTAATTGTTTATAAAAGAATGAATTTTGGAAATTATCTTTACATGTAACTGGGAGAAAATACTATTAAGTAACAAAATGTAAGAAGAAAACTAAATTACCAATGCCAAAGTAAAAAGAGTGAATGAACCTCCAAAGAAGAGGAAATTAAAGCAATTATTAGGAGTTATTTTCCCCAATTGTATGCTAAAAGTTGATAATCCAAATGAAATGGATGAATATTTATAAAAAATATAAACTATCCAAATGAACAGAAAAAGAAATAGAATATTTAATTAATCCTATCTGAGAAAAGGAAATTGAACAGGCCATAAATAAATTCCCTTAGATAAAATCCCCAAGATAAGATGAATTTAATAGTAAATTCTAGTAAATACTTAAGGAACAACTAATCCCAAAACTATATAAACCATAAAAAAATAGGTCAAGAAGAACTCCTACCAAGTTTTTTCCTTTTACACAAATATTGTTTTGATACTTAAACCAGGGAGAGCAAAAACAGTGAAAAAGAAATAAAAATTGATGCAAAAAAATTAAATAAAGTGATAACAAGGAGTTAATAGCAATATATCCCAAAGATCATACACTATAACTGTGGGAAATTTATGCCAGGAATGCCAGGGATAGTTCAATAGTAGGAAAACTATAAGCATGATAGACCATGTCAAGAACAAAAAAGACAAAAACAATGATAATCTCAATAGATTAAGAAATAGCCTTTGAAAATGCAACATTAATTCCTACTAGAAACACTGAACAGCATTGGAATGAATGTAGCCTTTCTTAAAATGATAAGCAGTATCTATTTAAAACCAAGAGTAGGTATTATCTGTAATAGGAATAAGCTAGAAGCCTTTCCAATAAGATCAGGGGTGGAGCAAGGATGTCCATCATCGTAACCACTATTCAATATTATATTAGAAATACTAGCTATGGCAACAATAATAAATAATTTGGAGGAATAAAAGCAGGCAATGAGGAAACAAAACTGTCACTCTTCAGATGATATGATCATATACTTAGAGAACCAATTTAAAAACTAGTTGACACAATTAACTTTAGCAAAGGTATAGAATAGAAAATAAAAGTCACATAAATCATCATACATTTCTATACCAACAGATCCTAAAAGTAAAAACATTAGAAAGAGAAATTCCATTTAAGGTAACTGTAGAAATTATAAAATACTTGAAAGTCTACCTGACAAGACAAAGAAACTATTTAAACATAATTACAAAATACTTTTTATACAACGAAAGACAGATCTAAACAAAAATATTAATTGCTCATAGCTAGGCTGACTCTATGTAATAAAATGAGAATTCTACCTAAATTAATTGACTTATGCAATATTGTGCCAATCAATCAACCAAAGAATTGTTTTATATACCTAGAAAAGTTAACAACAAATTCATCTGGAGGAACACAAGATCAAGGGTATCAAGTGATTCAATGAAATAAAATGTTAATAAAAGTAGTATAGAAGAACCAGTTTTCAAAGTTACATAGTAATGTAGTAATCATCAAAACAGTCTGGTATTGGCTAAGAAATAGAGTGATGGGTTAGTGAATAGATTCGGTATATAATACTCATTAGTAAATGTCTATAGTAATCTAGAATTTGATAAACCCAAAGATCCAAACTTTTAGAAGAAATCTCATTATCTGAAAAAAAAATTGCAGGGAAAACTGGAAAGCAGTTTGGCAAAAACTAAGCATAGACCAACACTTCATACTGTGAGCCAAAATAATGTCAAAATGAATAAATGATTTAGAAATAAAGGGTGAAATAATAAATAAGTTAGGGTTTCATGAAAAAATATACCTGTGAGATCTATGGATAAGGGAAGACTTTGTGAGCCAACAAGAAAAAGGAGCATGGAAAATAAATGAATAATTTTGATTACATAAAATTATTTTTTTTTGCAAAAAACAAAATTAACTAAAGCAAAATTAGAAGGAAAGTATGAAACTGGAGAAAACTATTGCAACAATTTTCTCTGTTAAAATTCTCATTCCTTAACTATATAGGTAACTGACATAAATTTATTAAAAAAGAACAATTCTCCAATTAATAAATGGCCAAAGGATATGAACAGATAATTTTCAGAAGAAATCATAGCTATGCATCATCACATAACAAAGTATTCTAAATCCCCATTGATGAGAAAGGAAAATTAAAATAACTCTGAGGTACCACTTCATGCCTATCATATTGGATAAATGACAAAAAAAAGGAAAACAAATAAATGCTAGAGAGGATATGAAAAAATATGTACATAAATGCTCTGTTGCTGAAGTGATAAACTGGGCCAATTGTTACAAAGAAAAATTTGGAATTACGCTCAAAGAGATATAAAACTGTGCATAGTCTTTGACCTAGCAATATTACTATTGGATATGTATTCCAAAGAAATCAAATAAAAGGAAAAGGACTTATGTGTATAAAACATAACCTATATCCGTTCTATATGTGGTGGCAAAAACTTGGAAATTGAAGAGATGTCCATTAATTGGGGAATGGCTGAATGAACTGTGACATATGCTTGTGATGGAATGTTATAGTGCTATAAGAAATGATCAGTAGAAGGATTTTAGAAGAAAAACAAAGTGGAAAGACTTACAAGAACTGATGCAAAGTGAAGTGAACAGGAGAATATTATACAGTAACAGCAATATTGTATGATGATCAATTGTGAATGACTTAGATATTCTCAGCAATACCATGATCTCAAACAATTCCAAAAGTCTTATGATGAATAATGTTATCCATCTCCAGAAAAAATAACTGATGGCCTCTGAATGCATATGAAAGCACACCTTTTTTCACTTTATTTTTTACAACATGACTAATATGGAAATGTTTTGCATGACTACACATGCATACCCTATATAAAATTGTTTTCCCTAGAAAACTGAAGCATACTTTTTGCACTTTTTTATATTTCTTGTTTTTTATTGTTTTCAATAGATAATATGGAAATATATTTGACAATATTTCATATGTATAATTAATATCTTATTTCTTGCTTTATCAGTTTTGCAAGAAAACTCATGACAAAATAATTGTCTTGACTCTTCATGACCACATTTGGGATTTTGTATGCAAAACACTGGAGCGGTTTGCCATATTCTTTTCCAGCTCATTCTATAGATGAGGAAACTGATGTAAACCAAGTTAAGTAACTTGGCCAGGGTCACACAGCTAATAAGTGTCTGAGGCCAGATGTGAACTCATGAAGATGAGTCCTTGATTCCAAACCTAGTGCTCTATCCATTGTGCCACCCATCTGCTCATATAAATAATCTTGGGTAAATCAATGAACCTTCATGGGCCTCAGTTTCTTCATTTAGAAAATTGTGGGCTTGGGAAAAAATTGCCTCTGAAGTCCTGTCTAACTTTACGATCCTGTAACAGTTTTATATTCTGATATAGTTCTTCCCATTTCTAAATCTCTGACACCCCATCACCTCTCAGAAATACCAGAAACATATCTAAAAAACCAATAGCAGCAATAATGGTGGCTTATGCCCGTGAAGCTATAAGGTAACACAGTGATAATTCCTACTTTTCTTTCAGAGTCCATCTTGTCAAAGATAATTGAACCTGTTAATGTCAATGGAAATCTCTTCTTCCTCTGCGACTTTCACACTTTAGAAAAATAACATTGTAGATGGCATTTTCTTCATATATTTTAAGTGAATCTCTAAGTTTCTTCGTGAAATGTATTTTACAGCATCATATCTCTGAGTTCCATGACCCACTTTAACATAGCACTATTACTGCAGTGGAAATATGGGAGGTTCAATTGGAGGAAGAGTGGATCTATGTGAATGAATGCGTGGAAAAGTGTGAATGAATTATTCCCAGCCACAATGACAAACTTCGCAAAGCATATATTGGGCAAAGTGTCTGATCTGCTGGATTTTAATAATGTGGGGGAGGGGAAGGACATGGCATGAGACCAGATGAATAGTTCAAAGATTGCATTATCTCTTCCTTAGATTCCATCAAACAAGAGAATCTTGCACTCAAGTGATCTTAAGAAATAAATAATTAAGACTGTGATAACCAAATGTATAAGACTTTGGATGTTTGCCTACTTGAGATCAAATAGAATCTCTTTCCTTTATATTTAATTGTAATATAATCTTTCTTTTCTCTTCCCCATTGTTCCATGAATACCACACACCACTAAATATTTCCCAAGTCTGGAAACTTTGAAAGAAATGTTCAAAATGATACTTGATTCCCTTATACCATAAACTGAGAGGAGTCAACAATGTGTAGGAGTATTAGAAGAGGTGACTATTTTAAATTATATGGTGACCTCAGATTTAGATATAACCCTGGGGAGTATTTTATTTATTTTTGATAGGCTCTTCTCCACTAAAACTATCTTTCCTGGGCCAACAATTTGGACAAAATTAGCAGTGCTAGAGAACAAAGAAATGCATCTGTCAATGTGACCTGCCTTCATTTCCAGCCTTTTGCAACACTACATGATGTCTCATCTTTTCAGCAAAAAGCTTTATGTACTTGAGCTTGGCTCTGCGTCAAAGCCAGGCATTCACAGGTGAAACATTAAACAGAAACCAAGTTAGTGATGGCGCCAAGCTGGAGAGGGCCCCATAAATCTCATACCCAGGACTGACAAGGGCTAAAACATCTCCCAATTATACAAAGAATGCTCATAATTATTTAGGATACAATGTCTTGTTCGGCCAATGCTTTCTGACAAATCTTCCAGAGGGTCCTGGTTCCTTTTTTTAAAGAATCAAAATGTAAGAAATTGATTTGAATTAATGAGGAGTTAATCTAGCAATGGCTTACATCCAGAAATTGTTTCTGACTCCAGCATGTGCATACTGAGGAAAAGATTGGTCTTAGCTGGCTTACTTGTTTACCTAGGGGAGGGAGGATTAAGGTAGGTCATGCTTTCAAATAACTAGAAATAGCATACACCCCTTCTATCACAATGAGAGAATCCCCCTTTTTTTCCTATGAGAAGGAAGCCTAGCCAGTTTCCATTTGAGATAGTCCCTATGGAAGACTGAAACTGCCTACAGGCTCAGGACACATCACCTCCCACCCGAAATTTAGTTGCTGTACAGGTGACCTCTGAAATGTGTCACCCAGAAAATCAACCCAATATTCAATGTAGATATTTTTTAACTTAAAAAATTAAATGGTTGATAGATTTTATTTTCACATTACATATTTCCTAATATGATTTTCCCTTCTCCTTCCTGAGAGTCATGCTTATAAATAAGAACTTTTTTAAGTATGAAAAGTATCTCCATTAAATGTCAAGTAAGTCTTTTCTTTCACTTTGTTTTTCTCTCTGTGTCTCTGTGTCTCTCTTTCTCTCTACACACACACACACACACACACACACACACACACACACACATGTACACATTCTCCACATTCATTAATCCCCACCCACCTCAACAAAGAATGAAGAGATGAAGAAGGGGGGAAATTTCATATTTCTTCTTTGGGGCCAAGTTTGGACATTGAAATTTTAAAGTATCCTGCTCCATTTCCTTTAGCATCATTCATTTAATGTACTCTGCTATACCTCATTGGGTGTATTGCTTTCCTGCACTAGTTAATTCATTGTGCAGCAGTTCTTAGAAGTCTTCCCATGCTTCTCTGTATTCATCATACTCATTAATTTTTACAACAATATAATATTCCATTATATTGATGCTGTATATTTTTTATCCAGTCTACAAACAACAGACCTCAACTCTGATTCTAGTTCTTTGTTAACACAAAAATAGTTTTGCTATAAATATTTTTGGTGTATATAGGATCTTTCTTTTTTATGAATCTTCTTAGCCATGGAATTCCTGGGTCAGAAAGAAGGAGCACAGTAGGATGTCTTTGGTTTTTATATGTATCCCCAGCACCTAGCACAGTGCCTGCCATATAATAGATGCTTAATAAATGCTTCTTGACTAACTGGCCAAAGTTGAGAGATATACTCAATGAAAGAGTGGCAATAAATTAGAGCCAGAGATTTTTGATGGATACTTTGGTACTTCCACATTTTTTGGACTAAAGGGAGAAGAAAAGGAGATAACAAGTTGATTTTAATCTTTATCAACTATTGGCCATCCAGGACTGGATCTCATTCCCAGGAGTGAAAAGAAACCAAAGTAGAACAGGAAAAAAGCCAGCCTAATAAATCTACTAAGGGGGTAGATTAAAATCAGCTATCAAACAACAACAAAAAAGGCTATTCTGCCATTCCATGTATTTCTTTGGAGTCTAGTTTTATAGGAATTTCAATACATTAAAAAGTTCTGACCATGTTCTCCAA
The DNA here is from genome assembly GCA_028658325.1 of Potorous gilbertii. NCBI lineage: Eukaryota > Metazoa > Chordata > Mammalia > Diprotodontia > Potoroidae > Potorous > Potorous gilbertii. The sequence goes on along the minus strand of CM053772.1, from coordinate 43,955,754 downwards.
GAAGAAATTTACCTTTTCATATTTTATGAGAGACAAGAGGAGACAGAGATAGCAAGAAAGGCAGCATGAAACTGAGGAATGTAAAGCCAAAACAAATTTAAAAGTCCATCCTAATGGGCATTTAAAGAAAACTGTTTTCAAAGTGATCAACAGCTAATCTGTTTCTCTGCTGGCAAAGGCAAATGAAAAGAAAATGCCAGTTTTCACAGCAGTGCATCTCTTAGTCTAATCAATATATTGGCATCTTTATAAATGATCCATGTTACAGGTACACGATGGATAAATTCTACCCACAGATGGACATAGTAGTTTTGTTTCCAGTGAAGTAGCATATCTCTCTGTCTCCATCTCTGTTTCTGTCTCTATCCTATTTTCCTTCTTTCCTTTCCTCCTCCCTCTTCCTCTCCTTTCTCCTCCCTCCACCTCTTGTTTCTATTTAGTCAGAAGCACAAAGGAAAAATCTATTGAACTGACAGCACTGATCTTTCAAAGTCTAGTTTACATGGATCTCATAGGAACATAGATTTTGAATTATAAAGAGCCCTTTGAGGTCATCTAGTTCAACCTCCTCATTGGGAGATGAAGAAATTCAGATACATTTGAGCAAAGTGACTGGTAATCGGGTGGTAAATGTCAGAGCTAGAGTTCCAATGCAGATCTTCTGAGTTCAAATTCAGTCCTCCTTATATTGTATAAGTCATATCATAAGTTTCAGGAAGGAAAGACATATTCTATCAGGACAGTAGAGCATGCTCCAGTTTTCATCTTCAAGTATCCTGAAGTGATTTCAGAAGAATTTTTTTCCTAGCCATTCATATCTCCTGCCACCGCTACAGTTAGCAAGTAACTTACTTGGTAAATGCCTTAAATAATTAAGGGTTCTCATAGGATAGTTTAATAAAATGGCTAATATGGCTTCCAAATGGCATAATCTTAAGCATAGCCTGGGTATCATTTTACCAGTGGGACAATTTAAACTCCTCAGAAATACCCGTTGCGGGGTGGCAGGTATTTACATCGCTTTGACAGAGATGGGTCATGAAATTACCCACTCTTATTGATATCAAGTCCTGAATCCTGAACACAAAGTAGAAAAAGTCACTTAGAATGAATATTGGATCAATAATATATTGTTCATAATTTTCCTTCTTAGGTAAAGGTAACATTTTTTTTGGTTGTTCTGGATAATGCAAAAAGATACGTGCCATATTCCAGGCCTTTCCAACAAGGATTCTTTCTTTGAGTATGAATGTGTTGAGCTCCATAGCTTCAGACCTGCAAGGTCACCCTGAAGCTAAATCTAAGGCAGATGAAGACCAATTTTAAGTATTCTTCATTAGGACCCCAGAACAATAAAAGGAAAAGAGCGATAGATTTGGAGCTAAAAAACTCTCAAAGGTCAACTAGTCTAATTCCTGTATTTCATAGATGAGTAAACTGAGTCCCATAGAGTAATCTCTTCCATGGATGTCTCCCTGCCTAATATTTATCCCTATTCCATTCCATCCTCCACACATCTGCCAAAGTTTTTTTTTTATTTTTTATACAAAAGCTCCGTCCTGACCGTGTCACTCTGCTACTCAGTAAACTTCAGTGGCTCCTTATTAAATCTAGAATAAAATATAAACTCCTCCACTATTTAAAGTCTTTTCCAAATGGGCAAAACACCTTAGTAATCTTGTTACACAGTCCCCTACACATCCTCTGCGATCCAGCCAAATGTCTTTTACACGAGAAAGTCCAGCTTTCGTTGCTGTGCTTTCTCATTAGCTGTCCCGTATGGTCAGAATGCATTTCTGAGTATCCCTAGTTTCCTTCAAAACCCAGTTCAAGGATTGCTTTCACCAAATGAAGCCTTCCCCTAGCCCTCCAGCAACTAGTGCCTTACCTTCTCCTAAATATCTTGCATTTATTTTGCATATATTTTAATATCCTTACAAATGTATATATTGTCTCTCCTGCGTGAATGTAATCTGTTCAGGGTAGGAATTATTTTATTTTATATCTCTGCATCCCCATCACCATGAGCAGGTTTAGCTCATAATATACTTTTAAAAACAGATCATAAGAGCATACAGTTTAGAGTTAGAAGGAATGTTAAAGTGCCTAGTGACTAACCCACCCATTTTACTGATGAGGAAACTGAGGCAAAGACTGGTTAAGTGACTTGATCAGGTGAGATTTAAATCCAGGTCTTTCAGACTCAAATTCTAACAGGTACTTGGCACAAGAGTCAAGACTATCTGAGTTCAAATCAGGCCTCATGCACTAACTGTGTGACCCAGGGCAAGTCACTTAACCTTTTTCTCCCCTCAGTTTCCTTATATGTGAATGGGGAATAATGATACCTACCTTCCAGAGATGTCATGAGGACCAAATAAGGTAATAATTGTAAAGTACTTAATATTTCCTGGCACAAAATTATAGAAATGTTAGCAATTTTATACCTCTATCTCTCTGAATTAGGATTTGAGCACAGGCTCTTCTGTATCATGATGGCTGTTGATGAAATGGCCAGGCAGATACATTGGCAGATACCAAGTGAAATAGCAGGACTATGAATCAAAGTCCCCAAATGAAGAACCCTTTCTGTTGATGCTACCTCCCTAGCAATGCCCTACCTTCACTGAGGAGATGGAACTTGACCTTGGGTCCACACAGACACCCAAGGGATATAAACATTCCCCATAGGCTCCTAGATGCCTCTCATAGCCCACACATCTAAGACAGTACCAGCTGCAAACTGCTTATAACTGAGTGACATCCTTGCTCTTCTGAGCCTGCCTTTATCATATTTTCCCATGTACTTCATGGAGAATGACACCAAAGGTTCATTGTGTTGATGCCTACAAATCAGCTCCTCTTTATCTGCTGAAATCCGGAAATCCCATATAATTAGCTTCCAAACAACCCCTCTGTCTGTGGTGTCCTTGGGAAGTCAGAAGACTGAATTCATAGAATTGCAGGCTTAAGAAGATGCCCATCAATTGGGGAATGGCTGAATAAATTGTGATATATGAATGTAATGGAATACTATTGTGCTATAAGAAATGATGAACAAGAAGGCTTCAGAAAGACCTGGAAAGACTTACATAAACTGATGCTGAGTGAAAGGAGAAGAACCAGGAGAACTTTGTACACAGCAACAACCACAGTGTGTGAGGAATTTTTCTGGTAGACTTAGTACATCATTGCAATGCAAGGACTTAAATAATTCCTAATGATCTCTTAAGGCAAAAATGTCTTCCACATCCAGAAAAAGAACTATGAATTTTGATCATAGAATGAAGAAGATCATTTTCTTTTGTATTGTGTTTCATTTTGTTTTATGATTTCTCCCATCCATTTTAATTCTTCTACGCAACATAACTAAGGTGAAAATATATTTAATAGGAATGTATGTGTAGAACTTACATAAAATTGTATGCTGTCTCAGAGAGGGAGTAGGGAGGTAGGGGGGTAGGAGATGGAGGGGAAAAATCTAAGATACATGGAAGTGATTGCGGAACACTGAAAACAAATTTAAAAAAGTACTGTGGGCTTAGAAGTGGAAGAGGCCTTAAAGACTACCAAGTCCAAGCCCTTGATTTTATAGGTGAGGAAACTGAAGCAGAAAAAGGCTAATTGATTTGTCCAGCTAGTAAGTATCAGAGGTAGGACTGAACTTCATCACCCTTGACCTTGAGTCTACTACATTAGAGGACACCTAGATGCCCCATTCAGTTCTTTCATTGAATTATTTATCACTAAACTTCATGACACTTTCTTCTGACAGTCTGAAGAGGCCAATCTCAAAGGTAACAGTATTAGAAACTTTCATATTTTTTGAAGTATTTATGGTTACTTGAACATAATAGCCTTTTGAGGTTGGTAGGGCAACTGTTATTCCCATTTTACATATGGCGAAAAAAACTGAAACAGAGTAATTGACTTGCTTGGGGTTCTACTTCTAGAATCGATGAGGGCTAAAAGGGTAACCCCAGGTCTTCTGATTCCAAATTCAGTGTTCTTCACTCCAAGAAAAGTAAAGAATCCTGTATAAATCACCCATTAAGGCAGTCAAAATGCCTAATTTCCTTCAAAATATTATCTACCCTGCTAACCAAGGTTAGAGTTGTTACTCAAAGAGGCAAAAGGAACAAATTTAAATAAGCATCTGGTGATTTCTTTGACCCTAATACAGGAGTTGAAGTAATTAAGTCAGGGAAGATCACGACTTGCTCCTGTCTAAGTGAACACTTCATGCTACCTTTCAACAAGGTCACCACAGGAAGCAAGCAGGCTTATATATATTAGATCCTCACAAAGCAGTTCTTGAGTTCCTGATGAGATGCCCAAAGTGTGTGCAAAAAAGATCCTTTTCTATCTTCATGAATGTATCATATCTCATCCACAGTGGCTAGGTAAGGTTCATACTGTGTCTTACTTTGTAGAATTGCTTTGATTTCCCCAAAAGGCTAGACAAATAATCCATTTCCTAGACTGAACTCTCTAAAGTGAAGTTTACTCTACTCAAGAGACAGCATGGTAGAAAGTTGAAATTGATGACTATGGAAAATAGAATCAAAGTACTTCATTCAGGTTACAGTTACTATTTAACTATGATGAACAATTATTTATGTAACATATTTTTATTTACTCATATAGGGTTTAATCAATACTATATTTTAATATAAATATTTTTTATATAAATCATTTAATTACAATAATCATTTATATAATGCTTTAATTTTCAAAGTACTTTACATATTACTTTTTTTAAGCCATGTCAGGTGGGTGCCATAGGCATCATTATTCGCATTTTCCAGAGGAATCAACTGGATTTCAGAAAAATTAAGTGACTTGGTCATGGCCCCCTATCAAATAAGTATCAGAAGGAAGATTGTAACCCAATTCTCCCTAGTTCCAAGTCCAATGTTTTATCCACTATGCTATTCAGCTTCTTATAAATATTTGTTCTCCCATTCATCCAAAAAACACAACTACAACAACTAAGAGCCTACAATATTAAAGTCAGCATGTGGGGTGATCCAGTACTAGGAACACAAAGAAAATAAAAGAAATAGATTAAGAGACAAAGGGAGAGACTTAATCTTTGCCCTCAAGGAGCTTATGAATTAGCTGTTGTCAAATAGCTTCTTCAGGATTCCTCAGTAAATAAGCGTGATGGGCAGATGATTTATGGCAAGTCCCACCAACTGCTGGAGAGCTGCAGCTTGTGAAATGGGAAGTGGGAAATCATCCAGCCTACCTATCCAATTTGCAATGAGCAATCTAGGACCTCGGACCCCTCCAACTCGAAAAAGAGTCACGGAGCGCAGGTGTACAGAGAATTTGTCATTACATCGTCTCCCTAGAGACTAAGTGGCCTTGGTTAAAATATTTTGCAGATGTCTTATGTGGCAGAAACCTCAACTGTGATTAATACTAATGCTGTCAAACTAACATCCTTAACGCAGGCTAGAGTGTGCATAAAATGAGGCCAGGACCAAGTTTTATTTTGGGTGCCATACCAAAGTTAATGCTTATGTTTAGAAAGATGAAGACCTGAAATGAAACTAACAGGTCTTAGAAGAATTAATGGACATATAACTAAACACATTTGGAGAAACTGACAACAAACTTCCCAGCCTCCAGACTAGAGAGCCTCAGTCACATAAATAACAAATTAGCAGGTTGTTCCCACCTGCTAATGATCTCATGTTGAATAAATATCAAAAGGACAACTGCAAGACAAATCTCTCAGATTCCAAGTCCAGGGCTGTATCCTATTGGTCTCCCCAGTAGTTTTCATAGTTTGATATTCATTTTTATTTACACAAGACACACCATCTCTTACCTTCGGGCCATTTTATTGGCTATCCTCCATGCCTGGAAGGCACAGCTCCCCCCACCTCTGCCCCTAACAATCCTAAGCTTCCTTCAAAGCATGACTCAACTGCTACTTCCTAGAGGAATTTTTTTCTGATCCTCTAAGCTGTGTGCATTTAGCCTTCAAAATTGCCTTATATTTATTCTGCATTTATTTATATGCATGTTATTGCTGTTTTGTTTTGTTTTTTCTTCTTGATAGTAGAAATAAAGACTTTGACTGTTTCATTTTCTGTCATTGGATGTCCAATGGCTAACTAACATAATGCCCAGCACACAGAAATTGTGAAGAAATATTTGCTGATTAATACTTTGATATACCTGTAATTTCATAAATGGGAATACTCTCACCAGTGATACATATTGCAATTCACCCAGGGGCCACACACAAAGTATGGAAGCCTTCCCCAAGTCTTCCTGGCAATGGATACATATCAAGGGAAGATACAAACTGTTCACTAAGTGGCTGGATCATTTTTTTCCTGACACATATTTCTCCTATGAATTAACCCATGTATGATGTGCTGCAGTGTATTCATTTTTAACACACACACACACACACACACACACACACACACACACCCCTGCAATGTCATTTAGGTGATACTGAACTTCAATTCATTGGAGCCAGTGGAACTTTAATTGGCTTAAAGCTATGTTATATCACTAGAAGAATATTGATGCTAAAAGCATGGATCTTTATTCCAGGGACAATCATAGAGACATTAAGAAAATAAAATCTACAGAATTCTGGGGGAAAACATGCTATCTGATCCAAAGGTCCCTACTCCTCCTCTTCATGTACCAGCTCATTGTTCATTTGCAGTGACAACTCTATTAAGGACCACAAAAGCTATTATAATGAAGTAGACAAATACTGCCCTGGCCAACTATCCTCAATACATGATTTCCTTGACAAATGTTTGCAGCAAATAAATACAATTTAATATACAGCATTGAGGACACCTTTGATACTAGCTTCAATATTACCTATCATAAAAGAACTATTGCACTCTTAGAATTGGAAGGAACTATTCAGCTAATCTAGCTCAACCTCACATCCAAGACTAAACATGAATGATCTTTTCTGTTTAAATGGTGACAAGTATACTGCTTACAGTATACTTTTCCAAAAGACAAGATTTACATAATTGTACAAAAAGTATCAAGTTATCATGAACATAGATGTGCATGAACACTGATATTTTAGATTAGTGCTGAAGAAGTCTCAGAAGGGACATAGCAACATCAATGACTGTCATGGGGAAGAGGAATTACATCTGTTTCATTTGACCACCGAAGGCAGAATTAGAAGTAATAAGTAAAGTGTAAAAGGAAGTTCAAAACTTGAAGCAGAGAAAAACTACCGCATAACCAGACCTAAGACAGGGTAAATATTACCCATTTTTTAGTGTGTTTGTTTGTTTTGAAGCCAGTGCTGGATAGCCATATGTCTGATTTGTTATGGAGGGAATTTTTACTCAGATATGAGTTGAACTGAATGATCTCTTAGATCCCTTCTAACTTAAAGAGTTCTAAGGATGGATTCTAACTCTGTGATTTTCTGATCTGATCAATTATATTGCAGAAAAAATTTCAAATATAGATTGTCAAGTAATTAAAAATACATATAATTTTTTAAAAAATAGTGTAGTAAAGATGGCGGAGTAGAAAGATACGCACATACTAGCTCCGAACCCCCTTTCTGTAAGGAAGAACTCCCAACAAATTCTGGAGCAGCAGAAGCCACAAAGAAATGGAGTGGAGGAGATATCTGTCCATAGAGACCTGAAAAACTGACAAGAAAGATCTGTCACGCACTGGACCCAGAGCAGAACCCAGCCCTGCCTTGGCTGCTTGGCACAAAGAGGACCAGATCTGAGCAGGCTTCAGGGACAGAATCTCCACAACTGTTCAGTTCCCTCGACCCACAGGCTCCAAAAATCAGCTTGCCGAGAGGGAAGTGGGATGTCCCCATAACTCAGGCCCCCTAGGGAGGCAGCAGCAGAGGCGGCAGCAGATAGGGGCTCCCAAAGCAGGCAGGAGCTCAGATCCATTGTTGAAGGACTCCACATAAACCCCCAGAGGGACCTGAGCCCCATGTGGTGGCCCTGCCTCCACCCAAGCACCTAAATTTAATCTCACACTGAATAGTAGCCCTGCCCCTGATGAAAGCTCTGAGACTGGGAAGCAGCATTTCAATCTCAGCCCCAAGCACTAGCTGGGTGGATCTGGAGGCCAGGTGGGTGTGGAGAGGAAACTCAAAGGTCAAGTAACTCTCTGGGAAAATGCCCAGAAAAGGGAAAAAAAAATTAGACCATAGAAGGTTACTTTCTTGGTGACCAGATATCTCCTCCCATCCTTTCAGATGAGGAAGAAAATGCTTACCACCAGGGAAAGACATAGGAGTCAAGGATTCTGTATACCAAATATTCAAAATAAGTACACAATGGGCTTAGGTCATGGAAGAGCTCAAAAAGGATTTTGAAAATCAAATTAGACAGGTGGAGGAAAAACTGGGAAGAGAAATGAGAGAGATGCAAGAAAAGCATGAAAAATGGGTCAATACGTTAATAAAGGAGACCCAAAAAAATGCTGAAGAAAATAACACCTTGAAAAATAGGCTAACTCAATTGGCAAAAGAGGTTCAAAAAGCCAATGAGGAGAAGAATGCTTTCAAAAGCAGAATTAGCCAAGTCGAAAAAGAGGCGCAAAAGCTCACTGAAGAAAATAGCTCTCTCAAAATTAGAATGGAACAGATGGAGGCCAATGACTTTCTGAAAAACCAAGAAATCACAAACCAAAACCAAAAGAATGAAAAAAT
>CM053772.1:43897357-43929349 GCA_028658325.1 Potorous gilbertii | reverse complement strand
TAGAAGAGAGGGCAGATTGGTGATATGGGTAATTAGAATGTCCAGTGTATGGGGGGGGGAGGGAACAAATGAGGAGAAAATTTTGGAAACCAAAATCTTGTGAAAATGAATGTAAAAAGTCAAATAAATTTATTTAAAAAAAAAAAGAATATAGAGGAGATGGGGATAAGGGAAGGAAGGGATATGATAGAAAGGAGAGTAGATTGGGGAGAAGAATGCACTATATTTTGAGGTGGGGGAGGAGAGAGATGGAGAGAAAATTTGGAACTCAAAATCTTGTGGAAATGAAAAAATACAAAATCATAAAATGCAATGCAAGTATAGGTTAAATATTTTAAAAAATGAATGTATCAGGGTGCTAGGGCAATCCTATTAGCTCCCTATAGAGTAGATGTATTATCTGGAATTCAAGGATAGATTTCTGGGGATCCAGAAAAGTGAATGGGAAAGAAATAAATTTTTATTTTCAGCATCCTTGGATTTCCTTTAGAATCCTGCATGTTTTGTTTAATTCATAAAAAACCAAAACCAAAACCAAAAAAACATTATTCTGAGAAAAAGTTCATAGGATTAACCAGACTACCAAATGGATCTATGACACAAAAACTATTAAGAATTCCTGCATTGGGATTCTTCATCCATGTAAAGAGGGATTAATAGCTTTTATAGGATAACATATGATTTTGGCGAGGGAACACAAATCCTTCATGTTTATAAATTATTGTGAATATTTTAATAAATCATTTTTGTTTATGTTATCCATTTGAATAATTTAATAGACCTCTTAAAAAAACTCACAACTAATGTAAACTGATTCAACCATTCTGTAGAGCAATTTGGAACTATACCCAAGGGGTTACAAAGCTTAACCTAACAATACAACTACTAGGTATGTATCCCAAAAGAGCAAAAAGAGGAAAAGGGCCTATATTTACAAAAATATTTATAGTAGCTCTTTTCTGGTAGCAAATTGTAAGTTGAGGAGATGCTCATTAATTGAAAGACTGAACAAATTGTGTTATGTGACTATGATGTAATACTATTGTGCTATAAGAAATGATGAGCAGGATGCTCTCAGAAAAACCTAGAAAGATTTTTATGAGCTGATGCAAAATGAAATGTTTCATGTACAAAATAAGAGCAATATTGTGAGACAATCAGCTGTGAATGACTTAGCTATTCTCAGCAGTACAATGATCCAAGACAATTTTGCAAGACTTATGATGAGAAATGCTATTTGTTCTCAGACAAAGACCTGATGGCATCTGAATATAGATTGAAGCATACTTTTTTACATTATTTTTCTTGATTTATTTTTGTTTTTTTTCTTTCATAATATGATTACTATGGAAATGCTTTGCATGACTGACCACCTATATCAAATTGCTTGCCTTCTCAATGAAGGATTTGGGGAGGGGAAGAAGGGAGAGAATTTGGAACTCAAAGTTTAAAAAAAATGAATGTTAAAATTTTTTTTACATGTAACTGGGGAAAAATAAAATACAAATAAATTTTAAAGAAAAGAAAATAAATAACCACAACCACCTGGCTTTCATTTTAAAATTTAGTAACATTTCGTGTACTTCTACCTTCTGATTATCATTTTAAGTTAATTATACTTATTTACTATATATGAGGATTTTTATTTCATCCTAGTAGTGAACATTAGAGGAAGGTAAGCCACTGGATGCTGACTATAATAGTATTAGTCTCCAAGTTCATTTGACTCCCTTGTGCCAGAGGAGATTTTTAAAGCAATGAATTCCTAAAGCTTGACAGCAGATAAAAACAACCTCCTTGTCTTTGTGATAAGGAAGTAACCATTGCATTGAAGAGCGAAGGGAAAGTAGGATTGGACAGGGTTTATTACATTACTCTTGGCAGAGGGAGATACTGGTTATCTCATAATGTCTGAAGCTTCTTTCTCTTCAGACTCAATTACCAAATTATTTCTTTTTTTTTCCACTGCCCACTTCAGAGAATACATTTCTTTCCAGTTCTTTCCACTTTTCTTTTGGTTCTATAAACCCCTGATTCTTTTTTCTCCCTTCTGCTCCTCCATATTAATAATATCACCACTGTTGGTTTGATAGCTTACATCAATGCTCCTGTTACCATCTGCAGCCTACTATCTGTATCTCTCCATACTCAGAATGTCTATACTGCTTCCTGGTTTTTCCATTTCAAATCTTTTCCTAGAATCCTGAACTCAAATGCCCACAAGCATATACTCATGTACTGCAGCTTTCCTTTATAAAGGATTATGGGATATTTCTCCAGGAGAGGAAAAATTGTGTGTGTGTGTGTGAGTGCGTGCACGTGGACACACTCTTATTAAAGCAAACAGGATCACATAATTTCTGTTTTGGAGGTTATTTTGAGGGCCTGGTTATACTTTGGGGGTCTCCCAAAATATCTCTGACTACTCTGGAGTCAATGAGGCAAAAGTTTGTGATGTCAGTGTATGGCACTCTTCAATTATCCATCAGATTCCCTAAAGCACTCAGCATCACAAGGCTTCAACCATGCAACAGGTTTTATTTATACAGTGTTCAACACACTAAGGACTAATAACTGAGAAAACTGGATGGTCAGGTAAGCCCTTTCCCCCAGGTAGGGGCTTCTTTTCTACCCATCCAAACAGAGACCACTGTAGAAGTACAGGCAATCCCTATCTCGAAGAGTTCTGAGGTTCAAAAAAGTAAATTCATGTAAAACAATTCATAAACCATGTCAGTATATACATGGCAACCATTATCATTAAGTCTCTGACTCAGTGCTGCCCTGAGAGCACACATAGTTTGTACCTCCACATCTCTCAGCACTGCCCTCAGGGTGGCATTTCTACTCTTGCCCCCTACTGCATAGACCTGTCACACCTGGGGCTTCTGTTACTCTTCTCATATGTTCCCAAGAGACATCATAGCCCTTCAATTTAGAGGGGTCATTTGAGTCTAAAACCTTCTTTTTATATATAAGGAAACTGCAGTCCAGGGGTTTAGATTATTGATCTGAATCATATATCGAACAAATTTCTGAGGTATGATTTGAATCTCTTCCTAACCCCTGTCTGCTATTTTTCTTGACCCTTTTTACAGAGGCTCAATGCTATGGATCCACAAGTTCTTCTTCAATAACTGTACCTCTGCCATACCGGATACCAACAAAAGATATTTTCTTGTGGTTGCCCTACTTTTCCCTCCTAAGTCCATGTTATTTACTCCTTCTCTCCCTTATACTGGATCTGAAAGCCTCATTTAACTGTCTCAAGGCCTCTATGGGTGCTTTGAGAAATTTTGTTAATTAGCCCTGCTCCACTCAGTTTCCATTTTTTTCCAGTATTTTTGTGAATATTTCTGTGTACCTCTTCTTCCTTGGATAGAATGTGTCCTATCACTTAGAATATTCTGATGAATTTTATGAGGAAGTCTGAAAGGATTCTAGGGTTCTCCTTGTTTTACCATCCTCTGGTGGGGAAGGGTCAAAGTTGTCTGTGAAAACCAGATGGGAGGACCATGAATTGACAAAGAACTGTAAGACTTGCAAGATGTTTTACATGTGTGATGTCATTTGATCCTCACAAGTCCATAGGCATGTATGCATGTATATATGTATATATACATGTATGTGTGCATATATATCTATATGTGTATACGTTTACACACACACACACACACTTATAATAGGTACTTGTCCCTATTTTGTCCCTATTTTCCAAATAAGAAAACTTTAATAATGAGACGGGGATGTTAAATGATCTGCCCAGGGCCACATAACTATTTAGTGTCTACAGAAAGATCTGAACTTTTTTTATAATTCCAAGTCCAGGACTTTATCCATTGTTCAATCATGTTATGAAGCACCATGACTCAAATACAAAATAATCCAAAACTTCCCTATTCATTTTCTGAATTTCAGACTGATTTTCAAGATTTTGTTTGAGATACTGAACATTAGCAATTATTCTCTGATGTCGACCATCATTTTGTACCATCCTCATCATTAAAGTTTATACTTGGGTCATGGATATAGAGGAGTCCATAGGTGTTTTGCAATAGAAAAGAGAGTGGACATATTTTTGGTGTTTTGAGTTAAGTGCTAAATATTCTAGTTTGGGGAGCTTGTATGTCAAAGACACTTAGGGAATTAAGACTTTGGTAGCCCAAGCTTTCTCTGACATTGTCAAAACCTGTAGATGATAGTGTCCCTTTCATCTTGTCACGTATTAAGTTTATTAGGAAAAATGTCTATAATGGGGTGACCTACCTCCTTCCCTCACCATTCCTCAATTAAACATTACAATCCAATCTAATGAGCATCATTAAGCACCTCCTGTGTGTAAGGTATCTAGTTCTATATCAGGGATACAAAGAAAAAATGAGAATGGTCCCTATCCTCAAAAAGATTATGTTCTAGTAAGGCAGCAAGGTAGCCAGTGGGTAAAAGCACTGGACCTGATGTCAGGAGGTTCAAATCAAGCTTGAGACACTTAATAGCTGTGTGGCTCCAGGCTAATCCCTTAACCCTCTCAGTCTATGTTTCCTCATCTGTAATGTAGAGAACATAATAATACCTACTTCCCAAGGTTGTTCTAGGATAAAATGTGATGATTTTTGTAAAGTACTTTGAACACCTTAAAGTGCCATTACCACGATGCTAGCTATTAGTGTTATTGACATCCTTGGAACACATGGCGCGTAAACAGATCACTATATACACACTGCTTTGAGGGAAAACAGGATACTAACACCTAGGGCAAATCAGGAAAGACTTTCTATAAGAGACGGCACATGAATCAAAATTTGAGGGGAGTAGGGTCTTCAGAATAGATGGGACAGTCTATAGAAAGGCACAGGAGAAAGAGAATGCCAAGTTTGGGGAGCAGTAAAATGTTTTCTCAACATTCAGGAAATGTTGAAAAAGTCAACTTTTCAAAGTAACCTACCTAGGATAGGGGTTACACAATCATTTGCTTTTTTAGGATCCCATGGGAGACACTGAAATTTCCAGTTCTCTTGGGGGCAGGGTTGTCATCTTTGCTTTTAAAAAGGAAACCCTTAGCATTACAATACCACTTTCTTTTTCTTCTCTCCTTCAATTCTCCTGCTTGACTCCTAATCTTATTCCTCAATGCCAGTTCTGCATTCTTCCTTTTTTTATTTTTTCTAAATTTTAAATGTGTATTTATTAATTTTCAGTTTTCAACATTCATTTCCACAAAAATTTTGAGTTTCAAATTTTTTCCCCATCTCTCTCCTCTCCCACACCATAATGTTGTGCATTCTGATTACCCCTTTCCCTCCACATGCCCTCCCTTCTATCACACTCTTCCCTTCCCTTATCCCCATCTTCTCTCTTTTTTTGTAAGGCAAGATAGATTTCTATACCCCATTACCTGTCTTTCTTATTTCCCAATTGTAAGTAAAAACATTTCTCAACATATGTTCCTAATACTTTGAGTTCCAACTGTTCTCCCTTTCTCCCTCCTTACTCATCCCCACTGAGAAGGCAAACAATTCTTTATAGGCTATATATGTATAGTTTTGCAAAAGACTTCTATAGTAGTCACGTTGTGCAAGACTAACTATATTTCTCTCCATCCTATCCTGCCTCCCATTTATTCTGTTCTCTCTTTTGACCTTGTCCCTCCCCTTAAGTTCTAATTCATAACTTCTAATTACCCCCTTCTTCCATTTACCCTCCTTTATATCATCCCCTCACCCCACTTGCCCCTTCTCCCCTACTTTCCTTTAGTGTCATACAGATTTTCATACCAAATTGAGTGAGCGTGTTATTCCCTCCTTAAGCCAAATGTGCAGAGAATGTTTCACTTTTTCCCTCTCACCTCCTCCCTTCTCTCCTCCATTGAATAAGCTTATCTTGCCTCTTTTATGAGAGATAATTTGCCCCATTCCATTTCTCCCTTTCTCCTCTCAATAAATTCCCCTCTCACCCATTAATCAACTCTCCCTATACTCTCTGTATATACATACACACACACACACACACAGACGTGTGTGTCTGTGTGTTTATAATCCCTCCAACTACCCAGATACTGAGAAAAGTCTCAAGAGTTACAAATATTATCTTTCCATGTAGGAATGTAAACAGTTCAACTTTAGAAAGTCCTTTATTATTTTTCTTTCCTGTTTACCTTTTCATGCTTCTCTTTATTCTTGTATTTGAAAGTCAAATTTTCTTTCCAGGTCTGGTCTTTTCATTAAAAGTACTTGAAAGTCCTCTATTTCATTGAATGACCATTTTTTTCCCTGAAGTATTGTACTCTGTTTTGCTAGGGAGGTGATTCTTGGTTTTAATTCTAGTTCCTTTGATTTCTGGAATATCATGTTCCAAGCCCTCTGAACCCTTCATGTAGAAACTGCCAGATTCTGTGTTATCCTGATTGTATTTCCACAACACTCAAATTGTTTCTTTTTAGCTGCTTGAAATATTTTCTCCTTAACCTGGGAACTCTGGAATTTGGCCACAATATTCCTAGAAGTTTCTCTTTTTGGGTCTCTTTCAGGTGGTGATCGGTGGATTCCTTGAATACTTATTTTGCCCTCTGGTTCTAGAATATTAGGACAATTTTCCTTGATAATTTCATGAAAGATGATGACTAAGTTCTTTCTTTGATCATGGCTTTCAGGTAGTCCCATTATTTTTAAATTATCTCTCCTGGATCCATTTTCCAGGTCAGTTGTTCTTCCAATGAGATATTTCACATTGTCTTCTATTTTTACATTCATTTGGTTTTGTTTTGTAATTTCTTGGTTTCTCATACAATCATAAGCTTCCATCTGTTTTGCTCTAATTTTTAAAGAACTATTTTCTTCTGTGATCTTTTGAACCTCCTTTTCCATTTGGCTAATCCTGCTCTTTAAAGAGTTATTCTTCTTATTGGTTTTCTGGGCTTCTTTTGCCGTTTGAGTTTGTCTATTTTTTAAGATGTTAATTTCTTCAGCATTGTTTTGAGTCTCTTTTAGGAAACTGTTGACTTGCTTTTCATGGTTTTCTTGCATCAGTCTCATTTCTCTTCCCAATTTTTTCTCTACCTCTCTTACTTGATTTTCAAAATCTTTTTTGAGCCTTTCCATGGCCTGAGACCATTGCCATTTTATTTTGTAGGTTTTGCATGCAGAAGCTCTGAATTTTAGGTCTTCGTCTGAAGACCTAAATTGTTCCTCCTCATATGAAAGACTGCAAGAAAATACCTGCTCACCAAGAAAGTAACCTTCTATTGTATTATTCTTTTTCCCATTTTTGGGCATTTTCCCAGGCAGTTACTTGACTTTTGAGTTCTTTGTCAGGGTGGAACTCAAGACAGAAATTCAGATCAGTCTCAATTCCTTCAAGGGCTTTAGGCAGAGGTCTCCCAGGGCTGCCACTCAGGGCTGAGATGCAGATCAGCTTCTCAATTCACCCAGGGGCTTTTGGTAGAGGTCTTGCAGAGCTGCTACTCCAGATCAAGCTCTCCTCTCCTGGATGAAGGAGCCCTCCCAATGACCTTTGAAGATATTTGTGGGTTAAGCAATCTGAGAACTGGTGCTGCTGGTGACTCCCTGAGGTCTGTTCAAGGTCCTGTCCCGTCCAGGTCAGGCTGTGCTATGTGAGCTCTGGACTTCCTGGATTGCTTCCTTGTTTATAAGTAGGCTGTAATACCTACCTTAGTCTTTGTTCTTTCTTTTTTGTCATTGTCATTCACTTGAGTTGTTTCAACAATCATCCCTTGGAAGATATCTCCCATATTTCAATATGGACCTTTATCCTTAGTCTTCAGACCTATATCAGCAAGTGGCTCTGGATGGGCCTAGCTATTAGCATGTTA
The DNA here is from genome assembly GCA_028658325.1 of Potorous gilbertii. Taxonomy (NCBI): domain Eukaryota; kingdom Metazoa; phylum Chordata; class Mammalia; order Diprotodontia; family Potoroidae; genus Potorous; species Potorous gilbertii. The sequence goes on along the minus strand of CM053772.1, from coordinate 43,921,521 downwards.
AGCTCAACATGTCTAAAATAAAGTTTGCAATCCTTACCCAAAAAAATCTGTTGATCCTTCTTATATCATTGTTTCTGTCAAGGGTACCACCATTTACAATCAAATACATTTCTATTTGTCTCTACTCCTCTTTCTCCTCTCATTCACTCCATTACAAAATCCTACTAATGATACCTTCATTACACCTCTTGCATTCATCTCCTTCGCCTATTTCTCAATTCCATCACTCCAGTGTCTTTTCTCATTACTCTCCACCTTAAGTACCTATACTGGTTGCCAAGCAGTCTTTCTGTCTTGACTGTTACCTCTCTAACTCATCCTTTATACCACCAGATTAACCATTCTTATGAATTGGTGTCAACATATATCTTTTCTGCCCACAATCCTTGAGTGACTCCAAAGCCCTTTCTGAAGAACACTGGAATTTTTAAGGTTCAAATCCATCCACATTCTACAGCCACATTCTCTTTCCAGCCTTATCTCCCCTCCACATAATCTCTCTCCAGTCCAACTAAATTTCAGGCTGTCCCCCTAGCCTGTCCCAACACCATACTGCTTCCTTTGCTCTCACTGTTCCCTGCATCTGAACTATCTCCCCTCTCTCTCTTCCCATATTGAACTCCTACTCATTCTCATACTCAGTCCAACATACATGTCACCTTTCTGTGAAAGCTTTCCCCCTTCACAATATGACAACAGCCTCCTTTTTGGACTCCCTGATTCAAGTTCCTCCTCATTCGAGTCAATCCTTCAATCAACTATCAGAACAATCTTCTTAAAAGCCCAGGTCTGACCATGTCCTCTGCTATTCAGTGAACTCCAGTGTGTAACTATTACCGTCTCGATCAAATATAAAAGCTTAGATCATATTTAAAAAAATAGTAGTTGGTACTCAAAGCCATTCAGTTCAAATGCACTTGGAAATAACTGTATTTGTACATTTGAAAGTTAAAAATTGTGATGGGCTGCTTTTTGAGGCAGGAAACACAATCAATAAACAAGCATATATAAAGGGATTTCTATGTGTCAAACATTGTGTTCAGCACTAGATAGGAAAACACAAAAGCAAAATGTCTCCTGCCTCAGGGAGCTTCTATTTAAATGTTTTCAGCAGAAACTGCCTAACAATCACCAAGGGATGCTAGAAGAGAGATTTGCAGATCCTGGCTAACACAATGGATAAGATTTTCTTTATGATACCTTCCAATGCTAAAAGTGTCATTTAAGAAGTGCATTTTAAAGTCAGTTGATCAGTAACCATTTAGGGCACACTTATTATGTGTCCAGAACAGCTTAATCACTGGGGACAGAAGAAATGGGAGGGGTGGTACTCCTATCCTCAAGGAGAATAGATTCTAATGGGAAAGACCACATGTATGTACAAGTTATATAGAGAGTAGATGCAAGGAAATGCAACAGGAAAGGCATTACAAAGGAAGCCAAGGGAAATTAAAATGTAGATGCAGGGAGCAGAGCACTCCAGGCATAGAAGAAAGCCAGTGAACACGCACAAAGATGGAAGATAGTGTGCTTGTGGTATTTAAGGACCTACAAGTAGATTTGTATATCTTATAGAGTGCATGAGAGAAGACCAGATTATAAAGAACTTTAAATGCCAGAGGGGTTTGTATTGAATCCTTAGAGTAATAAAGAGCCACTAGAGTTCACTCCTTTAAAAAAATCAATTTGGCAGTTGAGTGGAGGAAGGATTGAACTGAGGAGGAACTTGAGACTGGGAGACCACTTAGAAGTCTATTTCAATAATCCAGGAGAGCAATAATGCAAGTCTAAAGTAGGGTTGGAGCTCTCTGAGTAGAGAGAAGAGGGCACATATGAGAAGTGCTATAAGGGTAGACATTATAGAGTTGACAAGGATATATGGGACATGTGAGAGTCAGTCATAAAGGACGGTTGTATGCCTCAGGTAAGCAGGGAGATAATGAACAGTAATAGTGATGTTCTGGGGGGAAGAGATAAGGCCAAGCTATAAACACTGGTCCTGAGATGCCTACAGGAGATCGAGTTCTAGACGTCAAAGAGGCAACTGAAGTTTTGTGACTGATGCTAAGTGAAAAGACTAGAAGTTAGATGTATAGATCTAGTAACGATTTGCATAGAGACTAGAATTGATCCTACAGAAGCTGATAAGATCACAATGTCTTCTTGTTAATTTACTGTCAAGTTTGATCAACGTTGGTTGGTTTTGTTGAACCGCTTTTTCTCCCTTTTTTCCTTTCTTATAAGGAACAGCTAGGTAGGGCAAGAGGGAAGGTTATATTTAAAAAAGGGATATAAAATGCATAATTGATTTTAAAAGAAATATGTTCCATATTTCTTATAGTACATTATTCTCATCATCTCATACATCCTCTCCTTTGCCCTTCCAAATCCCCTTTCTGTAGATGCAAGGAATGATTCAATATAATTTGCTTAGTTATCCTATAAAGAAATACCATATTTCTCTAAAATTCTTCCAAGTTTCACAAATGTTTGATTTACATACTATTCACTGAGCTTATTTAATCTTCTCCTTCTTAAGTTGATTATAAATGACTAGATAACCAGTAAAGATCATTTCCCCCAAAAGTATATTCTACCAGGAATTGCCAAATTTCATTAAACATTTAAAATACATCATTCATTCCCTTGGCCCTTCATGTTATTTTTTTTCTGTTTCTACAGAAACAGACACTGTTTATAATCTGACACTTTTAGGATCATAGCAAGTAAAACTTTCAATTTACATTGTTCGTCTCATTGGAGCATAAGCTTTCCCAAAGCAAGTACTATCTTCCTTTACTGTTTTTATCCTCAAGACTTACATATAACACAGTCTTATTTTTTTTTCATTTATTCATTTTTTTCATGCCTTCATCCATCAAAGGACCATAGAGAGCAACAGCTGAAAGGGACCTTAGACTTATCTAGTCCAAGCCTTCATTTCACAGATGATGAAAGTGAGTCCCAGGGAAGTTATGTGACTCCCCAGTATCACAAAAGTTGTGAGTGGTAGATCCATGATGCAAACTTGGGTGAGGTGATTCCAAGTTATGAGACATGTACTTTGTTGGAGAATACTAGGAAAATGAACCTTTATGTTATCACCACTTGGAATACATATGCCACTGGCAAAGATGAAAAGCACACCAATGTGTGATAATATGATACATTTTTAGAGTATGACTTTTTCATTTTCAACTTTGCAATTTACATTTGCTTGAACTCTTTTGCTTTAGTTTAGTAATTTGGAGTTGTGTCCAAGTAATTCTTCATGACCCCATTTGGAGTTTTCTTGGCAAAGATATTGGAGAGGGATATCGTTTATTTCTCCAGCTCATTTTACAGATTAGAAAATGGAGGCAAATAAAGTAAAGTTATTTGCCTAGGATTACGCAGCTACTAAGTATTTGAACTCAGGTCCTCCTGACCCCAGACCTGGCACTCCATCCTCTGTGCCATTTAGCTGCCCCTTTACTTGAATTGAGGAATCTTTGTTGTTATCATTCGTAACCCACAGTGAATCATAATGTGTTTGCCTTTCACACTTTGCATGTCAAGTAGGGACAGAGTTTCAGTCATTATTTTCACATAATATGAATCAAGTTACAGGTTCTTGCTCAGAGTGACACAACAGAAATTGACACTTCTGACTATAGATATACATAGAGAGAAATTACATGCTACATGCAGGAGTTTGCAATCTAATTGGGCAATAATGAGACTGGTTCCAAGAAACATCTCTGAAAAAATGGTCTTACTGCTTGATGGGTATAGCTAATACACATAAAAAAATAATTAACACCACAAGCAAATATGTGGCTGGTGCTAAATAAGTAGTGCAGACAATGCTTGCTGAGGAAGTTTAAAGCTTTCTTACTACAGGCTGGAGGAATTAGGAAATCAATCCATCAACAAGTATTTTTTAAGAGTCTAATAGTGCAAGGTACAGTGTTAAGTACAAAGGATAAACAGATCAAACAAAGATACCTTCTACCCCTACTCAGGGCTATAGTCAAAGATGGAAAGAAGTGGGATTCAGCTAGAACTAGAAGACTGACTTGATTTCCCTATGTTGGTTGAGGAGAGAGGTATAATACCTCCTCCTCTCCCTTCGGGGTATGCTGGACACTGCTCTGTTGGGCTCTCCAGATCGTTGGCTTGACTGATCATTTGGATCTCAGAAATGAGCAAATACTTACTGCACATGGATGTTTGATTTACATTTTGGTTGATTTTTAGACTTAGAAAAGTGACAGAAAAAGATGTTAGTAATTCAGATTAAACTTAAAAATGTGTCATTAATATTTTCTTCAGAGTGCCAGTTTTAAAAATTTTCAAAAATACTGTAATCCCTTCTCTCTACCACCCCCCAAAAATACCCCTCAAATCTCCATACATAAAAGCACATTATCCTTATTTACAAAAATATTCATTTGTAGGATCTGTCAACTGAATGTTGTGTAATGGAAGACTACACAGAGTCATAAAATATACCCTCTCTAGGTATCCCTTTGATTCACAGCATAGGAGAAGCCACTAATGACTAGCTCCATTGTCTCTGCTCTTTTACCTCATCATCGTTATAATTTATAACTAGAAGGGAACAAGGCATCATGGATTATATGGGGGGAGCAGCATGGATTCAGGAATAAGTATTAGAAATTCAGTCCATATCTCTAATTTTAAAATGATGGAACCAAAGCTTAGTTGTATTAAGCCAACATTATACAACCAGTTGACTGCAGGGCTACTATTAGACACAGGTCTTCTGACTTCTAGTCTAATGTTCTGTCCAGTATCTCACACAATAATGAATTACTCTTACTGCTACTACTACCACCTCCAACACCACTACTACTACTGCTGCTATTACTACTACCACTACCACCACCACCACCACCACCACCACCACCACCACCACCACCATTACTACTACTACCACCACTATTACTACTACTGCCACTACTACTACTACTACTACTACTACTACTACTACTACTACTACTACTACTACCACTATCACTACCACCACTATTGCTGCTGCTACTTCAGATTAAGATAGTGGTTTAAAATTATGGTCTTTTCTCCCAGAAAACACATATAATAAATAACATAAATACCATTATCTTTCTTTTACAGTTGAGAAAACTGCTGTTAAAACCATTTAAGTGACTTTCCTATGGTCACAGCTCATAAATATCCAAGCCAGCATTCAAATCCAGGTCTCTGACTCAAAAATTGTGTTGTTCTCAGCACCCCGGGCACAGGAGGATAAAGGTCTTGTTTCAGGAAACTTTTAAGACCCTGGTCTCTCCATATGGTTGGTCTTAAAAGGATGAACTACAAATGATAACTAAGCACAAGAAGCAAGTTTATCACTGAGGTTAGAAGACTGAGATTGCAGTCTTTTCATAGGGACTCCAGAAAAATCCAGGAAAAGAAGTAGAGGTATAGGATAATATCAGAGGAGATGTCAATTCTGGATAGATCTTCAATAAGTATATTATTGACACTGTGGAAAAAGTCTTAATCAACAAACCTTAATTAAGCATTCACAACATGCCAGGCGCTGTGCTAAGCATTAGCGATATAAATATGAAACAAAAGAAAGCTAGTCTGTGCTCCTTGAGAGCTTACAATATCATGAGGGAAGACACCCCACAAAAAGAAGATTAAAGCAGGGGAGAAAGGGGAGAGTGGGAAGGGGAACATGATGGAGAAAGTCCAAAGGAATAAAGATGGGCAGGAAGCTACAAATGGATGTTATTCCTGGTTCAATCATGTCTGTTCCACTCCAACCACACACACACCCTTTTCTGCATATTTGCATATTTTCTGTATATTTACATATTTCAAAATTGTGTCAGGAGCCAAACTTCATCATAGAATCATTTGAAAGTCATCATCAGTAAAAAACACTATTACAGCCATCTTTGAAAACCCAGATTCACTTCCAACAGCTCTCTAATGTCGGTGATGATGAAACAGATGAAAAGATGCTGACCTGTGATCCTTTGTTCCCAGTCAGAGGATTGCCCAGTACTAAGCCAGCCTCTAAGCTGTAGAATGATTTGGAGGGCAGTCAGTTGACATAGACTTAGGCACTTTCCTCTCAGTGGAGATATTCAGAGCTGGAGATGATTATTGAAAGCCTGGGTTAATGGGGCAATGCAGAAGCAAAGAAGATGCCAGGGATTCCTTGGCTCATCAGGCAATTCAGGGAAACTAAAAATTACAGAAGTGTTCTGGCTCAGGAAATAGAAGAGCACTGCCAAAATTCAAGACATTCCTTGGCTCTCCTGTGCACACCAAACAGCCAAAGATGTCAAGGAAGATCTTTCCATGACTTGCTTCCTTGTCCTTGGCTGGTAGTTTCTGTGACTTTTTCCTTATTTAAAAAAAAAAAAGAGGTATCCTTGGGTGGGATACACTGGGATTATTTTACTGACAAAGACTTATTCATTTCAAAGATCTGTGACAGTACAGTGGAAGTAACAGAGTTTGGAGACAGGGCTTTAATTCTAATCCCATTTTTAATACTACTTATATGACCTTTGGCAAATCATTCAATCTCTCAGGGCCTCAGTTTCCTCAACTGTAAAATTGGGATGTTAGTCTAGCTAGCTTCTAAAATTCTTCACACTCTAGATCTTTGATCTCCTGATCCTATTTTGCTGATGTGGGTCTTTTTGTCACTGATAGCAACTCAAATCTCTGCATAATTTAGAAGACAGTCTTTAAGAATAACTAAGATTGAACAATTCATTCCTCTGCAGCTAATCTAATAATGAATTTCCCTTTGCTTAGTCAGGAAACTCTTGTGATGGCAGTCAAATTAGGATCTTTTGCTGGTTTTTTGTTTTATTAAAAGTGCCTCTGATTGAATAATATGATTAAAGAAGACCTTTCCCACCCATTGATGGATCTGCCCATTGTTTTAGATGACTTCATCCATCCTCTATTTATTCTCCAAAGCGATTTTCCTAAAGTGCAGGTCCAGCTATGTCATTCCCTCCCAACACCCCACAAACCCTCAGTCAATAAATTCCAGAGGCTCCTTATCACCTCCAGGATAAAATACAAATTTTTCATTGGAGAGAGCAAAGACTACCTTGCCTCTTTTTGTATCTACAGTATGTAGCAGAACCTGGTACACAGTAGGTGCTTCATAAATGTTTATTGCCTGACAAGATTGTGAAGATGTCAAAAAAAATTTAAAATAAAAGATTAAGAACTCCTGCTTTGAAGGGAAGGAGGTAGAAGAGCAAAGATACTTTATATCTCATTTCATTTAACTGTCACACAGTGGAAAAGACTTCTTCTAGGCACACACCCTCTCTAGATGTAACATAGTAGAGTGGAAGAATTCCAGATTTGAATTCAGGAGACTTGGCTCAAAATTCTGACCCTGCCACTCAGTTCCTGCCAGAGCTTAGATAAGTCACATCCCTTCCCTATCCCTTAATAAAATGGAAGGAGGGGCAGGTATATTAAACTGAATGGCGTCTAAGGTCCCCTTCAATTCTAAATCTATTACCATATAGTTTACTTCATTCCTTGGAGGAAATGCCCCTTGCCCCCCCAAAAAGGCTCTCTCTTTGGAAAAGTGAGCCTGGAGTCAGAGGCTGAAGTTCAAATTCCACTTCATCTCTGAAACTTAACCTAAGTGCCTCAGTTTCCTCATCTGTAACAATGGAGGGAAAGAGCAGAGCTACCTGGACTCTAAGGTCCTTTCTAGCTCTAAAATTAGACCCAGATGATGTGTAGTAGATAAGGTTACCATTTGCATAGAGCTTTAAGATTTGCAAAGCCCTTTACCTCTGATAACTCATTTGTTTCGCACAACAACCCGGTGAGATAAGTGAAGTTACTATCCTCAGTCTACAGTTGATAAAACTAAGATACAGACTGCTTAAGTGATACACCCAGGGTCACAAACCTCATAAATACCTGAGGCAATGATTCAAACTCAGATTTTCCTGACCACCTGTGGTAGGCTTTATCTTCTGAGCAGACCAAGGTGTAGGCTTTATCTTCTGAGTGACCTGGACCTGAGCTACTAAGACTGAGCCACCTACCTAAGTGCAAATCATCACACAAAGCCTAGCTGTTGTTGCTGTTGCTTTTTAGTCAATATCTTCATCATCATCATCATCATCACCATCATCATTACATGATCGTAAATGGCTTCTGAAATATCTTCTAACTTTAAAGCAGAGAATCTGAACCAGGAATCAATGAATTTTTTTCTCTTTTTAAAAAAATAATTATTTTTCAATATAATTGGTTTTCTTTGCAATCCTATGTATTTATTTTATGCCTTTAAGATACATTATTCTGTGGAGCAAGCCATAGGTTTCACCAGTTTGTGAAATGGGTCTATGACACAAATAAAGGTAAAGAATTCCTATTCTAGAGCCATGATCCTATGAAAATTCAGTGGAAGCTACTTAAAAAAGTGACAGAGGATTTTTTTTTAACTCAGAAAAAAACATAAGAAGAAAACTGAGCAAAGGCACCTGAGCCTTCCAAAAGCCTCCACAGAGCAGGCATCCAGCATTCTGGAGAGAATAATTAATTAGACTGGAGTGGAGGCAAAAGGAATGCAAATATTTGATCCCCCTTTGAATGAGAAGTCAGAGCTCATTTTAATGTGTGAAGCATGTTCCAGGGAGCCTTTGGAGACAAGACCTAACAAAAAGAAATATAAAGCTGGGTACCCATGGAGGAGTTCTCTTTCTTTATATAGTGTCTACTTTTGAAAGAACTTTTCTTTTCAAATTAAACGAGAACATAAATTGTAATCAGCAAGTTTTGCTCACCCAGAAGGATGCCAATTAGATTTCCCTCCACCCTCCTGCTTCTGGAAGGTCCCTAGGGCTGCCAGGAAGGCAGAGTTTTCCAAAGCTTACAGGGATGCAATGGATGCTGGCTTCTGAAAAGGGTGATATGCCATGTAATCACAGGCTCACAGGGCTGTGAGGGACCTTGAGAGGTAATGGGGGGAAACATTTCCCATAGTTATCCTGCTAGGCAAGTAATGGATAAATTACAAAGGGAATTTATTCTCTTAGATAATGCATCTCACTCACATGGGAGTGTGACTTCAGTGTTATTTCTTTTCATATTAACTGTAATGCTATACTATCAGAAAACTCCTGTGGTATGAGTGAAAAAATGCATGCTAATAATTCTACCATTGGGAAAATAATAGAGTTCATTGAAAAGAGGAATATCAACTCAGAGAAGGCACTGGGGAAGGTATGTGACCTTATTTGTGTTTCACAGATGTTGGGCTTGAAATGCTGATAAATAAATAATGTATGAGCCATAAAGCCATGGGCTTATATGCCCGCCTTTGCCAGCATCATACCTAGCAGCCACTGAGAATCGCTCCCAGACCCTCCTGGCTCCAATGAAATGGAAGAACCAGCTCTAGGAAATGCACTTCTTACCTTCTATCGTGGCTCTCTTTGGCTGAATGGTGATGGCTCCTTCAGCTATGTCTTCATGCTGATGTAACGGGTTGACTTTGGAGCCCCAGCTGTCTGATCCCACCCACAGGAAATGACCTACTTGGTCTGCTCTTTTGGCTGCTGCCAGGATCTGTCTGTGGAGAGGAGCAGAGCATGTGTAGTTAATGGAAAGAGTGGGGCAAAACATTTGTGCTTTAGTCCCACCCAATCAAACACAACAGCTAGTTAGTGTCTGACAAAAGCAGTTCTACCGTACAATGGGGTTGCTGAATTCTAAGAGCCAAACATATAGTTCCCTAGAACTTTAACTCAAATACCTGCCAAAGAATTTTTGGGAGGTAGACTCATGTTCCAGATTTTTATTCTTCCAGACATATTAGGTGTTAGACATTTTAGTCTTCTATTAAACTATGGTCTCATGGAGCTTACAAACAACTTTTAACTTAGTTTTGTTTTCATTGGATGAGATGCATTAAGTATGCAGCTTAGAAAGCAAGTTTCCTGATGGCAGTAAACCTTCTCCCCATTTTTTTTATGTCATCGTAGCCTACTACACACAGCAGTGATTACTCATCACTCCATGTCTTTATGAAAGGCAAAGCTAACCATTCCCTGACCAATGACCAGTCTCAAGCAAATGCCCAAGAGTGAACCCAAGAACCAATGTTCAAAAATAAAAGCATATCCTTATCTATTGTAAAATTAAAAACATTTGTTTTCAGACTTATAAAGTCTTCAACATAACAGATAAAAGTCTTCTAGTGTTTTATATTTCTTACCAAACAAAAATGTCCAAAGGGTTCAGTGGTCTTTAATTTTTAAAAATAATACAGTATAGCATTTCTACTAATAGGAGAAGAGTCTCTAATGGGGAGGAGTCCAGAATGAATGATAGCAACCTACTGTGACTTACATTGCTTCCCATCATTAAGTATGCAGCTTAGAAAGCATATATTGACTTTGTCAGTATGTAATAATAGCTTTGATCCAATACTCTCTTTTTCCCACTGGTGCCTTCATCCTGATCTGCCTGCTTCTGGAAGCTGTCACATGCATATTAACAAACTTCATCAGTCATCCTTACTTTATATCCTCATCGTTGGCAAATATCACCACGGCCCTGGAGTTGGGAGTATCCAAGAGCTGTTTGATAATTCTATCAAAATCAATGGTCTTGTCTTTCCGTTCTTGAGGGATTCTCACTGACTGAGCAATGCAGAGCCCACCTATGAGAAGAGAAAGACAGAGACAGAGAGACAGGGAGAAACAGAGAGAACAGAGATGGATAGGAGACAGAGATAGAGATAAAGAGAGAACAGAGAGGGAGAGCCAGAACAGATATGAAAGAATGAGAGAGGAAAGAAGAGAAGAGAAGAGAAGAGAAGAGAAGAGAAGAGAAGACTGTCAATAAAATATTGGAAGAAAAATAATAGCAACCAGAATTAGAGTGAGAAAAGGAGAGATGTTTTCCAATCCCTTCTTGCATAGCACTTCCAGTGACAACAATGATGAAGCCATCAGGCATCACACAGCATTCTGAACAACTCATCCTTGGGATATTGCTTCACAACCTCATTGTTTCTGCAGTACAGTTACAAATGTCTACATATACTAGAGTCCATAGATACTGGTTTAAGGGAATGAGGGCTAATGCCAAAGAAAAGACGGTGGGAAAGAGCACAGGGATGTAGTAGAATTAACAAAATGTAGACAGGTAAAAGCAGGTTATAATTATGCCTTCAACACTGAGTAGCCCTGTGACTGCAGACAAGAGACTTTCCATCTGTGTATTTCAATGAAATTGTGATAAAAAATGCTTCTGGTACTTGCCTCATAGGGCTGTTGCCAAGACATATCCAAAATGCTTTGAAGATCCCGAAGTATGATAGAAATGTTAGAGAAAAGGTAGGATGAAGACTAGATCTGTCCCCATTCAGATGGCCATCTGCTACACCATTTACAGTGTCAGAGAGTTGCCTAAGGGACACAGAGAGGAAGTGCCTTCCCCTGAGGCACAGAAACAGTTTGGGTCAGAGGCTGTATGACCCCAGGTGTTTTTGACTCTTAGCCCAGTCCAGCTTTCTCTCCACCACATCATCTGCTGCTTCTTTTAGGTCTCTCTATCACTTTATATAGCCAGGGGGTTGGGTTATTTAGGTTACATAGATTCACTTCATTACAGTAATAGAGAAATGGTAGTTGATTTCTACCTCTGTGTCCTCTGTGTCTTTATTAACTGAGGAAATGAAGAAAACTCACAGGACAATGTGAAACTTCATTCTGGGGCAGGATGAAATATTTTTTAAGCCATAGTATCAAAAACAGATCAATTCAACAAACATGTTTCTAGCACCTACAAGTTCCAGGCACCGCACAGTTGCCAAGGGTAGAAATACAAAAACTAAACAACCTCTGCCCTCAAGGAACTTGTTTCTCCTGGGGAAGAAGTGAAACACAAGCTGCATACGAGGTCTGTAGAGCTCCAGAGATTCAGGAGTTGTGGATGAGCCATTGAGGAATTTGCTTCCTTTTGGTTACAAATCTTTGGTCAGAATACCATCACTCCCCGCCCCCCCTGCACAAAAACACACATTCTTTTTCCCCCTCCAATTCCCCTTCCCCTCCTCCACCCTCCTTTCTTTCCCTTTCTCTTCTTCCTTCTTACATCTTTTCACTTTCCCTTTCCCTTCTCCCCTTACGCCTCCCCTCTTCCTTTTCTTTTGTCTATCACTTCCTTCTCTTATTTTAGAGTGTGCACTGTAGCACAGCAGATAAAGTCAGAAAGATATGAATTCAAAATCAGCCTCAGATATTCAGACATTTAATTGACATGTGACCCTGGTCAAGTCAGTAAACTTCCATCTGCCTCTGTTTCCTCAAATGAAAAATAGGTATAATAATAGCTCCTACATGGGAAGAGGATGAGAGGGAGGATGACAGAAGGGAGGACAGATGGGGGGAGTGGGTAGTCAGAAGTCCTTTGAAAAAGGACAGGGTCAAAGGAGAGAATAGAGGAAATGGGGGCAGGATAGGATGGAGGGAAATATAGTTAGTCTTTCATAACATGACTATTATGGAAGTGTTTTGCATGACTACACATATATAACATATCAAATTGCTTTCCTTCTTAATGAGGCTGGGTGCAGAGGGAAGAAGGACAAGAATTTGGAACTCAAAATCTTGTGGAAATGATGTTGAAAACTCAAAATAAATTAATTTTTTAAATATTAAAAATGATAGCTCCTACTTTGTAGGACTGCTTTAAGGATCAAATGAGTTGTATTTGAAAAGTACCTGGTATATAACAGATACTTAATAAATGTTTTTTTTTTCTGCAATTCTCTACTGTCCCATCCTCTTATTTCTCCCTCTCTCTTTTTTCCCCTCCCTCTACCGTTTTTCTCTTCATCCTCTTCTTTCTTCCCTGCTTTATTTCTTCCCCTTCCTCTTCTTCACTTCGTGGTTCTGATGCCTCAACAACTACCACCAGGTTAAATGCTAACCTCCGAGTAAGTACTATAGAAGTGTAACCTCTAGCCTTTAGGCAGCCTGATCATATAACCTGAAGTTATCTCTCTGCCCATATGGCTAGCCCACCTACTAGATTTGGCACTAGATCCTTCAGGTCAATGTCTGTATTCTATTGACCTGAATATAGCTGATAAGTATTCATCTGGTCCATGGCTAGTTGGATAGGGGCCTGGGAACCTTCTACATTAGGAGAAGATAACTGTTAACCAAAATAGGCTATTCTTGGACTATTCCTTCACCACCATAGCTTCCTGGGTGTTCCAGGGGCTCTAGATGGCACACAGAGCTGTGGCTACTTTTCTCTTAGACAAGTTTGGGAAAGCCAGGCACTCACCCAGCAGGAACAATTACTCAAATCCAATATTTGGAAAACAGATGCTTGATCCAAGACATACCCCACTAAGAGGGAGTGGGGTAGGGAGAAACTGTTATTCTGGCAACCCAATTATGAGTTGAGAAAGATGGAAATCATACCCATTTTGAGCAAGAGAGAAAAACATCCTCCATGCAATGAAGACAGCAGGTTCAGCACCATTGAACCTGAGTCTGAGCAAAGAGAATCCAAATCACCTTCCTCAAACTGCTGAAAGAATGCTTGGGAGAAGAAATGACTACTTTGTCACCACAGTAGGAGGAAAGGAATAATACTGCATGGAAACCCATCTTCCCATCAGGATTCAATTACAGCTGAGTGATTAAACAAATTATAGTAAACTCTATTTGGTGTGATTAGTAGAGAGGTGTCTTTTACACATAGATCCAGGACTTTCCCAGTGGCCCACTAGGACAAGTGATTCAAGGAAGGTCTGTTGATTGTATAGCAGAGAATGTTTCTCCCTCTAATGTAGAACTGCCCATAGGTGGGCCTAATCAAGGGCCTCAGAAACACTCCCCCCACAAAAAAATTCACTGTTAGAGGAAGTAATGAAAATGAACAAGTCCATAATGACTAATATGTGAAAATTGATGGGACTGTGAAATAGAAGATGTAGCAGAAGAGAAAAAATTCTGCTTCCTTGCCACTCTTATCATGCTCCAGTTAGTTCTTCTTGATGTATTAACAATCCCATCATCTAGAAACGTTAGCCTAGCACCATGCATATATGCAAATCTATACTAATTAAATGAAATACAGTTACTAAGCAAGGATGAGTATTTGAATTGATATTTAATGTTTTTAACTAAACAGAAAGGCAGCTTGGTGTGTAAGACTAAACAATCAACCTTTAGGTCAGGAAGATCTGGATTCACATTCTACCTGTGATACATACTGGATGTGTGACTCTGGGCAAGGCAATCTCTCAGTGATTCCATGTAACTCTCTTAAGTTATAGAGAATTAGGTATGATTGGTATCTGCAGAAAAGGTTCCCTTTTTGAGAGTTCTCTATACCAATAAAGTCGTAAGTCCACACCAAGTTTTTAAAATTCTAATACATTTCATTTTAAAAAGAATATGATATGTATAATTGATATATTTTCTTTTCCAGGAGTAAAATGAAGAAAGAATTTGGAACTCAAAAATTTTTGATGAATGCTAATTTTTTACATGTATTTGAAAAATATTTAGTGAAATAAGTAGAAAAGGAAATAATGTGAGAGGTTTTTGAAGGTCCATTTTTGTAGTCAATAGTAGTGCATAATAGCCATTGATACGACACTGAAATAAAAGAAAGATTTTAGCAGCTCCCCGAGGAAATAAAGCAGACTTCCAATTCAAGCCAATAAACCTTCATAAAAATCCCCATTATAGATGAGGAACTATAACGGTCACTGAGAAGAGAGTCAACACAAAACACAACAAAATGCAAAAATGCCCCTGTGCTCAAGGGGTTTCCATCTTAGTGTGTGAAGCACAACCTGTAAATGTGGAGGTATACACATGAAAATTAGAGGAGCAGGAAGAAAACCACAACAAGCAAAATGATGGAGCACTACTTCTTGTAGGAGATGGCATCTGATCTGAGCCCTGAAGGAAACCAGGATTTCCAGATGTGTAAAAGAGAAGGTTAGCAGTAGGGTTAGGGACACAGGCTTGGGAGAAAGCCTTTGCAAAGGTATAAAGGGGTGCTGAGTTCAAGGAACAGAAAGTCTCCAGAATGTTAAGGATACAAAAGAAAATAATATACAAGTCTAGAAAGTAAAGGCAGAAGGAAGTGAAAGAAAAAGAGAATTTGGAACTGAAAATGAAATAATGTTACAGAAAAAAAAGAGGGGGAGAAATCAAAGGACCTGGGTTCAAATTCAAATTTATACAATAAAGAATGATTCACTTGGGTCACCCATTATCCTTTTTTCTTGTAGCAATCCTATTTCTGCACTAAGCTAAATCCTCCTCCCATTGCAATTTCCTTCAATAGCCATTGAATTTCAAGCTGTAAATCTTCATAGAGGGATGAAGCAGTGGAGCGTGGGTGGAGTACTCTAGTGAACACATAAAAAATGGTGCTCTTTTCTTCCATTCTGTTTCTTTGATTCAAATGAGATTGTATATATAAAACACTTAGCAAATGTTAAAGTACTAGATAAACATGAGCTATAATAATAACTACTCTTACTGACTGTTTTTAATACATTTGAAGGAAAATAACCCACTGGTGTTTGATGGGGACATTTTTCATGGTAACAATGCTTGGTATGACCAGTGAATTTCTTCTGGTTGGCATTAGGGATTCCTGGCTGAGTTCTGCAAATAATACTAGAAGAAAATGCAGTCCAGTGCTCCAGAAAATTTAACTCTCTTACCCCTCATTGTGAATCCAATCAGAATTTACTGGTATTTAAACCGTTAAAAGGATACATACTTCTTAGCAAACAAAAAGTGAAGTAAAAATGAACAGGCTAGAACATCAGCAAACAAAGCTGTGTGCCGCAGGATACAGGATAATGCCTTAGAATCAACTGTTCACTCTATAATGCTTTAAATTTTCAAAAGCACTTTGCATCCATTATCTCATTTGTGTCTCCAACAACCTTGTGAAGTATACTTGCTATATATTCTCTGTCCAGTTTTATTGATGAAGAAACTCAGAGCAGTATTGAAAGTGGAATAGTTACATAGCAAGTTAAGCAATACAATCCAAGATTTCTAAAGCCACCACTCAGAAACTCCAAAATAATTTGTCACTGATTTGGGAAACTACAAGCTATTGCATTAATAAGAATGGTTTCAACTTTCTGGAAACTCAGTTGTATATAGACAACAGAAAGGGGACTTTTTTCTCCTGGCTACTTATAGTAGCCAAGAATTTCTAATGCCAGTCAGAAGAAATGTCAGGCACTGCTAATGGGAAAAATACTTTCATCAATAACTAGCTGGTAGGTTATTTTACTCTAAATGTGTTAAGAAAACAATCTGTCAACAATCTGACATTTGCATTTCAAACTATAATTGGAGACAGATAGCAGAATTCAGAGGCTTCAGTCCCTTATTTAGTTCTGTGTATATCAAAGCCCCTATCCTATACTCTTTCTTAAAGGGCAAGTCTCTAAGTCAGGCATTCTAGTTGTCCTCTAACATCCCATCATAATGTCTGTCCATTGCACCTAGCTGAAGATTCCAATATTGGCCAGAATTGGCAGAATTCCATGCTACCATCTCAGCTCACTCTCATCCCCTAAATGATGTGTTGTTTTCTGGGTTGTTTTTTTAATGAGTGAAACCTAACAATAAAAATGAAAACAAAAACCACTTATTAGAAATTCCTATGTTATCCTATAATGACAGAAACCACAGCATTCAAGTAAATTGATCAAGGCTCACAGAACTATGTCAGAAGGAAAGGAGTAATGAATTAAAATAATGTCATTTTTTTCTTAGACTTGTAATTTCATTGGTTAGAATGAACTTATGATGAAGAAACTTAATTCAATGACATACCTTTTTAGCTCTGATTTCAAGAGTCATCTACATATGGCCAGGTTAAGGGACTTGCCCAGAGTCCTGCAGTATATATTGTATAGATTACAACTAGAACTTGAAAACAGATCTACTTGACTCTGTCTAGTGCCCTAATCCCTATATAGCCCAGCAACTCATAATAGCCAACATAAGATGAATAAGACTGACAATGGCATGGAATTCTAAGGTTACAAAGCATTTCCCTAACAGTCTTGTGACAGGGGCAGCGCAGGTTTTATTACAACTATTTTACAGATGACAAAAACTGGGGCTCAAAGACATTAAATTCTGTTCAACATTGCTTCATAGCCTTGTTCTTGGCATCTGCTCTGCCTGTCACTGCTCCCTCCATGCCGCTGAAACCTATCATCTGCACAACTGAATTATCTTCCAAGCTACACACCATGGGCAAGGCAACTTAATCCTTTTGGCTCTGGAGCTCCTATGTTGGGAGCTACTGATGGTAAATGTGTCACGTGAAAATGATAGCTAACAAGTCCCATCCATATTTCTCATGTCACCCTAGCCATGTTCTTGCCAACCACTGTGCCAGGATACACCCTCCACCTTATCCCATGTGTCTACCTGGATGTCTCAGAGATATAATTTATAAGCATTTATGAAAAAGGTTGGCAAAAATAATATAAAAATATTTTTATATAAATATATATAATATAAAAAAGTGGGGCACTGATCACCAGCAGATGATTGCCGCAAAAATCACAAAATCACAGAATTACACTCACATTCAGATTTAGCTTGAGAATCTTCAGGATGGAGGAGCCTATAACCTCCTGAAACAATCCATTTCACTTTTGGACAATAAATTTCCCTATTTACAACTTTCATCCACTGCTCTTGGTCCTGAACTTCGGGTCATTATAAAATAATCCTAATCACTCTTGCGCACCACAACCTTTTAGGTACCTGAAGAGATTACCATATTCTCCTGTTGTCCTTCCACCCTCCCTCCCCACTTCCCTTTTCAATCAAAGGCAGTAGGATGTACCAGGCGTCCATTCTTCAGTTGGAAATTGAACTAGATGATCTCTGGCATCCCTCCTAATTCTGAGGTTCTGTGACTAGAAATGTTTTCTGTTGGTTTGTTTTTCTAATTCAGAAAGTTCAGAAGTCAAATTGTTCTTTCCCTTAACAAGAACTCAAACATTAGTTTATTTTTGTCATGACCATCTTCCCCCTGTGGCTTGAACAACCTCAGCAGCCAGGATCAATTGCTGATCGTCTCAAAGCAGTGCTTTCATTAAGATGCACCACACTGCCTGCCCTGGTCAATACCTAAAGGTTGAACTTGGGGGGCTAAAATAATTACAGTGGTTCCAAATTACTGCTTCAAGATCACCAACAATGCTCTAATTGCCATTCCAATGAACTTTATGAGTTCTCCTTTTCCTTGACCTCACTGAAACTTTCAACTCCAATTACAGCCACCTCCTCCTGTTTTTTCTTTTCTCCCTTGGCTTGAGAGAACCTTCAACTAACTGATCCTCTCTTAGCTCTTTAATAGTATTCCTTCTGTCTCTTTCACTGGCTCCTTATGCTTTTCCTGAGTCCTTCTTGTTGATATTCCTCAAATGTCTACCTTTGACAGTCTCTTTCTTCCACTCTAGGCTCTCATCCATGGATATTCCCATTCATCCACACAACTTCAACACACGTTTCTAACAATGACTATTAAATTCACATATCCCTGATATCGCTTCTGAACTCTGCATAAGAATGTTGAACCTACTCCAGGATCTTGTGCCTGTTCCTGCTCTGTCTTCTGATATTCCTATTTCTGACAAGAGTATAGACCTTGTCCCTTGTGTCTATAACCTTATTGTTAAGATGACAATCATGATGATGATATCTAATATTTATCTATTTCTTGAAGGTTTATAGAATACTACACATATGCATATGACTGTATAGTATATGTGTGTGCATGTGTATATATATATATATATATATATATATATATATATATATATATATATATATATTAAATATGGAGGATTTACAAAAAAGATGTTGATACAAATATGAGAAGGTAAGGATGGGTTTTGACCTGCCTATCATGGTGCAGGAACTGCATAGAGTCATAAGGTAAAGTAACAGTTCCTTTGAATTATGTCAGATACGACTGTATTTATGCATTTATTTTTGGCAGTAGATAACTGCCTTGTGAAATCCTTCATTGTCTTCTTAAAAATAGTGCCTTCTTCCCATAATTATGAAAACAAAAAGAATTTAGTCCATTTTTATATCAAACTGTATGCACGCAAAAGCATTTTCACATCCTAACGCAAGGTTGTCATTAAACAATACACTCTCTCATTAACTCTTAATGAAGTTCTCTTTCATCTCCATCCCCCTCTCCCAAAAACCAACCAGGGGATTTGAGTTTTGCAGGGATTTTATCCTGCCAAATCTATGTATAGATCAAATATATTAGAAAACTATCATTCTGCTTGGGGTTCAAAACACTTCTCCACTCCCTCAAAAATATTCAGAGTAATGTGTTACCCATATCTCACCTTCTCCAAAGCCTTTTTGTTCTCATGAAATCTCACACAACATCAGAATAGAAAAGACCCTTAATAAATCCTTATTTGATTCTCTGGAGGAGAGATGAATTAAATGGTGCCTTAAAAATTTTATAATTTCCTTCTATCTATATTTTGCAGAAATTGTCCTCAACATTATCTAATTGTTCAAGAAACTTTGTTCTTCAGCTTTGTGCATACTCTACACAAATACTCCGGCGAAAATTAATTTATATAATATGTGTGTGTGTGTGTATACATACACACATATATCTGTGTGTATATATGTGATTTAAAGACATTAGTGTTTCATGGCTATCAGTCGTTATTTATTGAATACACAGGGAACAGTCTCTGCTCCTTGAGCAGTGGTGGGGAGTTCTGTCTCTCAGTAGCCCTCTTCTTTGACTAAATCAGGGTTTATTTTTCAAACTTCCATTGCCTCAATTTCTATACCTAAAGCATTTGCTGCACATTAATATTTCCAGCATTCCTGATGGGTGTTGAATTGTCATATTCTAGAGTCAAGTTTTCATTGATTTATCCTAGGATTTCTAGTTAGATCAGGACTACGAAAACTGATTTCCTACACTTCAGTGTACCGGTCTGTCCTTCTGCCCTCCATTCAGCCTATATACCAATTTTCTTCTATAGACTTCAGAAGAAATCAAGATGGGAAGGAAGTACTGGTATTGGAAGACTCAAGGCCACTAATAATTGCAAGCTTTACTTAGAGTTGGAAGAATTCACTCAAAAAGCAAATTTCCCTAGACCAGAGACACTTTACCCATTTGCAAAATGGGATACAATCTACTTGTGAGAATTTACAGAAAAAGTATCATTTTACTCTTCTCTTTCCATAGAATCTAACAATGTAGGGCTCTAGATGAGAGAAAACCCTCCTACCCAGCAATCCTACAAGGTGGGGAGAACAAGCTTCTACTCATTCCAGCATCTTTTGCCCAAATATATATACTTGATCACACACACACACACACACACACACACACACACACACTGTCCCAAGAGATTCCTATGAATCTGACTAGCAGTAAAACATTCAGAATCTATTATCATGGAAGTAAATCAAAGGTGGTATTCTCTTTCATGCCATTTAAGAAGGTTATTTGTCTTGTGTTCCATTAGTCATATTTATTGTGATTATTTGATAATAGGAAAGAAACATTATTCATCTCCCAAACCAATATTGAAGTTATAAAAAGAAAGATGAATAAAAGCCTTTTCTTAAAGATCGCATGCTGAATTTGATCAAGTGACAATTCCTTATACTCTCAAAAGAAGTGGGACAAGGACTTGCATGGAGAAATTATCTTAACATCCTGAAAAGAGATGCAAGGACTTTTTAATAAAACATGATTTAGAGGGCAGATTTCATTTCACAGGTCACTGAAAAAGAGATGAGAATAAAAAAAAATAAGGAATTATTTTCACCTTTGTCATCCTAGGAGCAAAAGGCTATTTTGAATATAATAAATTAAATCACATTTTAGCGAACTGTCCAAGAGACTACATTCTGCCCATAAAATTGACATAAATGGTTTGGAGGGAGATGGACTTGTAAAGCTGTTATGTGTGAATACCAAAATCCTGGTTTCTCACTGTAGTGCCTCTCATGACAGAAGGATGATGAAGTACTCATGCCTGGCATCAGATCATTCTAGCTCAAATTTGTGAAGTCAACAAACTCATAAACTCCACATTTACCAATTGACATAACAAATAACAAATTATTTGGCAAAACATTGCTATACAAAATGAAGCATCATCAAATGGATTTAAAATGTTTTTACACAATTAACTAACACACATCATCTTGTAACAATAAATATGGATTCCAATTTAGGTTAAACTGAGAAATCACCTTTATGATTATTTAAACTTTTGACAGTAAAGTTCTTGACTGCAACATATTTCCCTCCCAAGAGAGAAAAGTGAAAGTTTCACTGACTTTAAATGTCTTAATTACATTCAGGATCAAAATTGAGTAGCTGCCTGTTTGACAAAGTAGTATGAATTAAATGAATCAAAAGAATCCATCCAGTCATTAATATTAAAAGTTATTGGCTATGTATCCATGTGGCATCTTAATTTTTGTTTTCTGAGAGACTGTATAGTGTAGAGAATGGACATCTGAGTTGACAGTCAAGAAGACTCAGGTTCAAATTCTACCTCCATCTCACACTGGCTGTGTAACCTTGGACAATGTTCTCGAGGTGAGTTCTATGGACCTCTGGATATCCGAGACCTTTTCAGGAATCTGTGAGATCAAAACAGTTTTCATAATAACACCAAGATGTCATTTGTCTTTTTTCACTCCTATTCATTCCTTCATTGGTGTGGTTTCAGATTCCAAAAATCAGTTTACATTTAGAAACTACAACTTAGCAAGTTTAGGTGTAGCATCAAACAAGAATATTCACAATTATCTGAAAAGCGTATTTCCTTCATTACTATTTCTTCCCTTTTACAGCTACATTATCTATTTCAGACCAGATTTTTCTTGATTACTTAAACCCAAACAACATACTGTCACTGTATGACTGTAGAGCCAGATATCAGAATCCAGGTATCTTCTGTAAGCCAGATATTAAAGAGATAGGCAAACATAAATAAAATGCTGCCCTTCTTCACCACTTTTTTTGAAATATAGATGATCTTTACAATTGTGATCTATATTAATGTGTAATATTTTATCATTATTTTAAAATGAATTAAGAAATATTTAAAATGTGCCCATTTAAATTTTGAACATGGTAAATATAGCTATAAACCATATAAACAAAAGCTCTTTGGGGCACTTCAGTAATTTTTAAGAGTGTAAAGGAGGATGAGATCTAAACGTTTGAAAACTTCTAATCTAGGCAACTCGGTGACATTGTAAATGATGTAGGTTACATAAAAGGTACATTGAGAGGAGTTGCTCCACCTGGGCGTTCCCTGTAGCAATGAAATAACAGCGGTAACTCCTTTTCTCCTTCCTGCCCAAGGAATCTTACAAGACTTGAGCTCAAAAAGAAGTCTAAAAGAAGTGCTGAAGTTTGTTGAAAGAGGTAAATGGAAAATGAATCAGGTAAGATGAGATGGAGCTAAAAAGTAAAGGATAGTATGACAGCCTGAACACTTTAGACAAACAAATATTTCATTCATTGCCCAAAGACAAGGAATAACCTCAGAATACAGTAAAGTTGTACCCCTGACTAACCATCAGTCTTAGGGACAGATAACTTTCTATTCCCCATTACCTGTATTTTTTATTCCTAGTAGCAAGAACAATACTCGACAGTTGTTCCTAAAGCTTTGGGTTCCAACTTCTCCCCATCCCTCCCTACCCGCCCATTCCCTTTGGGAAGGCAGGCAATTCAATATAGGCCATATTTGTGTAGTTTTGCAAATGACTTCCATAAAGTCATGTTGTATAAGACTAACTATATTTCCCTCCATCCTACCCTGCCCATCATTGCTTCTATTCTCTCTTTTGATCCTGTCCCTCCCCAAGAGTGTTGATTTCAAATTGCTCCCTCCTCCCATCACCCTCTCTTCCATCATCACCCCCACCCTGCTTATCCTCTTCTCTCCCACTTTATTGTATTGTGGGATAGGTTTTCATACCAAAATGAGTGTGCATTTTATTCCTTCCTTTAGTCGAATGCCATGAGAGTAAACTTCATGTTTTTCTCTCAGCTCCCTTTCTTTTCCCTCCACTAAAAAGTCTCCTACCTACCTCTTCTGTGAGAGATAATTTGCCCCGTTGCATTTCTCTCTCTCTCCTCCCAATGCGTTTCTCTCTCACCACTTGATTTCATTTTTAAAAAATATGATCCCATCCTATTCAATTCACTCTGTGTTCTCCGTGTGTGTGTGTGTGTGTGTGTGTAATCCCACCAACAACCCAGATACTGAAAAGTTTCAAGAGTTGCAAATATTGTCTTTCCATGTAGGAATGTAAACAGGTCAACTTTAGTAAGTCCCTTATGACTTCTCTTTGCTGCTTACCTTTTCATGCTTCTTCTCATTCTTATGTTTGAAAGTCAAATTTTCTTTTCAGTTCTGGTCTTTTCATCCAGAATCCTTGAAAATTCTTTATTTCATTGAAAGACAATTTTTTCCTCTGAAATATTATACTCAGTTTTGCTGGGTAGGTGATTCTTTGTTTTAGTCCTAGTTCCCTTTGACTTCTGGAATATCATATTCCATACCCTTTGATCCCTTAATGTAGAAGCTGCTAGATCTTGTGTTATCCTGATTGTATTTCCACAATACTAGAATTGTTTCTTTCTAGCTGCTTGCAAGATTTTCTCCTTGACTTAGGAACGCTGGAATTTGGCCACAATGTTCCTAGGAGTTTCTCTTTTTGGATCTCTTTCAGGCGGTCATCAGTGGATTCCTTGAATACTTATTTTGCCCTCTGCTTCTAGAATATCAGGGCAGTTTTCCTTGATAATTTCATGAAAGATGATGTCTAGGCTCTTTTTTTGATCATGGCTTTCAGGTAGTTCCAAAATTTTTAAATTGTCTCTCCTGTATCTGTTTTCCACGTAGTTGTTTTTCCCATGAGATATTTCACATTCTCTTCCATTTTTTCATTCTTTCAGTTTTGTTTTGTGATTTCTTGGTTTCTCAGAAAGTCATTAGCCTCCATCTGTTCCATTCTAATTTTCAGAGAGCTATTTTCTTCAGTGAGCTTTTGCAC
>CM053772.1:43881889-43896857 GCA_028658325.1 Potorous gilbertii | reverse complement strand
ACAGAGGCCTTGACTCCTATGTCTTTACCTGATGGTAAGCAGTTTTCTTCTTCTTCATCTTCAGAGATGAAGGTTGGGGTCATTTTTTCAAGAAAATAACCTTCTATGGTCTTAGTTTTTTTCCCTTTTCTGGGCATTTTCCTAGCCAGTTACTTGACTTCTGAGAGTCCTCTCCACCCCTGCCTGGATCAGCCCAGCTAGTGCTTGGGGTCTGAGATTCAAATGGTGCTCCCCAGCCTCAGGGCTTTTGGCAGCAGGCCTGGCTGCTATTCAGGGTAAGATTAAATCAGGTTGTCAGGTGGGGGCAGGGCCACCTCCCAGGCTCAGTTCCCTCAGGGGGTTTATTCAGAAACCTTTTGTAATGGAGCTGCTGCAGAGCTTCTGTCTGCTCGGGGAGCCTCTGGCCACCTGCTCTGGGAGCCTCTGCTGCTGCTGCTGCTGCCACCACCTCCCAAGGGGGTCTGAGTCCCGGAGACACCCCACTTCCCTCTCAGCCCCTCTCTCTCACTGACCTATGAGTCTGTGGGTGGAGGGACCTTCACGGCCGCTGGAGATTCAGTCCCCTGAAGCCTGCTTGGATCTGCTCCTCTCGGTGCTGCATGGCCAGGACAGGGGCAGGCTCTGCTCCCGTCCAGGGTGCAATGGACCTTTGGGATCGGTTTTTCAGAGCTCTCTGGAACGGGAAATCTCCTTCACTGTGTTTCTGCGTGGCTTCCACTGTTCCAGACTATGTTGGGAGTTCTTTTTAGAGGAAATCCATGGGCTGTGGGTTCGGACCTAGCATAGGTGAGTCTTTCTACTCTGCCATCTTGGCTCCGCCCCCAATCCCATTTTTTCTACGTCTTAATAATACATATTTGCATAAAATTATATAAATATAAAGGTTGGTACCCTATAAACGAATGAGGATACTGAGTTGTGTGCATCATTCTATTCATCTATGTCTATGCCACAGAGGAAAGATGGGAAATGTTACATGATTCAATAAAGTCATTCATCTTGAACCACTTGGAGAAGTAAAAAACAAATGAAGATAAAATCTTTCAAGAAAAAATCCTTTGCTATATACAAATACATATATATATGTGTGTGTATGTACATATACATATGTGTATGCATATATATGTGTATACATGTGTATACATATATATGTGCATACACATATATACATACATACACACACACATATATATGTCCTACAAAATAGTATCTATACTAAGGAGACCAGTGTGGTGTGGAAGAAAGCATTAGATAAGGGGTCAGGGGACCAAGGTGTAAATTTTGCGCATGCCATTTGTTATCTGGCAACCATGAGCAAATCATTTAATCTCTCAGCAACCATATGGGTTTGGGATTGCGTCAGATGACCTCTAAGCCCTCAAGATGTCAAGAAATTTAAATTTAAAGAAAACGTAGGTTTGAACTTGAAGGAGAATGCAACTTATTAGAAACATGGCAGACCTGAGGGGAGATTTGAGGATTCTTTTTTCCCCCATCTCTCTTTTTCTCTCCTTTCATTAAAACTTCAAATTGTGAAAGAAGGAAAATCCCTAATTGCATTTGCAGTGTTCCACACCTGTTCAGGAGCCCTCTGGGTGCATGAAACCAAGAGACCTCATCAATAATCTTACTCCTAACCTGTCAGGAGGAAAACAAGACAGTCTTAAGTAAAATTAAGGGTGCCAAAGGAAAGCTATTTTCTGTAGCTGTTTCTGCCAGTACTATAGATGTCTGCCTAAAAAAAAAAATAATTGAGTTAACTTAATGTTGGTGAAAAGTGCCAGGTAAAAATGAAGGGAGACTTGCTCTATGCATCAACAACTCAGGTGACTGCAGCAAAAGCAAAAGTTCCTAAGAACAGAATCTCTTCAGACTCAGTCTATTTAATTATTTGCCTTTACATAGAGAAAGCAAAGGTAAAGCTTTAAACTAAACCACTGTGACTTCCATGAGCTCTGAAGACTGGTGTAATAGCTAACTGGCATAATTGGGTACTCCAATACATTTTTATTTGCCAAGTAATTTAAGATTTTTCAAGTTTTCATGTTAATATGCTAGTGTTTAGTTGGTTTAGGATATACAGGTGTTCTTGCTACTGATCACTTAAATAAAGCATGAGTGAACCATTGCAGAACAATTTTTTTTCTTTTATTTTTAAAGATACACATAGGTGTGTGTGTGTGTATGGGTGTGTGTGTGTGTGTGTGTGTGTGTGTGTGTGTGTGCAAAGAGAGGTTTCATATAATACTGAGAGATGTACACAGAAAGATGTATATACTCGTGTATTTATATATACTTGTGTATTTATACATACACTTGTATTTATACACACACATACACACATATATGCATTTCCTTGCTGTTCCACAATTTTAATTGTGTCTGATCCTTTGTGACCGTGTTTGGGGTTTTCTTGGCAAAGATGCTACCCATTTCCTTCTCCAGTTAATTCTACAGGTGAGGAAATTGAGGCAGACAGAGGTTAAGTGACTTACTCAGGGTCACACAACTAGTAAGTGTCTGAGGCTATATGTGAATTCAGGTCTTCCTAACTAGACCTGTTGCTCTATGTACTGTGCTACCCAGCTACCATACATATGCACACACTTACATACACACATGCATGCATGTGTAGAAACTTCCACAACAGGATTTCACTCTGGGGCATTATTTATATGACACTGCAGATCAACAACTCATCAAGACTAACTGTAAGAACCCAAATCAAGAACTGGAAGGGTTTTGAAGTCTAACTCTAATATTTTATAGAGGAGGAAACTGAGATTCAAAGAGGTTAACTAACTTGCCCATGGTTCTCTAGGCAAAAAGTGGAAGACTGTGAACTGAATTCAGACTCCTTGACTCCAAGTTCCACTCTGTGGCTTGGCTATGATCACATGACTGCTAAGAAGCATAACTTGAACTGAGATAGCTGTAATGTCAGAGTCAGCTGTCTTTTCACCTTGTCATACAGAAGAAAAAATTAAGTGGTTTCTATTTTCAAGGAGCACACATAATTTCTGGGAATAAAGCAAGATAGGGAAATGGTAAATCGGCAGCTTCCAAGGACAGTTCATGGCATAGTACATAGATTCATTAATTCATAAGCTGTCAGAGCTATAAAAGCCTTTTGAGGTCACCTAGCCCAATCTCTTCAGTTTTCAGATGAGGGAACTGAGGCCCACAGGCATTAAGTAACTTGCTCATAGTTATTCAATTAATAATAGAGCTGGCATTTCATGAGAAAACAGCAGAAGTTGGAAAATGTACTGATGGAGAAGCATCATTGACAAAAATCAGCCCCTTAACTTCTTAGGGAAGTTTGCAATAGGGATTTGAAAGAGACTCAGAAGTCTTGGCTGTTAAAGCTTTGAAAAAGACACCAACATTTCCAAAGGAAGGTACTGGTCCTATTGAGAGAGTCCCTAATTGGAGCAATTTTGGCCATTCTTGGATCACTATTTTAGAACTGAGGTGCTAGGAAGGACCTTGAGAAACCTGCTAGCCTATTCTAGTACCGGCTCCTGAAATGACCACATCTAGTTGATGACAATGATAACCTGTTATTCTCAATAGTATACATTTAATTATGCAATTAATTAATATGATATTAATTTGTAGTTCATTATTACATATTACTATGTTAGCTTAATATTCAACTAAATATTACAAAGAGAACAGGCTTAATATATTTGTAGAGAACCCAGGAAACAAAATTCAATAACTTCATGTAAAAATTCGTCTAGTCACCATGAGTACATTTGATAGAACTGAGAAGTTTTACGATGAATTTTGATTTGTTTGTTTCATTACTAACAAAAGAAAGAAAATAAAAGTCAGTGGATGATTCTGAAAATTTGAATATTTACATATATATTTACAGGAACAATCTATTTTGGAAACCTCTTGAGACTGTGTGAAATAGGGGATTTTTAAAATTCTTTTCTTTTCTTTTCTTTCATTTTTTCCTCCATTATAAAACTGAAATTCATGACAAAATGTAACAGAACAATTTGAAGAACTCAGATGTAGAGCACAACTTCAAATTTATTCTGTGAAAAGAGAAAGGCAGAAAGCCAA
This sequence comes from Potorous gilbertii, assembly GCA_028658325.1. Classification (NCBI taxonomy): domain Eukaryota; kingdom Metazoa; phylum Chordata; class Mammalia; order Diprotodontia; family Potoroidae; genus Potorous; species Potorous gilbertii. The sequence goes on along the minus strand of CM053772.1, from coordinate 43,892,777 downwards.
AAAAGGAGATAGAAGGAAAGAGAGAGAAACAGGAGAAAAGAAAGGGAAGGACAGAGGGAAAACAAGAAATGTAGATGGGGTAGAAGGAAAAAGGGAGGGACAGGCAGAAAAAAAGGTAGGAAGGAAAGAAAGAAGGAGATAAGAGGAAGAAAAAAATGGAGGGTTTTTGTGTTTGTTTTTGTTTTTTTAAAGAATGACCAGAAAGAAACACAGACAGGCGTGACAGTTTTGAAAGCTACAGGTTTAACCCATGTAGACTTATAAAGAAAAGCCATCTGTGCATAGCAGAGATATGCAGTTTAATTGAAATCCTATTTTTCTTTCCTACTAGGTATACGGGTATGTTATTTTATTTGGTGCTTGTTAAATTCAGGATCAAAATAATTTAAAAAAAGTGATGACTTGAGAAAAATCTTCATAAAGCTTAGGAAAAGAATATGAAGAGACCTTATTTTCCTGAAGAGAACTATTCTAAGCCTTTTCCTCTCAAGAGGATAAAGAGAATTCAAGAGAAAAGACATTAATTGGTACCCTGAATGAACTTACCGGTAGGGCTGTTGTTTAAGAAATGAGAAGCTATTTGTAACCATAGTGATGGTAGATGATGACTTTGTTGTGATCTCTCTCATGACTAAAACACTGTAAATAAATTTGTATTATTTTATTATTGTTAATAAGTTATATAATCATTTAACTTGATGTTAAAACCTAGGAGATGAGGTGATCAAAGGCTTATGTGAAGAGTTTTCTTTACTTTATTAGATATTTATTACATTGTATATTATATTAAATATGTAATAAACTAAAGAAAACTATTACTACATTAAATGTGTAAAACATAATAATTATACATATCAAATATGTAATAAACATTCAGAGATTGTTTCATTCAGGGATTCAGAGTTAAATGATGAAATTTCAATTCTAGTAATTAATAAGTATTCAAAGATACCACTAGATTACCTTAGTACTTGATGTCATGACAATGAATGAGTCAAATAATCAATTCATATCTTAAGGTAGTCAACCCTCAAAATTTGATAGACAGTTGTAGATATTTTTTAAACCCAGATTGCTTTCTATAAATACATATTAAAAGCAGTATAAACAGGTTGGGTTTTCAAGAAAGACTTGTTTCAGTAAGAGTGCTAGAACCAGAAAACCTGGGCCCCAATCTTAGTACTCCCATTTGCTATCTGTATGACCCCCCCTTTTCTCTGGGTTTCAGTTCCTCATATATAAAATGAAAAGGCTGGACAAGTTGAATGAACCTCTGAGGTCTTTTCTAGTTTTAAATCTAAAAGAAAAATCACATACTGTATTTACTGTATCCCAGACCACAGGTTGTTGTGGAAAGAGTACTGTAACTGAAAAGAAGGTAACTGAGCTTTAATTCTGTCTCTGCTATTTTTTTTTTTTTTGCTATGTGACTATTGAGCAATTTATAACCTCTCTGGGTCTTAGTTTTCTCCTTTTTAAAATACAAGAGGATCTGAGTAAGTTATCTCTAAGTCCCCTTTTCAGCTCTTTAAAGCAGTCAAGCAACAATAAACACAATCTCTGTGTTTTTCAACCATATACACAAACTCACTAGAATTGTTCATTTTATAGTTAATAAAGGACATGAGATTTCATTTTCAGAGACAGAAATGAATCTTACAGTAACTGAGTTGAGACAAATTGGCCCTTGTAGTGATCCCCGAACAGCCCAATTGTCACTGTGTCCGCTGCAATAGGAACCTGACTCTCCCTCCAGAGATCAGAAAGAACCTCCTGGGTGACAAGGAAATAACGAATGGAAATTGAAGTACGAGGGACCTCAAAGAGTTAACACGGTTTCTAAAAATGTCCTACTGGGAAGATAGTGTATACTTGGCAGTGGGATGGAAAAGTCATAACCCAAATTAATCTTTTGTAATCAGCTAGCCTAAGGGGGAAAGTCACAATACCAGGGAGATGGTATAAAGATTTAGAAGAAATTAATTTTTCCCAAGATCAAAGCAACATATAGATATTGACTGAACTGGAATGTTAGCCTATTTATCCATTTCTTTTATCAGAAAGGTACTAGTAGAGGAGAAAGACAAGCCTATAAGCAGTTAAATATGTATATATATAAATATATATAGTCCTATAATATGAGTCCTTTCCTCCTTATATAGAGTAAAATATTATTGGGGTGCCCACATTTTTAATCTCTGCTGCTATACGAAGCCATGGTCAAACCTACAGACTGACCTTGAAATGGTAGGGTTTGAAGAACAATGCAATCTCTTTGGTTCCAAAACAAATCCTTCATTCTCCTCTTAAAAGTTTCTGCTTTTAGGTAATCACTTTAAGTCCAAACTGAAATACCAACCATTCCATAAGGGGTCATTGATTCTTCAAGTTATTATTGGCAACGGAATACCTAGCACTAAAGTGTTTATCAGATTAACTAGTCAATTGCTTAGTTAGACTTGAGAGGATGAACCATAAGATCAGTACATTTTTACTTAAGGAAGTGAGGGAAAGGAAATAATTGGGGAATTAAGGTAAAATAATCCTGAGATGGGGTTAAGAAGTGGGGAGAAATCATAGTAGGACACCCAGGGATACCATGGGAATTGTAGGTGTAGATGAAAGGAAGTAGGAAGCACAGGAGGAGAAATATCTCAAAAAAAAAATTCAGGGTCTCTGAAAATAAACTTTAACCATGTTGTCACTTTTCCCTATAGGCAAATGTCACCCCAGACCAAGGGAGAATATAAACTTCTTGAAAAAGAGATCAGTGTAATGTTTTAAAAATCTATAGACCCCGAGTATCATCAGTGCCTTGAAAATAGTATAAATTTGAGAAATGTTTTTGTGATTTAAGTTAAATAGAGTTGACTTGGTGAGAAGGGGATTAAACTGAATTCACAGAAGAGAATTATTTGAGTTAGAACTCCAAATACGGGCAAAATGGCAGTAAGTCATCTATTTAGGGAAGGAAAGACTTCCTTATACATTTTGAATGCTTCAATTACCATGTTCTTTCTTAACAAGAGAAGTAATTTCAGTACTAACTTTTTTGACTCTCCTAAATTCTACTAAGGGATACCAAGATGCTAAACCACATGACCTAAGTACAAAGATAGAGGTAAATGGAAGTCTTTCCAAATGATTTGAAAAAGAGTGAGGAAGTCATACTTTTCCAGAACTGAATAGTATCAAAATCACTTTTTTTTAACTCTGCTTAATACAAAAAGGGGTGTTGAATTGTTGTTTTTTGGGTGGGGGGGGGTAGGTAAAGTGAAAATCATGATCATGATGTCAAAAAGCAAAGGAAGAGAAAAAAGAAGGAAAAAAGAAGAAAATATTTAAAAACAAAGAAATAGAAAATAAGTTCAGAAGGAGACACATAAAAGTAAATAATGTACTATGAGATTAAATTTAATACATACTTTTTTAAAAAAAGAACTCTATGTAATAGAGATTCAACATCTATGTAATAGAGTTTTAAAAAGAACTCTATGTAATAGAGATTCAACATCTATGTAACAGAGTTTCACATGTAATTTTATTTTCCTGTATCTGCAGTATGGGGGAATGATCATATATTGATGTTTACAAATTTCAAAATGTCATAAGCCAGTTCTATTCAACTCTCTAATCATAATAGCTAGCATTAATATAGTAATTTAGGGTTTGCAAAGTACTTTAGGAATATTATTTCATTTTATCCTCACAACAACCAGCTTTGTATTTTGGTTAAATATCCTGAACTCAATATTTTATATTTTTATTTTTTCCATTTTTACTGAGACTGAGAAAAAAAATAGTTGTTGTTTCTGATAGACTTGGTTTAAAAAAAAAATTCTGTTTGGGATCTTTTTTTTTTAGTCACATGCTCTTTTTGAGGTCAGCAAATAATGGTTCTCAAGCATTCCTAATTCACAGTGATTTGTTTGCTGTGCACAATTTCTAGGTGCAGCACTACTCACAAACAATTCTTCCCAATTCCATCTCGGCCGCCTTGCAAAAAGTAATTTCCAGCCACTTCCACCTCCGCTGAACAGTCCTGTGTTCCACAAGGTTTTATTCTTCAAGGCCAGCTCCTATAATTTCACGCTACAATTTAGGAGATTGTCAACCATGGCACCATTCAAATGACATTTTTTTCCCAAGTGATATCCCTCATGTCTTCTGTGTTCTAGCCTGAGCTATATCTAAGCTATATCTAACTAGAAGACATGAATTTTTAAGAGCTCTGTCTTGAGCCTGTGCCCATAGTGTTGCTTTTCTTGGACAGATCTGTTCAGGTATTTCTTCCAGCAACCCTTGCATTGTGGTGCAGTCTTTGTCTTTTCTATATGGCAGGCAAAGTCACTGTTTTTGCCAACTACATCCTTCACTGATATGGTGATGCATCTGCGATAAAATAACTTCTGTGTCAGCGTTTAAGATATACTACTGTTCCTGACTCTCAGTGCTGATTAGTTGGCTGCCTGGATTTTGGTTTTGGTATTGTTTTTTTTTTTTTTTTTTAGGTAATTGGGGTTAAGTGACTTGCCCACAGTCACACAGCTAGTAAGTGTCTGAGGCTGAATTTGAACTCGGGTCCTCCTGGCTCCTGGGGATATCCACTAGGATACTTATCTGCCCTCAACTGTCAACTTATTAAAAATGAATGACCCTCCTAATGAACCACCTGCCTTCCTAGGGATTTTGCAAAAATTAAAAAGATAGTATCCTTTTATATTCTAAGGAGTGTAGTATAGAGAACAAAGTACAAAAATTCTCTAATTCCTCAAAAAATGGAACGGCAGCTATAGAAAGCAGAATTTCTTCAGCTGAAGGCAGAAGTGAGGCCAGAGTTGTAAGGGAACTCTCTGGCACTCAGTCCAATCGATATCTGAACAAGGATCCTCTCTATTAAAGACTCACCAGATAGTCATTTTGCCTTTGCTTGAACATTTTCAATGAGGGAGAACTTACTCTACCAAATCAATCCACTACACTCTGAGATAACTCTGAAGATTAGAATGTTGCTCCTGATGTGACCCCCAAACTAAATTTCCCCTGCTTTGCTGTGTCCCATGACAGTAGGCAGTCATACACCAAGTCTTGTCCAGAGAGGGACAACCCATGAGAGAAAAAACTTTTTTTTTTCCTTTTGCTTACAGACTCAACTTGGAGTTATTCTAAAAATAGCTTACATTTTACCCATGTCTGTTTTTCTCCAAATATGAGTAACAAATCAGCAATCCTGTAGGAGAGCCTTTATTTTATCTCATGAAAGTGGAGAAGATAGAAAAGTCTCATAGGAGCCAAACACTAGAACAAACACAAATTCTTAACTTATGAGATTCACTCAGAAGGAAACTGTATTTGAGGTTGCCAATGGAACATTCTGATGAATCTTTAGCCCTCCAACAAGGTCAGTCTCACATAATTCTTTCCTCACTCATGTGCTACCCTGTGGCTTGGAACCTTCTCAGAAGACCTTCTTTGAGGTTACTAAAGAAGAAGCCTCTTTCCCATTAGACCTATCCTCTCCAACTGTAAACTTACTTCCTTGGTTCTATGAATTGGAGGCTCTTCAGAAGCTGGGGGCAATTTTTACCTTGCACAGTCCTTGGCACATAGTAGGTGTTATAAAAATTCTTATTTTCTTGCTCTTCCCTCACACTTTCAGCTTCCTTTCATCTATTATCTTGACCCATTAGAATGTAAGCTCTTTGAGGCAGAGACTGCCTTTCTTCTGGTTGTATTTGTATTCACAATATTTAGCATATAGTAATAAATGAATATTCTTGCTGCTGCATCAGGAAATTCTGGTTCATGCTACCTGGAGGATTAAAAATATTCTTCTTCCACAAAGGAATTTGGGATTCACAAATGTCCATGAATCATTGACTCTAAAGTACAAAACTATATTTTAATAGTTACACCCCTCCCCTTTGGTGGCAAAAGAAGGAAAGGAAGGAAGGAAGGAAGGAGAGAGGGAGGGAGGGAAGAAGGAAGGAAGGAAGGAAGGAAGGAAGGAAGGAATAGCATTTCATCCACTAAAAGGTCTTTTACAAAATACGCACAAAATTTACTAGAGAAACTAGATAATCCCTGCAGGAACACATCAGCAGCAGGAATAAGAGAAAGGGCAAAGCAGCCATTTCATATAATTATCTTTCTATAAACCTGGAATTCATCTGTTAGCTTGAATTTAATTATGTGAGCAAAGGCCTCACTTAATGGTCCTAACTTGAAAGTTAACTGCCTTTAATTTTCAGACTTTTGGTACATCTTTTGAGGTAAACCAAAAATTACAACAAGAACTTGTTTCCAAATAATACTTGAACCTAGTAATTGCCCCCACTCTATTCTCTCCTTTGGACCTGCCAGCTAAGATCATGGCTTGCGAAGCGCATGAAAAGAGGCTGTGTGCTTTTCTGTGAGACAAAGCTATCACTATGTACCCTGCGATGCTTCTGTATTGCTCAATTGTTTTCAAAACCTCTATTTCTCAAATTAAGGAACAATTCTTTAATAAATGCAAAATTTATCAAACAGCAAGCATATGTACTCTTTAGAATTTCAATTGCACTTTCTTGGCTTGCTGGACAAATGCTCCAGTATAAAAGATTCTAAGCAAGTCTATGAAATACTCTCACAACAAATGGATCATTCACACTGTTGACCTTAACTGTTTCATTTGGCCCTCGCCTAGCAAGAGATCTATCAATGTTTTCACTTGGAATGGTCTGTAACTACATAGAATTCTTCCACATATGCATCATTAAATCAGTCTTGTAATAATTCCCTCCATCCTGAGTCTTTTTGAAACAGCATTAGCCGTGCTCCCATTGCTAAGTCTTTCCCAAACCTGTCCCTCTCTTTCTTCCTGCAGTACACATGCTGGACTTTTGCCGTCTCCATTTTAAACTATACGTTCATATGTCCTTAGAGTAACTGAATACAAGTGTTTACCCATGACAAATATGCCCACAGCTTTCCACATGAATTCTCAAGGGAATAAGACAAATGGCTAATAGAAAGGGATTGTAGATATATTTAAGTTTCATTCAGGGAACTTTTCATTCATTTTGTTTCTTTTTGTAGCTTTTGTTCATTCTACAAATCCTTAAAAGCCAGGGCCTAGGTATCCAGGGACACTTGGAGTTCAATTCTAGCTCATCCTTAAGTCAGGACTCTCCCTGGCAAAATAATGGAAGTTCTTGGAGCCTAAATTTCTTCATATGTAAAACCAGGGATCCTCATCCTTCCATTCAGTGATACTGTGAGAAAAGTAGTATAGAATTTGTAGGCAGGAAGGGAGGGAAAATGAGGGAGGGAAAGAGAAAGAAAGGAAGGAGGGAAGGAAGGAAAGAAGGAAGGAAGGAAGGAAGGAGGGAAGGAAGGAGAGAAGGGAAGGAGGGAGGAAGAAAGACCATTTAACAAGTTCAAATTATGTTATCCATCACTGTGTTGACCTCTAGGGGCACAAATACAAAGGCGAAGGCAGTCTCAGCCCTCAAGGGTAGATTCTAATTGAAGAAATACATAGGCAGTGGTGACCAGAGAATTAGTAGAATGGCGAGTGAGGACTTTGGGAAACAGATTGATGCACCCCGCCCAGCATAGGAACAACGCAGACTCGATCTTATCATGATTCCAGGTTACAAGAATTGAGTTGGAAAGAAGGTGGGGGAGGAGGGCCAGGGGAGAGGTAGAAGAAACTATGGAGGTGTCCAGAGAAGAGATAGCAAAGTAAAACCTACTTTCCAGCCTGTCCTACCCTTTCCACATCCCACAGATTGGAGAAAAGACAGCTGTCGATCAGGAAATGAGGGTCCAGGGCAGCAGTTTCTCATGAGCCTGGTCTCAGGTGATATGTTATTACTAGCGTTTTCAAATAATTATGGTATTCATGATTAGATAAGTAATGTTGCAATGACTCCACTCAGCTTTGCTTGAACCCGCTTCCAATAAAGCCTTCCAGAGAGTACAATCATAGTCTGACCATACAGAGACTCAAAACAAGGTCAGACTGCTCCTTCCACAGGGCTGCTACTCGCTGTGCAATCTACATCTACAACAATCCAAAGATGAATAACCTCGTTCTTATTCCTTCACCCATATTTCCCTTTGACATAGATAATAAACAAGGAAGCTATTTTATCGCTGGGTGACTGGTATGCTCCGCACATAGTAAGCGCTTAATGGATGTCTGTCGCATTGTATTGCATGTGTATTTTATTAGTGAAATATAGTTCTTTGTGATAGTATCAAGATCTACCAAGGCTCCCTCTCCCTTCCCCTCTTTTTCCCCAAACATAGATCCGGTTTCCCTAAAAAACAATTTTGTCCCAACATAATTGGCTCCTGCCTCTCTTGATATGGTTTCCTGGTCTCCTAAATGCATAAAACGTCCCACCTGTATGGAGTCAGGGACTCTAAACTTGGTGGGGGTCTGAAGACCCACATCCTGCCCTCCTGAGTGCAATTGTATATGAAAGGGAGGGACACATCTGCAAAAGCTAAGTGCCCTGGTTTACTAATTAGATAACCTTGCTATTGTTGTAGCTAAGTAAACTTCCTTTTATTAACTGTTCAATGACTTATGAGTGCCTCATTTTGATCCAAAATCAAACCTAAACTGCCAGGTAATGGTATCATGGCTGCCCCTAAAAGTAACACAAATATTATTTACTTTTAAAAATCTATATAGAATCTATTAGGTTCATAGGTTTGGGGTCATCTCCAAGGTTCATATAAGGGGGTGCTATTTAACAAGCATTTTATTAGCAACTACTATTCACTAGGCATCTCCAAGTGCTGGAGAAATAAAAGTTAAAAATTTAATAATATCTAACTTTGAGGAGTTCACATTTGATTGGCTTAGAATATATGACTTCTAAGGTTCTGTCTAATCCTAAAATTCTCCTATTTTAAAGAGTTGGACCCATTTGGAGTTGATCAGCATGCTGAATCAACTAAAAATATAAGAATAAATGTACAGATATTTAAGACATAATTAATCAAAAACCTAATATTTAGCATATTCTAAGTTTCTGTAAAGACATTGCCTAATTCAAATTTGTGTTTAGATTGTCTGGGCTATGCTAGGGCTATGCATGACTGGATTCAACAATAGAAAAGAGAGGTAGACCATTAACTTTAACAGTAAAAGGCTGTGAAATGTATTTTAAAATCCATTTACTACTTTACCACCCATATAGGCCAGCCTCCACAGCTAAGTCAGATATCTCTCATTCTTTTCTAAGTTTAGCTTCCTACTGGGACAAGTTAGGGAGTCTGGGACGTATAGGTAGTGTTACATAATATCCAGGCTGCTCTTTCATGTCACTAATCTCTGCCACTAAAGGGATGTTTTTTTGTCTGTTGGTTTTTGTTTTTCATTATACTCCAGAAATAGAGAATCAAAGAATGCCAGATCCAGAAGTGATCTCAAAGATCATAAAATCAGACCTGGAGGGCTCTTAGAGTCTAACTCTCTCAATTCTAAAAATGAAGAAATTGATCAAAAATGTTTTAAGTTTTTCACAAAAATTAAGACCTTTCCCTTATCTCCCTCCTCCGTGGTAGATGCCTTTTTTTTCCTCCTTGTTTCTAGTCTAGGAACAGGCAACTGGACCACTTCCTGACATCTCACTATGACTTCCCTTTCTGCACAGTAAGGGCTTAATAATCTTTCCTTTCTGCCTCTTTCCTTCCTGTTTCCCTGTCATCTGTCTGTCCATCTTTCTCTGTCATATCTCTGTCCATATCTGCCTGTCATCTATCTCTCTGTCCATCTCTCTGACTTTCCAACCTTCATATTTTATAGGGAAAGAATATGAGCCTCAGAAAGTAGAAATGAATTATCCAAGGTCTCTCAGTCCAAAGTGTTTCCCACCAATCGTATGAAATCATATATTGAATTCTGGAGACCTAGGGAAAGGTAGTGAAGAGAGTCAGACATAATGAACTTCCTCACGGTGAAGACAACCAAGGAAGAATGAAAGATCTCTTTCCCTGGAGAATTTGAACTTGGTGTATGTTTGAGCTTCAAGAATGACTGAGAGATGGTCTAGGGGAAACTATGTGGGCTTTCTGGTTTGATAATTTCCCAGAGTGCTTTGAAAACTGAAAATGAGACTGAATCAAAATGTAATGAGTGAATCCAGCAAGGAAACAACTATTGCTGGCAGAATTTGCTGATGTAATTTCCTTCCTTCCTTCCTTCTCAAACTTGAGTGTCTACAGCCAGAGGAATTGGTTCAATCCAATCTCTGCACACACCTGGCCCTGTGACTGACCTTCAGTGAATCACATACCCTCTCAGTTACTGAGAGGTATCAATCTGCTTTGATAACAGCTGGAGTTCCTTATACCAAAGAAATCAAAATTCACCAAAACATACAAGCACATACACATAATAATGCATTCTATTCCTACTGAGATAAAAAAATAAAACAAAAGAAACAAAGAAAACTACTTTATCACTCAGTCATTTCCTATTTGCACTCCCCTCCCTCCCAGCTTTATCAGAGAATGATCCCTGGGTCACCTCCATCATCATGTCTTTCTGATTATCTCAAAGCAGAAAAACCTGAACTCAGATGTTCTGATTAATCAGGTACCACACAAGGAGATAATGAAAGGGCTCCATCATCAGTCACCACACTCTGAACTTCAAGTGAACATTTCCAGAGTATTCACTGCAATGAAAGTAGCATTGCAGCATGCCATAAGACACTTATTTGCATTCTTTATATGGGCTTAATGATTTTCAAGGTACTTTACACTCATCTCATTTTAACTTCACAACAACCCAGTAAAGTAGATACTATTGTTATCTCCATTTTATAGGTAAGGAAATTGAGGCTGAGAGTTTCTAAAGTTACACAGATTGGAGAGAGAATAA
>CM053772.1:43832147-43865230 GCA_028658325.1 Potorous gilbertii | reverse complement strand
CATATGCTGCATCTTGTACATGTATACTAAAGTATGTGTTACACTATTATATGTTACATACTTATTATATATGTTAATATATAAACATTTATTTTTTGGAAATATAACTGAAGGTGCTATTTTATCAGAAACATCAAAATAGGTAGATTTGAAGTTTTCTTTTGAATATAGCTCTCTGGTCAATTTCATAATCTTGAACTTTAAGGAAATAATGTCTTTCTCTACTGGTAGATCAAGATGAATTAATCATATGACAAGTCTAATATATAGCAGAGAAGATAGATTCAAGAATTTATATGGTATGAAGAGCATGCTAAACTTAGAGTCTGCCTGTGAACCTGTTCTGTTCCTTATTGCCATCTTAGAGTAACAGCTTCCTCATATGAAAAAGGAGAGAATTAGACTAGATGATCCAGAAGGTCTTTTCTAGGTTTGAATCCATGATCCTTTGAAATAGGAGCAGCAAGGAATGGCAGTTGTAAATACATTTTCTCTGTTCTCTTCCAAAAATGCTTACCGTGAATGTCAAAAGGGAGTAACTGAAAGGCAAGTACAAGCACAGATTGATTTTGGAGTTCAGACTTCATATTGACTTTAATATGTAGATTTTTAAGAAAGATGTAAGGTTTTTTTTTTTTTTTTAACTTTTCAGCTACATTTGACACTACAGTTCAAGTTTCCCTCTGCTATCAATTTCCAGCATTCCAGGACTTTCCTTGTCAGGTTTCCTCTCTCCATGATCCCTTTCATTTCCTTTTCTTTCTAGCCACCACTTCTTCCCTCATTAACCAGCTTTCCCCTAAGTCTTGGTTTGTCATGTTCAATACCTACCTATGGGCTCCCTTTCCAGATGACAAGGTATTATGAGGTCAGTTACAGAGGATCAAACACATTTCCTGTACTCTGACAAATTTCCAGGTCATATCACATTGATATCCCCTTTGACATTCTCTTTACCCTGGGTCCTGAGTCACTCAAATATACTTTCATGGCCCACTTGCAGCCAAAGGGGAAACACAATCGCATCACTCTCAGTTCCTGACCATTCCTCATGGAGGGTTATCAGTCAGAGCCACATAATACAAATGCGGAGAAACATGAGAAAGAATCCCACCACCAAGCAGATGTAACTACTCAAAAACATACATGCTGTTCGTACCTCACAAAATATGTACTGGTTTGACAACTGTAAGCTAGCACTGAATGCAGAATAAACCTAGATAAATACTTCTTTTCTGACCAAGGGATGGGTAAGAGCCCCTGTTTCCCTTCCACTCCCACCATTATGTACCCTGTTGCTAACACAGCTCTTGATTCAAATGTCAACTACTTGAAGATGGCACTCAAAATTACATACCTTAACCACATATTATATATTTTTCACAGAATTTCAATTTTCTTTCTCATTGTGGGACATTCGGTTGTTAATTGCCCTATTGGATTTTTATCCTAACCCTTTCAAAAATATCTTACTTTTAATTTTAAAAATTAAAATTATGTTCACATTCTCATTCATGTCTAGATCTTATTTTCTGCTCATACAAATCTTTGTTTTCTTATCTCACGGGCCTGGTGGCTGAACCTCCATGAGAGATGGCCTTTAGGAATTTAAATTAGGAATTTAATATTATGATTGTATTTCCTTGGTAGCTGCATATGATACTTGTGGGATAAGGTAAACTCCTTTTCTCATAGATGAGGAAACAGAGGCAAAATCAATGAACTGCCGAAATCAAAACTGCTCCTCAGATCTCTTAATACCTACCTATGGGCTCCCTTTCCAGATGACAAGGTATTATGAGGTCAGTTACAGAGGATCAAACACATTTCCTGTACTCTGACAAATTTCCAGGTCATATCACATTGATATCCCCTTTGACATTCTCTTTACCCTGGTGAACAAGTGAGACAAGCAGCACCTTAGAGTTCCCTAAACTTGGTTTAGAAAAATTTGGCATTAGTCTTTCCTCACTGAGTCCAGATTCCTACTCACTTTGACAGGGAAAACTTATTTTACCTATGCTCAGGTCAGTATTCATGTTGGCTTCATTCATCTTAAAATCAAGTAGCTAGCTTTATAATGCCATCAGAGACTGGGCACTGTTTTCAAAGTGCTTGATTGTTGAGAATATTGCTTGCAAAGGATTGTGATAATTCATTACAAAATACATGTATTAAATGCAAAAAAAAATCAATTAATTTCTCAAATATGGTGTTTCACCAAAATAATAATTAAGTTAAACACATGAAAAGATAATTGAGGATTCCCATCAATTGTCTACTCCAAAACATTCCTCAAATAAGTCACTTTCATACTGGTTAGTTTCGAGGGACCTCTGATACTTATCTTTTAAAAAGCTTAAGTTCCTTGAGAAAGAAATGGCATGGTCAATATATATCCTTCTCATGTACTTTGATGAAACTATTTTCCCTTTGGAGCTCATTGGTTCCTTCACTTCTGTGAATATGATGTTTTAAAATGACTTTAGATTTTTCTAGCATAGTATGAAGCTAACAAAATATTTTGCCATTGCACATAACAATCTATCTACTGTGTCTTACTGCCCCATTATCCTCTTTCCTAACATTGACACTTTTGGTCATGCTGTTTCAACCTTGCTTATATGGACCTAGGGAGCATAACATTTTGGAACAAGGAAGGGATCTTAGACTTCAACTGGACTAAGTCCTTCAGCTTACTAATGAGGAAACTGAGGCCCAGATAAATAAAGGGACCTACCAATGCAGCACATGGCATGATTTAAACCCAAGTCCTGTGATTCCACATTGAGTGATTTGCCACTATTTCATGCTTTACTTAGCTACATTCTAACCAACATTTAAAATCCAGTTCCATAACAAAATTTTCTTGCCATACTAGCTTATGGCAATCAACGGTTACTTTACTGAAAGTCTACAGTGACATCCACTGACCTTTTGGTCATTTGACACTTAACCATAAGCTCATAGGATGGAGCTAAAAGAGACCTTAGAGGTCAGGTAATGTTATTACTGAATTTTTCAAAAAATAAAAATACACAAAACAAAAAACTGACATTAACTTGGCCAAGATCAAAGAAGCAGTAAGTAGAAGAGTTTGGGTTAGAACATGGTACCTTTGATTCCAAATCCAGTAGTCTTTATACTTCATTACTTTTTCTTCCTTATATCCTGCCCTTTATTAACATCATAGATTTAGAAAACAAAGGTCTCTACATTTTATAAATTAATAAACTGAGGACAAAAAAGGTTAAGAGATTTTCCTGGGGGCCTACAACTGATTGCTAATAAAACTAACAGAAGAACCCAAGTCCCTGCTTTCCATGCTTCACACGATTTTCCCCCCTTATTGTTTCTAATACTATATTAGTCAGGCTAGACAAAGGTGGATGGCCAGCAATTATTATAGGCTATGTGTTTTTATAAGGAGATAAATGAAGGTAAGTACAACTCTTCACAAAAGTACCAGCATTGAGCAAGTAGGCATCAGGTATCTATAACCAGCCAAATCATGAAATGAATGATGACTAAATTATGATTAACACAAATATCAAGAGAATCTCTGTGGAATCAGGGGCTACTTATAGATAGTTATTAGTAACTTTAACTGTCTGAGCCTTAATGCCCCTCTACTATCACTTTAGTAGAAGCAGGGAGAGGGGTTGAATCTAACCAGATTATATCATATTTTATCTAAGTCTACTTCCTAATAAAACAATTAGATCTTCAGTTCAATCAATTAATTTAATTCAACTAAATTAATTGAGAACTTCACTATGAACAAATGTCTATTCAAAGTGCTATATATATATTGTTTGTGATGAAAGAGGATTAATGGGGAGAAAAGGTATTATGTAAACATGAAAAATATATAATTACTGCCCTCAAATAACTAATATTCTACTTGAGGAAAAAGGGAGAACAAAATACATATGAAAATTATATATATATATATATATATTTATATGTATTATTTATATATCTTATTTATATTATATTGCATTATTATATAATAGATTATAGATTATTTATAATATAGTGTTTATTATATATGCTTTATATTGTATGTATGTGTATGTATATATATATATGTGTGTGTGTGTAAGTATACATATATATGTATACCCACACACGCCATAAAAGGACCTAGGTATCAAATATAGGAGAATTTAAAGAGAAGGGGACTTTTTGTCACATTTCATATACCTTATATGGAGTAAGTACTCATTAATAATTTTTTGTAGGTCCCTCATGTCCTTTCTTCAACCCCAACTCCAAGTCCCCATCGTAAATGGAACAAAGCCAATTTACTTAAGCAGAAGAATAGAGAATACATGAAGAATGAAAATAATTGTGCCATGGATGTCCTAAAATTCTAATATCCAATTCTAGCTTTCTTTGAAATTTTTTTCAGTATACTTGGTCTTTGAGCCATATTAACCAGGCCAAAAAAAAACCATGTCTGAGGCTAATGTTGGTTAAATAATCTATTCAATAACTTTTTTCAATTGTTGTTCATATATGACTTTAGGGGAGAAAAGTAAAAGTGTTCAGTTTTCATTGTTGTTATTGTAGATGTGTCTGATAACCTAAAATATGCTGTCTTAATCAAGATTCTAGACAGAAGTAGTGAAGCCAGTCCAATTTAAAAAGATAATTCATCACACAGTTTCATTTCTTTAAAAAAAAAATCATAAAAATACACCTATGAGGCTACTTTGTAATAGTCAATTTAGTAAAGTAGTATTCCTTTACTCCATGCCTCAAGTAGAATGTAAGCTCCTTATGAACAAAAAGTTTTGTTTATTCATGTTTTGTTATGACACAATTAAGCATACAAGAGCCACTGAAATGAACTGAATGTAATGTTCAATGGCAAACAACAAGAATGTATTTCATCTCCCTTAAATCAATTTCTGTGCTTATATGAAAGAAAGGAAAAGAAAGGAAGGAAGGAAGGAAGGAAAGAAAGAAAGAAAGAGGGAAAACACTTTTCAAGGAATCTGCGGGATAATGAGATGTTGGAGGAAATGGAGAAGACCTGGGATCATTAATTCTAAAAACTGAAGTAAAAAAAAAGGAGAGAAGGTAAGGAGTACATGATCACTGGAGAATTATAGCAAGGCAGGGGATCTTAAGCTACTCACTTCTTTCTGGCTCTTTTTTTTAATCTATAAAATGAGGGGTAGTACTAGATGATTAAATAACTTAAAACCACTAAAAGAGACTATAGGTAGTCCTTTCTTTGTATATTCAGTGCTTAGCACAGTGCCTGGCACATAGTAAGCACTTAATAAAAAGTTGTTCACTTGTTGCTTGAGTCCAATCCATTCATTTTCTACACACAAAATACAAGACCAAAGTGGGTTAAGTGAATAACACAGAACTTGCTATTCTACAGCCGTCAGGACCTTTTGTTGCTCAGGGCTTTGTCCATTAGATCATGGTCATTAGGTTCCTTGAAAAGCCCTCCTAGATCTCACATTCTACATTCTATGACTCTAACTGTAATGATGATAGCTTTTCCCTACGTGAGGTCACAGCTGACAGTTTGGTGATAATAGATTTTTAAAAGAAAGAAGATGAAAGACTTTTACTTTGCAGAGTCATTTATTAAGTAATCTCCTATCTTGTAGAATGACAAGTCCTTCCATCTTTCTATATATGTTTAACATTTTTTTCCTTTTATGCCTCTTGCAGGCTGCATTTAATTTCTCATATGTGCTTCTTCAATAGCTACCACTGTTTTGCCCTTAAAAGAGTGCTAGTACTCATTATCACTTTCTCAAAAAAAAAAAAAAAGAAAGAAAAGAAAATATTTTTTCTCCATCTCCTTTCCTTATAAGTAATAGCAAACCCTAACTCTTTCCCTTTGTGGGCATCATAAAGTCACCTGTTCTGGAGACTAAGGACCAAATAGAAATGTCAAATGATCTGAGAGGTTGAAAAGTCTAAACATGAATTTTCTGCCATCTTGTTCCTTGTTTATTATATTCTCACCATCGTGAGATAGATTTATAAACAAGTCACATCTCTGACTTTTATACAATTTATTCTCTCTTCCCCCTTTAAAGTTTTTTCTCCTCTTAAGTTTTAACAGATATAAAAATGGAACCTTCTATCTTATATTTTAGATGTAATGTACTAAGCTTCCCCCAGGCAATAAATCAACATCTATTAAATATCTAGCCAGGCACTCTGCTAAATTCTGGGGACAAAAATATGAAAAAAGGAAGACAGTCACTGCTCTCAAGGAACTTACAATCTAATGAGGAAAGATAAAAAACCAAAGGAAGCTGAAAAACAAGAAAAACAGGGGCATGGTGAAGAAGGCAGTCAGAAAAGTCCAGAAATAGTGCAGCCAGGTGAGAAATGAGGAGATGCCTGAACTTAACTCTCTCCTTCCGTGGAGATTATATTTAATAAAATTAAATTTAGCTACTATTAATACTATTCTATACAACCAGAAATGTTTACTGGTGATTGTCTTTGCATAGTACAATTTAAATGCTAAATACATTCCATAATTTAAATCTTAATTAGTGATTGGATTGACGAAACATCAATGCATACCAGAAATTATCCTCTAAAGCACAGTCAACAATCTGACTCCCATCAAATGCTTAATTCCAGTGCTAGATCTCAAATCTGGGCTCAAGCTCTATTGATTATATATACTGTTCTTTAAATACAAATGAGAATTGATTACTTAGTATATGTACACAATCCATCCCAGGTCTTTTATTACAATTGGAGCAAAATAATCATTCTCTTATAAGTGACGTCATTTGGGTAACCATTGATTCTGGGGTGTGAAGCATATACCTGCAAAGAGTATTGTGCCACTTAAATGTTTTCATTTACAGGACTGGATCCTCATCAGTATCTATCTAATCCTCCTAAAGGGAAAATTGACAGTAGTGAAAAATTTTAAGAAAGCAATAAGATCAGATAATTCTATACCAAAACTATAAATTATTCTAGTGGAATAGGTAAAAATTTAAATTCTTTGATATTTCAAGTGAACACAATCTGATGTTCTTTTTATAGCTTTTTTTAAAAGATCAGAACCATGAAGGTTGATTTGGTTTTCATCACATGAACTATTTGTTGGAGAAATAAAATTTAAGAGGCTTTATTAATTTGTATTGAGATTTGTTTTGTAAAAGATGTTAGCAGGAACATCTGAGAAGGCACTGCAAGTAACTTGGAACCAAGGAAGCAAATCTACCGAAGAGGAGTCCCCTGTAGACTTGACCTGATTACAAGATCTATTCCAGAATCCAAGAGAAGGTATTTCCATACACTAGACAACTATATGGGACATCTGGGAAACAGGATGAAACTTGTTAATTAAGTAGCCATTGGGAGAAGGTTGCTAAAATACAAAAATACTTGATATTAGTTATCATTGATAGTCATTTTTGCATTACTTTGGCTTTTTTCCCACTGTTTATGTAGACTGAGTTCTCTCTGTTATCTGTCATAAATTTCCCTTCTAAAATTTAGTCTGTTTGTTTGAAATATTCTTACCATGTCTTGTATTAAGATTGATCAATCATGTTCTTACATTGATTGGTCAAGGAAAAGTGCAACAGGTTGCACATTGACAAAAAGGAAAATTAAGAAAAACAAATTATTTTGATTGTATTCTATAATTTATTCTTTTCTATGTCATACTCAATATATTTTAAAATTGCCCAAGCAATATGCCTCTCTTTCTGAACTTAGTTCAGAAATTTAACTATCCTATAATGGGATTTAAATCAAGAAATACAGTTTTCCCACTAATCAGTAAACACCATTGATTCTTTCTTCGCTTCCCTTGAAACAGGGTGAAAAAAAATTGTTACAAATGTGCTAATTTTATTATTGGTCATATTCTTTCCCTACTTTTGAATGTATTGCTGTCATGAATGGTGCTTCCAATGTAACTCATTATTGAGCTCATTTGCTCTCTCCATAATTGAACTAGTCATGTACCACTTCGGGAACCTTGTGAAAAATACTTCCAGAAAAAAGTATGAGCAGGTCACAAGGGGGTAGAATATATAGTGGAAGCAAGATTATGAGAATATGACATTGAGTGTTAAGGTAAACAGCTAAAACAGTTCTATCCCACTGGAAAACTTGTATGTGATTCTGGGTTATCCCTGGCACTATCCCTTCTTTGTTATGTTTCTATATAATATGTGGTCTGACCTAAGGGTGGTACAGAGATCCACAATTGTCTTGCTGCTCCAGGATGGTCTTGTGAATAAGATCCCCCCAGTAAGACCTATTTACTTCCATACTGGCATGGTCTACCCTTCTTTCTTCAGTATTTCAGTATTCTCTTAGGGAGTTGGCCACACTACAATTAGCATTATCAGGGTAGAACAGATCTGCCACTTTATAGTACTTAGAAGAGAAAAAGTGATGGAGGCAGCATAACTTTAAAGGCATTCAGGAATCAGTTCTCAAGATCCTAGGGCAATACAATTTAGAGCTGGAAGGGAACTTAGACATCTCTCTAAAAGGAGAAGATTCCACATGAATGGAAGATATTACAGATGGCACTTTTACCAAAAAAAAAAAAAAGTCCTTCAAGAACATAAAGCAATTGCCAATCCAAATGCCCACCCCGTTATCTCTATAAAATCTTTTTAAGAATGACCTAAATATACATGGAAAGAATATTTGTTTTTCTTCTTTTAAAAATTTGGTGGAAATGGGAGCAAAATGAAATAACTATTTGCTCATTGAAAAATAGTTTTAAAAAGCACATGAAGGTCCTTGTATGCAACTTTTTAATATCAGACCATAACTTTATAATCACACAGAGGCAGGAATTATAGAGAACATAGGACCTTGCTGGGTTTTTGTTAATCTATTCCAATAAAAAGTTTTAAATAGTTGTATAAAATGCAGCTTTTTAGACTCTTTTAAAACAAGATGTTTTTATGCCTGGTTCCATATCTTTGGAGACTCTACGATGGTGGTAATCACAGAGGGAACTTAATTCTTTTCAACAATTTGATGAATACCACACTCAAACAAAATTTTAAACAAAATGATGTATGCTTGCCAAAGGCGTTCACAAAATCCACGGAAAATAGCATTTATAAAGCTCAAAGAAATGACATACAATTTACAAAATGTCATGGAACACAAGGGGAAAAACAAACAAACCAAAAAAAAGCCCTCAGAACACTAGATTTGAAGTCTCAAGAACGGGGTTCAAATTTTGTCTTGTCACCGTCAATATCACCCTAGGAAAATCACACTACTTCTCTGTAACTTAGTTTTCTCATATGTAAAATGAAAGGCTTGGAATAGAAAGCTGTTGAAGATCCATTCCAGCTCTAAATATCTAGTGTTATTAAAGGTTATGTAATTCAAATGCTCCTGTTCAAAGAAATACTAATTTAAATGAGAACAAGAACATTGAAAAAAATCATGAAAGCAATATGGTCAGTCCATCTACTTTTTACAACAACACTTCATTGTGAACACATATGGAAGATAGATTGATCTGGGTTTAGAATTGATGAGAATTGCTTGGATTGAATTTTAGACACTGAATATTGCTTCTCATGATGCCAAATTGCCTAACATAACAATGTCCATTTCTTTAATATCTTTTTTCATGATGTCATATAGTTTGGAAACTCAGAGTGCTAGGATTCTACGAGACTTAAGCTACTCTTCTTGCTCTATACCATCTAATTTGGTGATTTTATCAACTCCTAAATCTGAACATTCAACCTTAGCCTGCATTCTGAGTTACAGCCGCGCATTTCCAACTGTCTCTTGGGCATCTCAAATTTGATGTGCTGTAGGCAGCTCAAATTCAACACGTCTAAAATAATTTATTTTCTTTCTTTCCAATTTTCCTAATAACTGTTGAGGACACCACTATCCTCCCAAATACCAAGAACTGGAATCCTGCTGCCATTCTCAATTTCTCAATTACTCCACATAGCTCATCTATTTCTAAATTGTATTATTTCTATTTTTACAAGCTCTATCCATATTATCTTATCTCAACTTACACAGTCACAATCTTTGTTCAGACCATGATCACCTCTCATTTGGACAAATTTTATTTCAGAAAAATCTGGGAAGACTTGTATGAACTGATTCGTAGTCAAGTGAGCAGAACCAGGAGATCAATTTATACAGTAGCAATAATATTGTAAAGATAATCAACTATGAATGACTTAGTAACTATGATCAACAAGATGATCAACTATAATTCCAAAGGAATGGTGATGAAACATGATATCCACTTTGAGAAAGAGAACTGATGGGCACAAAGTGAAGAACAAAGAACCTATTCTATTTTTTCTTGCTTTGGGGATGGTGGTAGGGCAGGAATGTGGGTATTACACAATAGCTTTGTAAGTGGTTTCCCTGCCTAAAGTGTCTTCCCCAGTCCATTCCATCCTCCACTCAAGCACCAAAGTGAATTTTTCCAAAGCATAGGTCTAACTAGGTCACCGCTTTGCTCAATGAATTCCATTCCCTTCAAAGACTTCCATTCTTACAGGGTATGACTTTGATAATTATTTCTGATTCCTGAATTTTAGCACCTTTCAATAAATAAAAAAATCTTTTTTTCTCCTTTTCTTTATGCTTTTAAAACATCAAACTGTTCAGATACAAATGAGGGATCACCCTACATCCTTTATAATGTGATTTAAGCTTTTATATTTATGCTACAGATCATTTTCTGTCCCTCCTGAAATCAAACTGTTCACAGCCTACTGAAAATTGTATTTCATTTTACACAGATTTTTTTTTCTAGTTTTAATAAACCAATTTCTTTGCTATGGCTGAAGGCCACACTATTCACCTTGGAAAGGTCTACATTTGAAATCTCTTACTAGTTGGTTTAATTATTTTTTTCTTTTTCTTCTTTGAACATAAAACTCCTCTATATGTCAGGGCAGTACCTTAAACAGATAGTACCTTGCCCTTCCTCCAAGCATAAAATTGTTTCTTTGATATTTCTAGCCATTTACCTTTAGGTTCCTTAACTAAAAAAGAAAAGATTTATTTCACTTCCAAGTGACAACCTTTTAAATATTAGAAAATGGCTATCATTTTCTAACTCCATCAACCCAAATTTTCTCTCCTCGAAATTCCTAAGTGGTTCCCCTGCTTCAAGTCTCTCCTCTTTTCAATCTATGTTCCATACAAGTACCAAAGTGATTCTCCTAAATCATATAGCTGACCATGTCACTCTGCTACTCAATAAATATCAATTGCTCCCTTCTGCCTCTAAGGTCAATATAAATCCTCCTCTTTGGATTTAAATCCCTTAATAACCTGATCCCAACCTCCTTTTCCAAATATTTTATATACTATTCTCCTTCTGTATTCCATAATTCACTCAAACTATTCTTCTTGCCCACTGGACATTCCATCCTTTCTACTGGCTATCTCCTATGCTAGGAATAAACTCCTAAATTCTGCCTCTTAGAATCTGTTCCTCAAAATTAAACTCACACACCACCTTTCACAAGAAGTCTTTACTGAATAAGCAGAATGTGTCAGATGCATAATGTCTTGGGTGATGTGTTCTGAGGAAAGATGACCTTTGTTCAAGTCTTTTCTGAGACACTTACTAGATCTGGGAAACTTTCTGTTCCTCAGTTTCTTTATCTATAAAGTGAGTGAGCTGGATCTGAAGATCCTGTCAGTTCCTTCCAGTTCTAAATCTGTTACTAAGATTTTCTCTATTGCTAATGTCCTGCCCATACAAATACACAAAAAAGTTAATTAAATGTCATTATCAATATTTATTTTTGCATGTATTAATTTCCATGAAAGAATATAAATTGAGGGCAAGAACTATTCCATTTTTATCTTTGGATCTTCAGTGTCTAGCACAGTGACTGGCACATGATAATTACTTAATCCATGCTTGCTGATTGGCAGATTGACATTTCTAGATTCCTTTAAAAAATTTTCAAAGGAAATTACTTCAAAGTTCTTCAGTTCTTGAATTTCTTCTTTTATGTGTTCTTCACCTTACCAGTATGCTTCCCAAAATGTAGCAAGGAGAACCAAAAACAATTCTCTATCTTCTTTAAGTACAATGAGACTATCCCTTTTTCACAGAAAATACGCATCCCCTGAAGCAGCCTAAGATTGCATTTCACTTGCTTGGCTACCATATTGTTCCTATTATCGTGGAGTACAGCTGATCATCCAGTAGCTCTCAAAGCTTGAAAGCAAAATTTTAGTAGAAATATTAATTACTTCTTAACTGGGCAAATAACAAACCCTTTAACCATGTTTCCCTTAGAGACGTTAGAGTCAAGAAACGATAGGTTTGATGAAGCATAAGATAATAAATGCGTTAAGATAGGGGAATGTCATCCAAGTCTCCCACTTTCTCTTCCATTGTGCAACTATTAGAGAGAGAATATTGTACCATATGAAAGAAGCATCTGACTTTTACCATGCCTATGTTCATTCATAAAGCATTTCCAGGAGGGGCTGTATGCATGTGTCTCAAAAATATTATTTGAAGATCTTAGCTGAGTAATTCCTCAGTATTAAGAGAAGGACAAGAATATGACACTGGAAAACAGGAGTACTAACCATACAACTGAAATATGGGCTGCAGACAATGAATCATTAATATTCCATCTGTCCCTGCCTTCCCCTTCCATTTAGAAGAGTTTGGCCTTTCTGTCACTCTTTCCATGAAGACATTGAAAATCAAGGAAGTTTCTACGGGAAAACAAATTAGGTTCTAAAAATAACATGCTAATGGTTTGAGGTTGTCATTCCAGTAGGAATAGAACTTGGAATAAAAGCATTGTTGGGAATCTGAATTGGAGGTCTATAGGATTGTGAAAATGATTCAGTCGTTTTATGATACTACATAGACTAAACTGCACACCACCGGCTCCCAGCTTCATTCTCACATTATACGCATTTTCAAAGACTACATTAAAGGCATCATTTCCAAAAGGACAAGGTCATTACTACATTCCTCAGGCTTATGCCTAACCATTTAATTTTCTCTTCTGCCTGCTGGATAACAATGAATCACTCATTTGTAGATGAGCAAGTCCAGAAATACCCAACACACTGACCTAGAACATAAATTTCACATCCCTTAACATCTCAGTGCTATTTTAAATATGAGCAATTGGAAAGATGTAGCACCTTCTAAATGGGGGGAAAATTGCTGCTATCTAATGAATGTGTTATGTAGAAATGTAGTTTTCCATTGCTGTAAAAAGATATGGGATATACCTAACACTTCAGATAAGAAATTTAAAATAGAAAAAATTTTAGACCATTTAGAATCCTCCTCCATATCTATTTTCCTGCTTCCTCTCAATCTAGCATTTTAGCTTTTAAAAAACTTATTCCCTACATTCTGTTGCCATTTATTCTTAGAAACCCATTTTAAATTCATCTTTTCCATATAAGTACACATATATGTGTGTGTACACACACAGTGATACTTCTCTGTACATATATATTTGCATATATACATACATATGTGTGTGTGCATATGTATGTATGTATGTGTACACACACACGTTTGTCTGAAAAGGAGAAATATCTTTGGACTAGAAAGGATGCAACAAAGGTGGCTAATGGAGAAAGGATAGGTAAGTTACAATTTTTTAAAAAGGTAAGTTAAATTTAAAAAAAAAAAGGTAAATTTTAAAAAAAGATAACACCTCACTTCCCCTGATAATGCCCCGGGACCTAAGGACCTACGTCTCAACACACTGAGACAATGGGGCATTGTGTTTCCTGAGCCACGTTCATTGACCTTTGAAAAATGCTGGCGAATAGGAGAATACACCATAGAGAACAGGGTTGGAAAGTGATAAATATTAGCTCAACTTTTAAAAAAGGAAAAAAATGGATTTTTAACAATGAAGGTCAATGAACTTGATTTTGTATTCGAAAAAAATTCCACATAATATTAAAAGAGCAGTTAATGAGAACCTAATGAAGCACTGTTCACAAAGGAGAAAAATAAACTTCATTAATTCTTTTTAGATTGGGCTACTGCAGCCTCATACAGAGGATCCTTTAGATGACACCTAATATGGACTTGAATTCAGGAAGAACTGGTTCAAATCCTTCCTCAAACACTTCCGAGCTGTGTGACCTTGGACAAATCATTTAACCTCTCTGTGCTTCTGTTTCCTCATCTGTAAAATGAAGTTGAACCTAATGACATTTACAGTGTTTTCTAGTCTCTGGATCTATAGCCCTAAGATTTGAGGAATGTTCTACCTAGTTTATCTAGATATAAGTAAAATATCTCAGAAGGTATTTCATGTTATTTTTATGGAAAAGTTAGGAGGCTTGATAATCCCACATCTAGATTATTTCAGAAGGCATTCTATGATTTGGCCTAACTGGGGAGTAGGTTTCCAGCAGAATGCCCAAAGGGATCTGTTTCTCACAATCTTATTTAACATTTTTATCCATGGCTTAAAAATCACAAAATAATTGATGGTATCATAATCAAATTTGCAAATGGCACAAAGCTGAGAAAGAACAGTTAATACCCTGAATGACAGAGTCTGTATGCAACACCACCTTGACAGGCTAGGTACAGGGTTTTGGAACCTGCGGGTCTCTAGGTCCTCAAGCAAGGCCCTTTGATACAAATTTGTTCTGTGAAGTTTGGATTCACTCAAACATTCCACACCCCTGGGCTAGGACAATGGGTCAAATCTATTAAAAAGGAAATGTGATAGGTTAAATGTAAGAGGTTACACCTGCTTGAAAGAAATCATTTTTCATAAGTCCAAGACTAGTAAGGCATGCGTATATATAGTTTGTCTGAAAAGAAACAAGCACAAAAGATTTGGAGGTTTAAAGTTAACTAAAGCAACCTGGTATGTATCATCAAGATGCTGTAACAATGGGGAAAAGGAAAAACAAAACCACTTTCATATTTGCGGGTTTAATGAACAGAAATGCACACTAGTGCCCTATTCTGACTTCTTTAGACTAAATCTGGAGGATTGAGTTTAGTCCTTGGAATAAATTTTAGGAAGGACACCAACAGCCTAGACTGAATATTAAGTAGGAAAGAGTAGGATGATGAAGGACCTCAACATCACAATACACGAGGAGTGGTAAAAGGACTAGGGATTTTTAACCTGTAAAAGACTTGGGGATGGGAATGGATGGGGGTATAATAGCTGTGTTCATATTTTAGAGGCACTCTCATGGGAAAGAATTACACATGTGCTAATTGGCCTCAGGGGAAAGAATTAGGTATAGTAGATATTCAGTGGCTAAAAAGTAAATGTAGATTCGGTCAAAGGAAAAAATCCTTAACAATTAGAGGTATCCCAAAGTGGAAGAGGGCTGCTTTGGGTCACTGAATGTGCCCACCCCTCTTTGACACCCTCACTCAATGTTTTCAACCAAAGCCTGGATGGCCACTCATCAGTTTGCTTGAATATGGGTCAAACTGGATGGCCACTCTGGTAGCTTCTGAGTGCACTCACTTTGGCAAATGAGAACAGCAGCCTAGCAGTGTATAAGCCCAAGAACATCAACTAGTTGTGAAATGTTCTTTGTTTTGATTTAAAGAGAAATTCATAAAGAAAAAGCATAGGAGGGAAAATGGGATTACAGCAATATTTTTTACAACACACTATAAATTGCAATAGGATAAATTCTGTAAATATTGGTAACATTTTTAATAGAGAACTGAACATCATATCTTTTAGAATGACATATTATGTATCTATATATGTATGCATGTGTTTCTATATGCATATACACATATGCATATATAATATACAGAGAAAGAGAGAAAGTGAGTTTTATTCCAGAGAACAAAGTTCAGCCTTGAGGGTTCTTCTTAGATACACACACATACATATAGAAAATATGCATCATAAATTTAAGCAAGACATTTTAGGATATATTTAACTCTAGATATGATTTAATTCTGCCAAACAAAGTGTAAAACCAGGAAACATTCACCTGAACTGCTCAACAGTGTCATGTAAGATTTTTTTTTGCTTTTTTTTTTTTCAAAATCTGAACCTAAAGAAGATTCCCTGTTGATGGAGTGTCTTTCCAAATTTTCATGTGCATGTATGACATTATTCTAATTGCCTCTTTAAAATTTCCTCAGTGAAATTCACAGAGATGTTAATAAGATTGGACTCTCCACACTGGCCAAAAAAATAAAAATAAAAATGTCAATTAGGGGAACATATTGTCCAGGACTTGTAGTTACATAGGGACTCTAGTGAGTTAGTTCATAAATATGTATGCTTTGGAAAGGCTATATATGGGGACAAGCTGAGCCCACAATTGAACTGTAATAAGAGATCAGGATAGATTGTATTAGACAAATTCTTCATGCTTTATATAATCTCCAAACTGCTCGTCATTTCAGAAGCTCATCTCTTTACCTCCCGACTCTTTATATTTTCCCAATTGTACTATTTGGCTGTGAATCATGGAACTGGAAAATCTCATAAGAATCAAAAATACAAATAGACCAAAGGGTAACGGTGAGCTCACAGACAGTAAACACAAGTGTAGGCAGCAGTATATACGTTATGACTATTACTACTTCTAATAGTAACATTATATAGCAATTTCAGGTTTGCAAAGCATTTTACCTATTTTATCTCATTTGATATTCACAAAAACCCTGTGAGGTAGCTTCTATTATTGTCCATATTGTATCCAAGAGGAAACTGAGGCTGAGAGTGTTTAAGTGACATAATTATGGAGTTACTAAATTTCATGAAACATGATTTGAACCCAAGACTTCCTGAAACCAGCTATTCATAGGATAGCACTATTCATAGGGAGGTATTCTAGTTGCCATATGACTTGCATGGAAGAAATGGCATCGAGGTACTTGTTGTGGTTATCAATGATTTCAGAGGATATTGGACCTTTTTAGTCATGTTTTATGTCATATATAACAAGGATGAAACACCATTGATAACTCAAGTGCTATTGAGATATTAAAATCAGTGGAGGAATAATCTTTCCTGAAGAGATAAGAATTACACAGTATTAACATTATATTCCACATAGTTTTTCTCTCCATTCATGACGCCATGCTTTTTAGAAGCCAAGAAGACTTGAATAGATCCCATCCCTGACATATCTTAGTTGTGTGACCCTGGACACAAATTACTGCTTAAGTCTTCAGGTGACTATAAATTTCAAAGAAGGCACTAAACCATGTGGGAAAAAGGAGTTTATTCATCGAAGAGTTACCAATCCCAAGAAATTTACAGGTCCAACCATTATCCTTAGAATCTCTTTCCCTATTGTGAGAAATTAATTATTTCTCTCATATTTAATAACTAGTTATTGTATAAGGACCAAGATTTTTCTTCTTTTCTACTTTCTCATCCAGAAACCAACCAGTGTACCCAGGCCAAGATCTAATCAAACAGTAAAAGAAATTCTAATTTTGGGTTAATGGGTACATTCCTGCTCCCTGTACTTGCTCAGACATGTCTGGGAAAATGTGGATTCTCCCTTTTGTCAGACAAGTGATAAGGAAATTGATGTCTCTTTGACCAAAATTTGGGTGACCTAAGTCATGTACCTCAAGACCCTCATGTTGATACAGACCACCTAGAATTGTCTTAATAAATCAGAGTAGATTGCCTCCCCTCTTGGAAAGGCATATAAACGGATTCCACCGCCATGAAGAGTATTTGGCCAAATGACCATCCTTTTATTAATAATGTGTAAGCCTTATTACCAAAATGATTAAATTACCCAGAAACTAAGTCTCTCAGAATTTTTAAATTTTCACCCTACTTTTCATAGTTGTCTGACGCTGGGGAAGACACGGTTCTGGAGGTGTATACCAATGAGCACATAGCTGTTTGTTTCACTGAGCCCTTTTAAGAGCATCAGAAGTCAATCTTCATGTCGGGGTTCTCCATGCAGTAGAGAGGGACTATCCTCTTAGGATTGAATGAAGAAACTTGAAGGAGAGCAGCTCCTGCTAGCTCCCCACATAAAATGTAGTCATGGCAAGGAATGGGATTAGAGAGCTTAGATACGAAAGGGAGATGACTCCAATGAGAATGAGTGGACTGGGAAAGATTGGGCAGGACCTCAGACATGGTCAGCATCTCTGTGGGCAGAAAACTAGGTTGCCTGAGTGTACCTACTGTCCAAAATTAGGTATATGTTTTGAGGGTTCGGAAGGAACAGCAGCATGGAAAGGTAATGATGTGGAAAAGCTGGGGAAAGTGTTAGATCAGAAAGCATCTAAGGGAGGTGTCAACACTTTCCCATTAAACCTGGTAACAGGTTAAAAAAAAATAAAACCTAGGTCCCCCTCTGAAAGAAGATAATCAGATTTGCCCCTGTATGTGGGTTGGAAAGATGAGGAAAGAAAAGGGGAAAAAGTGGTAATAAGATGGAACTCAGGGGATGATGTTAGATGTCATAAGGTCTTTGGGGAAAGGATAAACAGCTGTGTGCCTGAAGACCAAGCCTGTTTAGGAGTGGGAAGATGTAGCCTCAGGATGATGTTGGTCATAGAGTAGAGAGAATAGCCTGGAGGCAGTAAAGGAAAGCAGCTGGGTTGAGCATTTGGCTTGACAGAAGTGTCTTGGAAAGAGGCTTAATTATGGGAGCTTGGAAAGAGCAGAAAGTCTACAGTTTTAGAGTGTGGGACTTCAGTGAGTATGCGTGAGAATTGTCAGTGAATGTGTGTGGGGGAATTTTGAGTGAATCAGGCACATCCTAGAAGGTGCTTGTAAGGAAAACTCTAGCTGTACAAGGGGAGCTCTGATCTCCTGTTCTGACAAAGTCTAAAGGAGAAGGGTCATGGTTGAGACCTGATGCTTCCCCTAACACCAACATTTGTACAGTGTGAAAACAAGGAGGCACACAGTTGTAATAAGAGAATGTCATTCATCTTTTGACATTCATCTTATCTGAAGTCCATGTTTTCTGAGTTCCTCCTACTCTGATTTTGGGAAGAGAATGACAGAGATGTGAATAATCATCTATGCCACAAAATGATTGACACAGAACTGGTGAACAGTCAGGAGGGTACAAGAGAAAAACCTGAGCGTCAAAGGACCTAGCTCTGTACCTCTTCCTAATGGTCTGACCTTCTGCAACACCTCTGTGCCTGCTTCTTCAACTGGAAAGTGAGTGGTTATACTACAGGACCTCAAAGATCTCTTCTATCACTAAGCCTATGATCCTATTGCAGTTTCATAACATTAATATGAGAGGATGACATGGTAAAATGTAGTGAATATATACAACAGGTATAGTAATTTTCAGAAGAGGAAAGGGATGAAATTTCTTAAAAAGTTCCTCACAAAACCAGTCCTAACAATTCTGGCAGCACCATTTAATCGAGAAATATTGACGATACTGAATTATTAATTTGGATCAGAGACAGGAAGCAATGATTTCCTTTTTAGACCCAGCGAGAGGAGAGGGAACAAGAAGTTATGTAGGCTGGACGACTGGCGAGTCACGTGACCGCGTTTTGATCAGAAAATGAAGAAAGACCATGTTGTACAGCGGATGGACCGAGGGGATGAAAGCATTGAAGCAATTTCTTTATCTTTTCTATTCTGACTTGGGAGTAGAGAGATTGAAGAAGAGGAGTACAGATGAAATACAACTTTAAGCCTTCCCTGAATTTAAGTATTTACTAAGAGATGAGCTGCAGCTATCAGAGGAAGGATCCTGATGCCATCAAGGACCTTCAATTAAAGCAGAGCTACAGGGCAAAACTAATACCCAGTTCAGATTACGCACCATAAGGCTGCTG
Organism: Potorous gilbertii; assembly: GCA_028658325.1. Lineage (NCBI taxonomy): Eukaryota > Metazoa > Chordata > Mammalia > Diprotodontia > Potoroidae > Potorous > Potorous gilbertii. The sequence continues at coordinate 43,845,444 of CM053772.1, read as the reverse complement.
GTTCTGTTCAAGCAAAGCTCTTTCAAGCCTGAACTGTTGGTATGTGTGTGTATGACCCTGGAGGCTTCAAATTCTAAGAGAAGTTTCAGAAGTTTAAATCTCAGCAGTGCAAGAAAGCCAAAAAAAATTAGTTAAGCAGTAATTGTTAACCAATAAAAACATCAGGGAAATGTCATTTTGAACTTTGGTGTTCCATTTCTTTTAATCTTGTTCCTAACTATAGTTCTTTTTTTTAAAGATCCCCTTCTTAACAGACTGCTGTTGATTTAATTAGGAATTCTATTTTTATAGAAAATACATATTTTAATGTGTGTGTACATACGCATATGTATATATATACATATACATATTTATATTATTAATTAATAAAATATGTAATATGTCTCTCTTGGAGTTACTACAAGTATCCTTTATTAATTACCAGAATTGCAGTTCTGAATCTCTATAAGAAAAAAATAACCTCTGGTACATGCTCTTTTTAAATCCAATGTGTTTCAATGACAAGGAATACAACCTTTTGTAACACAAGTTAATCTCCCAAACCATCCCACCCCTTAAAATGCCTCAGGTGAAGTGGTTAAGGGATGCCTGATTAGGAGAGGCTTGTTTTGTAGGAATAATCAAACCTTTTGTTAATTAATGAGGCACAGAGTCACAAGGGTCATAATGCCTGAGCCCTTTGGTTTTGAAAACCCAGATACTGGTGCTTCTCTTTCTGGTAACTAAGTATGTATGTAATAGACAGCTAGAAGTGTCTGTTGATCTGTGATGTATGTATTGCTTATGGTCAGATAGAAGCCCTGTCTGTTGATTGCTATGTCTCTGCTTGTATTTTCTCTGTTAGTATATGTGATTAAAGAAGATTGTTGACCCCTCAAAAGTTGCTTTCCTTTTAGAAAAGCAGATGGAAGAAACCTGTGCAAGCATGCCATCCTGGATGTGTCAAGGTGCTTGCTGCTATACTTTGTGTGTGTGTGTGTGTGTGTGTGTGTGTGTGTGTGTGTGTGTGTTACGCATAATAACTTACTTCAGTTCAACACACATTGATTGATCAATCATCGTAAGTAAGGCACTGAGCTAAGCATGGAAAGGGATGCAAAGATCAATTACACATGTCCCGGGTCCTTTAGGTGCTTCCAATCTGAAAGAATAAAATACATACATGAATATTTGCAATATAAACTAGAATATAAATGTATGTGAAAAAGATGCATAATAATATGTTCCATATGAGCATTAAAGAAGATTTAGTATAAAAAGTGATATTTGAGCTAAGACTCTTAAAGATTCACAAGGATGATATCCAGACCAGGAAATAAGGAGTCTGAATGCAGAGCAAAGCAGACTATTTGATCTCTTTTTTTGTTTTGTTTTTTTCTTTCTCATGGTTCCTCCCATTTGTTCTAATTCTTTTATACAACATGACTAATGTGAAAATATATTTAGTAAGAATATATATATGTAGAGACTATATCGGATTGCATGCAGTCTTTTTTATTTTCCAATTCATTTATTTCTAGTTTTCAACATTCACTTCGGTAAGTTTTAAATTTTCTCTCCCTCCCTCCTGGCAATCAGGTCGTCTTGGGGGAAGTGGAAGGAAGGGGAGAAAATTTAAAACTTACTGAAGTGAATGAGGAAAGCTAAAAGTAAATAAATAAATTTATTTAAAAAATGATTCACAAGGATGGGGTAGATGTGGTACACAAAGAAGGTATGAACAATGTCAGCAAAGTGTAAACTATGAGAGAAGAGTGAGAATTTCAGTTTGACTCTAACACAGGTTTTGCAAAGATGAGGAAAAGCCATGTAAAATTATAAAAATAAATTTGAAGTTTAAATGCAAATATTTGAAATGTGGACTATGTTTGTTTAGCAGAGGAGAGACATTGAAAGTTTTCTAGTAGGGTCATTAAAAATACGAATTCGATGACTTTGTGTAGTATAAACTAGACTCCAAAAGAGGAAGAGGATGAAGTTGGTAGATAGTGTGAGACTGAGAGAGTTCATGAGTTAATGAAGATCCTTGTTTACTAGGAGTAAACAGCCTTGGAATATTGTCTTTATTATGCTCATGGCTAAAGGGATAGAGACCTGACCAAACTCACAAATTAGTTTCCTCAGGTATAAAAGGAGAAGTTGTTATGCCAAAAGAGGGAAAGCACCCTACTTCTGGCAGAAACTTCCTCTACTATCCTTCAAATCTCTTGGTGGCCAGGACTGCTACAATATTTTAGGTCTTCATATGTCTGCCAAAATAACGACACAATTTCTCTATATAGAGATGAGGGTATTTAATGGGAACCACCAAATGCTGAGTTTTTTAAATAAATGGCTAACCTAGTACCAGTTATGTATACTTTAGAAAAAAAAATCATCAAAGTAGTAAACAGTATGAAATTTATAAAAAACGACTCATCTAAAGAAAATTGAACCCATAAAAATTTTCTAAAAATATAACACACATAATTATTTTTATAAAGGATTACAATGGATTATGTTTCCGAGGTACAGTTGAATATACCAAGACATAGGTTGAGGGGGAAGAGAGAGAGAGAGAGAGAGAGAGAGAGAGAGAGAGAGAGAGAGAGAGAGGGAGGGAGGGAGAGAGAGAGAGAGAGAGAGAGAGAGAGAGAGGTAGAAGTAACACACCTAGAGGCTAACCTCTCTTATCACCAGTCAGAAGAAAGAGAAAGAAAGGGGCAAATCTAAAGCAAATTTCTGGAACCTATTACCTGCAGTCACAGACCTTCCATCATAGGACCCAAAACGATACTTTATTTAGCACCATCCACTTCACTAGAGGATGATGTAATTCTTCTCCTTTGGAAGTTCTGCTACACTGGTAATCAGTTTGAGGAGAGGGACATCTGCCTTCCATTAAGTGAATTCCTCAAGGATCAAAATTTTGGATAAATGTCAGTAGCGATGAGGCTTCTGTTTGTATTCATATTAGAAAACCTTCCTGGTCTTCGATACAATTGAGTTACATTGCTGCAGAGGCTAGATGGGGTGTAGTGGAGTGGGGTGCATGGAGATTAGAAGATTCTTTAACCTCCCCTTCCTCACTAAAACAATTAGATAATACTAGTAGTCAATTCCATTTTTGCCAGAGACAAGGAAGCAGAGAAAGTCTTCTTGTTATAAGATGCCTTCCACCTGTAGCTGTCCGCAATGGCGTCCGGTGGCAATTACATTCAAAAGGAGAGGCTAGTTGGGAGACGCGACTGAACTATTATTAATAATATGAGTATTATTAACAATAGGAACTGCTTTCCTCCAAATGGAAGTGGCAACCCTAAAAAAATGAATATTTTGCAAAGTGGCTAAAGCTTTTACTGGTTTGTTTGCTTGTTTATTTGAAGATCTTCCAGAGCTTAAACTGTGCATTGTCATCAAGTTTTAAGGACCCAGATCCTCCTCCAACATTTCTAGATTAGTCTTCCAACTGGTGAATTAAGGTTATTTGCTCCAGGGACTAGGTTGTTCTGAACTGATTGTAAGGCTTTCTTTGCCACTCCTCCCCCATGCTACCACATTCTTACAGAGTAACATTTTAATTTCACTTTTTTTCCCTTTTACCCAGCCTGTGCTCAAAAGCACTGCAGAATTCTTGCTGCAAGGCGTCTTCGTGGAAAACAGCAAAGCTAGGCACATTTTTGGAAGCCAATTTAACTCTTTCAGGCCACTAGGGGACCAGTGTATGTATTTCCAAAATGCCTAATTTCTTCTCAGGGAGTAAGTTGCCCCCTTGAGAGGACCCAGTTGAGGGATGATAAAAAATCAGTTCATGCTTCCAAGTTACACTGAGCATCAATTTTTCCTTGTCTTCACTTTCTAGCAAATGAGCCTGTGAACTCCCTTTGAATTAGGGAGGAATGAAAGTTTTTCACACAATTTATTTTCATTGCTCACATCCAAGAGAAGCCCCTAAACTAAATCAACCAAGAGCAAAGCAGCCTATTTGGCTCAGCGGAGCAGAAAGAAAAGTCAGGCTTCTTTTTGGAGAATTCATGAAAAACAGAGAACCACCATGTTTGTTGATGCTTCTTGACCAAAAAAGACATTGAGTTTTGGTTTTACTGAAAACTAATAGGAATAGTAACAGAAATTCCGTTTCAGAAGTTCTTCTAAGTCATCAAACCTACTGAACAACCTACTGCGTGTTTTACTCAGCATCACACGCTAGGGACCTCAAACATGCATGTTGCTCTTCATGAGCTTGTCTACAGTCTATATATTAGGAAAATAAAACAAGCAAGGGTTATTTAACCTGGGTTCCATAAACTTTTAAAAGTCATATCTTGATATCTGTATTTCAATATAATTTGTTTTTTTGTAATCCTATATATTTTATTTTCTTTATTTAAAAACATGCTGAGAAAGACGGACCTCATCAGACTGCTAAAGGAATCCATGAAACAAAAAGAGTTTAATAACTGCTACCTAAGGCAACAGATGATGTTGTTCAGTCATTTCAGACCTGTCTAATTCTTCATGACCCCATTTGGAATTTTCTTGGCAAGTATACTGAAGCGATTTACCATTTCCTTTTACAGCTCGTGAAACAGATAAGGAAACTGAGACAAACACGGTTAAGTTACTTGCCTAGGGTCACACAGCTAGTAACTGTCTGAGATCAAATGAAGGTGAGTCTTCCTAGCTCTACGCTCTGAACTCTATACCCAGAGCCACAAGACTGCCCTAGGCAATAGATGAAGAAATACCAAATGAATAAGTAACATAAACAATGAGTGTTTTAGTAACTCAGAGCTGGGAGCAAACATAGAAGGCTGAAGTAGCCAGGATGCAAATGTCTGGGTCAAATAGATGTAAACCTGTGAATGTAGTTGGTAGATAAACTCAAAGCTGAACTGATCAGAGGAAACAGTAAATAAAATAAAGAGAACAGATAGTTAATATTGCTCCCAGAACATCTCTGCTCTGGAATTCAGTTTAGAGGCAACATCTCTATGAAGACTGGGGACTTCAAAGCTCATATTCCCAATGGCACTAAATGTATCAGAAGCAGCTCTATTTCTTCAGACTGCGTTGACATCAAAGTTCTCAAAGTATTCACCAGGGACACCATGAGTCTGTGATGGACCTTCAGGTGGTCTGCAGGCTGGTATTAATGTTTATAATATGATGAAGTTGCTAGTTTTATTCCTGGCATAAACTTAATAAATTTATTTCCATTCTATTTTATTGAATATCCATTAATCAATTTTTTAAAATCGTTACCACTTTGCCATATGTGATTAGTTATCTTTTTACGTATTTTATTTCTCCAGTTATACACTAAGGGGCTTGCACTCTATGATTCCAGCACAGTGCCTAGCATAGAATAGGAGCTGGATAACTACTCATTAAGCTTGCCTATAACAAAGTCAATGTCATCATCATTCCAATGTAGTAAAAGCATTATACATCAAACTCAATTCTACCTTTTCCTTTTTACTGAATATGTGATAACAAAACCTACAGTCACAGTTGGATGGAGGGTGAGGAAATCAGACAGGACGGTCATTTGGGTAACTGTCTTTACAAACAACCTGTCAAATCCGAAGGAGCATAAGTACAAGTGGCCCTTCTGGGCTATCATTTTACTTAAGTGCTCTGTTTTCCAATAAGGAAATAGTGTATTTCCTCCTGTCCCATTGTCCAATTTTGACCTTATGGGCGAGGATACCGGTAACCATGATGGAAATGACAGCTTGTAGGCAAATCATGATGCAAATATATCTATATATATGAACCAAATTCAAAGTGGTAGAAAACAGATGCAGTGGGAATGAATAAACCTAATTTTTAAGATTTCTGTTATTCTCAATTACTTGCTCTCTCCAACTGGCAGATTCCTCTCCTATTATTCCTCCTATCAGGAAACACAGGTACAGCTCTGAGTTTCCTCTCTCTTCTATGGTCCTTCCATGTAGCCACTAGCAAAAATTGCCAAAAACCCTTTCTTGGGGCAAATATATTTCTGTCATTGGGTATAATTTTCTCCATTTAAAAAGGAAGACTCCCCCCATTCCCATCCAATTTTTTTGGAGAGCCAATTCTCCTGATACTATCAGTTGTGAAGATTCACTGCCATTCACAAGCTCCTTCTCCCTGGAATTAGTCCTCTCTACTACTTGTCCTCCTGTCTCTCTGCCCCTGGTCCTGCACAACTCTGGCCCCATAAAGACTCACTTAGAAGGTAGATAGCTGTTGCTCTCTAAGTCCAAGAGAATCCCTCTCTGTGGATCAAAGTTTAGATACAATGACTAGAAACACTGGCGTGTTTTCTCTCCTTTGACACCTAGAAGTATAGTTCTGGCAACTGAACTTCCTGGGACTTACCTCTTCAGCAACCTAGATCAGGAATTGATAAAACTCCCATCTATAAAAAGTCTCCCTAACTAATTCTCGTCAAAATTATTCCTTCTTACCCCAATATCTAATCAGTTGCCATGTTGTAATGCTACTGAGATTAAAGATCTTCCCCGTCCATTAATGGGCCTTCCCATTATGGGAAGCTTGATTGGGGTAGGCCCACCCCTTTTGTTCATTTCTAAGGAGGCACTGATTCTCAAGGGTTGTGATACCATCTGCGGTTGAAAAATATGTAAGTACTCCGAGGTGAGGTTTTGCTTTGGGGCTTACTCATTGGAAGCGTTTATTTGACCAGAGAGACTTCGGGCAGCCCCTAAGGAAGCCCCTCTTCTCCCACTTTGAAAACTCAGATGTTGGTGCTTCTGTCTCTGGTGACTATGTAACATCTGTCTGTTGATCCATGATATATGTATTGCTTATGGTCGGGCAGCTGTAAGTCCTGTCTGTTTTATTAAAGTGATTGTTGACCCCTTGAAAGTTGCCTTTTCTTTTAGAAAAGCAGACAAAAGAACCTGTGATAACAGGCCCTCCTCTGTATATTGGAGTACTTGCTTGTACAACTGTTACATAGATTTTTACCTCCACAACATCTCACGTCCATCCCTTCTTGTTTATTCACATCTACTACTCTATTTCAGACTCTCAACACCTCTATTACCTGGATTGCTGCAATACTATTTTAATTGGGTTCCCTGATTTACATCTCTTTCCTTTTCAACCACCATACTGCTGCCAAAATGATTTTCCTAAAGCACAGGTGTGACCAAGCTAATCTATGGTTCAAGAAAGTCCAAATGGCTCCCTAGAATCTCTAAGTTTAAAGACAGTCTCCTATGAAAACTCTTTGCAATCCAGTTTTATTCAACCTTTCTAGTATTATTATAGATAACTCTCCTTTGTACTCTTAGCTTCTCAATCAAACTAGCCTTAATGCTGCTCCATGTGACGTTTCACCTTCCACCTCCATGCATTTGCCCAAATTTCTTCCCTACCTGAAATGCACAATTTTGTCACGTCAACTTCTGACTTTCCTTCAAAGTTCAGTACAAGTATGGCCTTCTACATGAAGCCTTCGTCAGACCTGTGAATCTCATTATGGTGGATAGGATTTTAGGTCCCTCTTCATAAGAAGTTTTAGCTGGGACAGAGGATTTTAACTACTTACTTCACGGTTTCCACAAGAGTGCCTCTGTCTCACCTTACAATCTTGACATTAATTATGAATCAATTTTGTAAATATTTAAATATGAATATGTTTCTCCAATAGTGGGTAAGTTCCTTCAATGTCTAAGCATTCATTAAATGGCAACTGAAGATGGGATAACAGAAATGAAAATCTCTGCTCTTGAGAATGTTACATGTCATCAGCTTATACCAGGGTGGTGGCAGCATATGTAGAGAAAAGGGAACTATTTACTGATTCTTTTAGTAGGGTCAGTCCACAGAAATTTGTCCTCAGAGCCAGGAAGACATAAATTGTACTTCCCACTCTGACACAAACTGATTTTGAGACCTTGGGCAAATTACTTCCTCACTTAGTGTCTCAGGCACTCTAAGACAAAAGAAAAGATACAGAAAAAGTATAAAATCTGCATTGACAAAGGAAGTTCCCCTCTGAGCTCCTCCCATATGGAAGAAATCGCAGTTATAATTGCACCTGAGTAAGGAACAGGGAGGGCAGATTGGGTGAGAAAGGGTAAGCCTGAAGTTTTAACTCCCCAAGTTCACCACAAATTCCTTCCAGGAACATACCCGTAATAGAGGAAGAAAAAAAAATAACTTCCTATTGCCTTCTAACTACAGTAAAGATTGAAACTGAGAATTATAATGCACTGATCTCTCTACAGAAGGTGTCAACCCAGAAACAAGAATGAACTTCAAAATTGATTTTTTTCCAGAGCCTTGCCCTAAGTCAGATATCAAAAGAATGGCCCAAAAATCGTTTTTGGTCTCAGTTGAGGGACTTATTTGAACAGCTGAGTTGGGGGCAGGGGAGCAGTTCATGGAGATGATAGGGCAGTGGATGCTGCCTGATCTTTTCTCCAAGAGGGAACTATTAACTGGCTCCAGAAAGTCTCCTGAGATCTGTAAAGAAATCCTCTCAACTCTTCCATCTACAGAGAAAATACACAACTGCATCGGAATCTACTTCTAAATTCTTCCCTTCATCAAAATAACATCTCTTTGCGCATATTAGCAGAATTGAAAGGGTGGATTACACTATGGCAAGAAAGAACTAGACCTACGACTTTGAAATAAAATGGGGGAAAAAGATATAAATGAATCCTACTTCGACCAAAGACAATATGACGATAAAATAAGATAGGCATGGAACTATAGAATGTCAGAGGGGGAAAGTGCTTTGGAGAATATCTGTGACTAAAAAAAAATGATAATGAAATAATTCTGGGGAAACTAATTTTAAAGTAGAACCGAGGGCTACATCATTGGAGTGGGGCAGGGGAGAGAAATTAATCAACCCAGCCTCAGAAACAGCTAGACTAAAGATGTGTCCCTGTTGCCCCTGACCTAGAGGATATTACATCTAAGACAAAAGATAAGGGCAGACTGGTTCTCTCTATCACTGTTCAAAAGATTTTGGGGAAAGCAGATATCGTATTTGGTTTCCCATAAATATTGGTTCTTGGATCTGGGGTCTAACTGTTAATGACAGTAGGTTTGTTGTCTGTTCTTCCTTCTCAAAGAAGACCATGATAGCAGGAAGACGATGCCATGACTTACAAGTGAATTGGATTTAAGCGAAGGAAGGCTGTGCCAGGTCATCAGCCTCACTCTCTCCTCTGGAGCCATCTGGGTCCAGTGGTAAGATATAGGTCAGGATGACAGGAGATGGCACCCAATGATAATAAGAAACAACTATCTAATGGTGACTTTCCTAAAATATAGATATGAACAGGTGGTCACCACCGGCTCCCCCCCCACAATTAACCACTGCATTCCCTATTTTTAGAAAGGAGAAAAATCATTACAGAAAGGTGAAAATGCTTCACAGAAAAGATAAAATAATAAAATACAGCTTTCTGTCCCCCTTTTTCTTATTGTAGGCATTGTCTCCCCTAAGAAAGTATTTATAGCCTTGATTGTCTTCAGGTTTAGGAAAACAAGGCTCATGTCTGATAAGATTTCGTTTCATACATCCATAAATCTAGTGATTTATATAAGTGGCAACTTCTCTGGAAAAGACCAGCTAAAGGTGGCGACTCATAAAATAGTTCTTTCCACATATGGAATTAGCTTATTCATTTTATTTTTAAAGAAAAAAAAGAAAAGGAAGGAAGAGAAAAAATTTATTGAATCCAAGGAGAATTTGGTTATCTAGGGAACTCCTTGGATTTTGTCCTCTATTAGTGAGATTATGAAACAACTTTTTGTCCCTTGGACAAAAATATGGTTGCTACAATTATTGAACCTTTTCTTACTTGGAGGATTTAGGCAAAAATAAAAAGCACAAAGCCAAAGTCACTTTCAGGGAGTTAGGGCCTTTTCTAGATTTGACATTTAACAAGAGCAGAGCTTGGAAACAAACTGTAGGATTTACTGTGCCCTAACTTCTCATCCTATCCCCTAGCCCCCTTCCCTTTTTGGTTCTTCTACTTTTTTTCAAGAGGAAAAAACCTATCAAGTACATCAAAGAAATCTCCACAGAAGCAATGATATTTAGAAAGAGCCTTAAGAGGTATCAGAAGGGTGAAAAAACCTGCAAACTATTCAAAATTGCTAATTACCATGCAGTGCATTTTATACACAGATAATGAGACATGTAAGTATGAAAAGTTATAGGGCTGCCAATAGGTGAAGAGAGATCCTGGAGAACTTTTTTTGAATGTTGTTAAACATTGTTTTTGCATCAGTAAAGTATGCAAGGATTTTGTCCATTGTCCTCTAAACTTGAATGATGAAGGACTGTAAGGTCAGGGACATTGCAGTACCTAGAGGAAAGGAATCAAATTAGAACGTAGATATGCTGTGTAAGAGTCAACAGTAATTCTAGCCCATGCAATCCCTTGAGCTGATCTTATAATATGGCAGAAAAACTTCATTATTCCATCAGAATTTTTTAAAAAAAGTTTTAATTCACCATGTAAAATAACTCATTAATAGCTACAGTTTTTTGTTATGCATTTGCTCCGACGCCTTCATTGCTGAATGTCTAGATTCAAAATTACTGCTAAATCCTACAAGGGGGCAGCTAGGTTGCACAGTGGATAGAGTGTTGGGCCTCCTGAGTTCAAATTCAGTCTCAGATGTGACCCAAGGCAAGTCACTTATCCCTTTTTGCCTCAGTTCCTTATCTGTAAAATGAACTGGAGAAGGAAATGGTAAGCCATTGCAGTATCTTTGCAAAGAGCATTCCAAATAGGGTCACAAAGGGTGGGAAATGACTGAAAATGACTGAACAAGTTCTATATTCTCCCTTTCTGTTGGGCCTTTAGGATTTTGTTTTCTGATGAATTCTACCTTAATCTGGACAGGCTTACTCTTTGTACCAAAATATGGACCCAACAAGGCTCTTGCTCTTCTCAATGCTGTTGGGCAACCAGGTAGGCTGGCTGATGTTGCCTATTTAAGCCACTGCATCAGAACTTGGGAAAATCAAGTTTCTTGCCTGTCACTGTCAGAAGCATTGCCTGGAGCAAAACGAGGCCATATTCCAGTCACCGTCCCCTGTTAGACCTTAAACTTGCGCTCCACCCCAGTCCTAGGCCTTTCATTCTCTCAGTGCAGAAAAATTCCCCCTGTACCAACAAAGACCTCATATTTATATTACACCAGTCCTGGGAGTAACAGTTCAGATCAGTCAGTTCTATTAACTGGTCTGGCCAGAAACCAAAGCTCTGTAAGAGTTTCTTTAAAAGAGATGATAGAAGGGCCTCAACAAGTGCTCCCCCTTTCCTACCACAGTATAATTGAAAATGTAAGGAAAAGAGTAAATCTAACATAGCTACCAACTCTGAATGCCCTCACTACTGAGCACTAGTGTCTTTGTTCTTGATACCTAACCTATTTTTCCATGTGTTCAGTGATTCTCTCCACTAAATTGGACCTCCAGGGAGCATTTAATTAGATCCAAGTATGAAACAATGACACAAAGAATATGGTCTTCTAGACCTATTATGTCCCATATGAACAGTTTGGGGCATCCTTACAGTTTTTAAAAGATGCATGAATTTAGTATTTTGACATCTGCTAGAGCAGAGGGTGAGGGTATATATTATTGATTTTCTTATCTCCTCCCCAGGCCAACATGGATAGTTCACAGGATCTTAAATTGAGATCTGAAAGAGAATCTTAATTCAACCTCTGCATTTTATGGATAGGCAGGATTTCAGCCTTCCCGTATCACCTACACCAGTTTTGTTTGTCAAGTTGAAGAATTGTTTATTAATGAAGAAGGAGATGGAAAGTGTGGATACATTAGAATCAAAAGGAAATTCCCATGGATGCATACAATGAGGATACAGTGGGGCACCTGTGTACTAAACAACAACTTGACAACCTTTTCTTGGTTCTATGAGACACCTTCACTACTTTAACATCAGGTTTTCTACTCTAACACCATCTCTCCCCAATCAGCTGAAGTATACCAAGATTTTCCAGTGGATACCAATAGCAGATAAAACATTCAGTCAAATTAAGTCAAAACAGACTTCTTAATTGACTAGAGATCACAAATGAAATTAATTATGGAGATCAGTGCAACTATTTTAACAGGTGCTATCCATCCAGAGATTACCCCAATTTCTCCATGATCTTACCTTTTCCCCATTACTTGAATGGCAAATAAAGAAATTATATGCTAAAGAAGAAGGAACTAGCTGCCAGGTAAAATATTGTTTTTAAAGTTATTGTAGTTGTTTTAATTTTAAAAAGAAAAGAAAAATGATTTTGGCAATCTTTTAAAGGATAATTAATAGGGGGGCAGAGCCAAGATGGCGGAGTAAGAGCAATGACTCACCTAAGCTCTTGGACAAACTCCTTCAGGTACCTCCGAAAGGAGAATCTGACCAAAGTTTGGAGGTGCGGAATCCAGTGGGAGACAGAAGGTGACAGTTTTGGAGCTCACGTTAGACTGGAGGATCCACGGGAAAGATCTGTTCCGTGGGGGAGAGCCCACAGCGCACACAGGGCAGCACGGCCAGTGCAGCAGAGCGGAGGGGACCCGAGAAACCTGAGCAGCGGGCAGAACCAGAGGAGCAGCACCGAGGGTGAAAGACAGTCAGTGAGAGCCGCAGAGAGCCAGATATCATCGCAGCAGCTCCTGAGACCTTCAGCCCGAACATCAAACCTCGGTAAGGCACCTACTTGAACTTCCGGGAACCAGGATGGCGGAGTGATCGGCCTCAGAAGAATCCCAGATCAGCAGAAACATTAGAAGGAGGCCAGTAGTCTCATAACACCTGAGACGAAGAAAGTAGCTAAGGGCGATTCCTCCTACGGTGGCAGAGGCAAACCAGAAGGACAGAGGATCCAGGGCAGGGAAAACTTGCACTAGGACCCAGGCAAGCCTCAGTGCCAGGAGAGGAGCCCCAGGAGGGGTAGGAACACACATTAGCATCTAGGCGTGCCTCAGCTGTCCAGGGGAATCAGAAAGACAATAGGGCAGCTGGGATTACCAGCCCCTGAGCTTGCCTTTACCTCAGGTCAGCTGAGGAGATCTCCAGTGACCAGACCACTCTACCCCCATACTTAACAAGTTAAACCTAAGGCTGATTGGGGAAACACCAAACAAAAACCTGCTTTTAGCTTTTTCACACATCAGCTCAGCAAAAAGTTCTCTACCTTTGGACTGAAAGAACCAGAAGCCACAACACTCAATCAACATCATGAAGAAAAAGCAGAGGGCCAAAAGAACCATAGAATCTTTCTATGGGGATAAGGACCAAAACACAAACAC
>CM053772.1:43812503-43831647 GCA_028658325.1 Potorous gilbertii | reverse complement strand
GGGCTTTTGGCAGCAGGCTTGACTGCTCTTCAATGGGGGCTTATCTGCTGGTTCTCAGGTTGGGGCAGGGCCGCCTCTCAGGCTCAGTTCCCTCAGGGGGTTTATACAGAGATCCTTTGTAGTGGAGCTGGGGTGGAGCTCCAGCCTGCTCTGGGAGTCTCTGGCCAAGCTGCCTCTGCCTCTGGCCAAGGTGCCTCAGCCTCTGCCGCAGGGGCCACTTCCCAGGGGGTCTGAGTCCCGGAGATCCCCCGCTCCTCTCTCAGCCCGTCTCTCTCACTGACCTGTGCGTCTGTGGTGGAGGGACCTTCGCGGCCGCCTGGAGATTCAGGTCCCTGACGCCTGCTTGGGTCTGCTGGCTCCTCTCAGTGCCGCGTGGCCGGAGCGGGGGAGGGGAGTGCTCGGCAGGACAGGACTCTGCTCCCATCTGAGGTACCTTTGCGGTCGGTTTTTCAGGGCTTTCTGCAATGGAAATCTCCTTCACTGTGTTGCTGCGTGGCTTCCACTGTTCCAGAATTTGTCAGGAGTTCTTTTTACAGGAAATCTATGGGCTGTGGGTTCGGACCTAGCATAGGTGAGTCTTTCTACTCCGCCATCTTGGCTTCGCCCCCCTATTCCTTTCTCAACATTCCATTTCCAGATGCCTCTGCACTGCCTGTCCCTGTGCCTAGAATGCAATTTCTCCTTACGTTCACCTCAGAGTTCAGGTCTTAATTCAAGACACAGCCCATTCACCATCTCCTCAATAAAGCTCTCCTTGATCCTATCAAGCACTAGTGTTCTTGCTGGTGAATTACCTTGTATTGAACCAGCTGTGTGTGTGTGTGTGTGTGTGTGTGTGTGTGTGTGCGCATAAAATACATACACATATAGACATAAGTGGACACACACACGTATTTGGAATTTACCTATCTTTCTAATTCTTCTATCTATACAACCTTCTATTTAACTATGTCCGTCAATCATTTTCTACCTTTCCATTAAACCCTCTCTATATTTTTCTTTTTATGCTTCTATCTATCTATCTATCTATCTATCCAACATCTATCTATCTATACTTGTTATTTCCCCCATTAGAATGGAATGTTTCTGCAAAAACACAAATTGTTTGGTTCTTGATGCTTATATCCTTAGTACCCAGCACAGTACCTGACACATAGTATATTGATAGGATTGATTAGCCCATAAAGTCTGTGTTGCTACTACCAGAGTAGGGATTGTTCTATTGCTTAACCCCACATGACTTCTAAACCCCAGAAGAAACAAAATGAGTTCCCTTAACTTCTGCTTTGGTTTTCAGATTAGCTGGCCTTCAGTGATATGATCTGTGTCATTAATGAAAACCTCCACTAATGGGAATATGTAGAATTGGAACGTGTTCACTGTTGCAAATGTCAGTCTGAGGAGTGATCCTGCATGTATATAGATGGCCCATACATGCTTGAAATTCAAATGTATTCTAAACCTGCTATGGCAATAAGGGAATCAGTGTACTGGGAGCTGTGTATGTTGTTTTCACTTCATTGCTGATGTATTATTTTCCTGGGGGAAAGCTGGAGAGAGAATGATTTAAACTGTGGAGCATTCCTGACTATACACATTCCCTAAACAAAACGTGAGCCTGATGTGGAGAATGGCAGTCAGTCCTTGCTTGGTGCTGATTTGTGGAAGAGGAGACACTCCTATTGTCAGAAGGCACAGATGGAACTTTACGATGCTTCTGCTCTCAAATCTTCAGTGGCTCACCATTACCCACCAAAGGAAACCCACCATTCTCATTTTGTTCACATTTGGGGTGTGACCTACATTTGTAACTTTTTATCTCATTACTATAGGCATCCTCTCTTCTAGTCATACAGGACTGCTTGAACACAGGACAACTTGAGCACAGCTCAACTGTGCTCCAGAGGTGAGACCAGTGATTTCATTTGTGTAGGAAGTCCCAGGTAGGAAACTTCCTCTGTCACTGAAAGTCAGAATCTTCTTTGAAATTTACATTCTTGGAGAGTTACCTAAAGCACTGAGAGTTTCAGTGACTTGTCTAAGGTCAGACAACTAGAATGTGTCAATGGTGTAATCTGAACCCGGTTTTTCTTGGCTTTGAGGTCTGGATCTCTGTTCTCTATGCCACAGGTATCATATGCATAACCCCAGGGTCAAAACCAGTTAAACAAAATTGGGAAATATTTTATGAAATAAATAAAAATACGGTTAAAAAAAGTTAACATGTGGGTTTCTAAATAAGTATGTGCCCACAGGGATCCTCATGTATAAGTTAGTGGTCTGAGTTTGACACTTCTATTGTCACAGTCATCATTGCCATCCTCCTCATCATCATGCCACTTATGTATTACCTGTAGGTTTGCCAGTCACTTTGCATGCCCTCATCTCATCTGAGGTATGACAGGCATTTATTACTAAATGATAACAAAATGAATAAAATTATTGCTTAGTAGTTGTGTGTGTGTGTGTGTGTGTGTGTGTAATTTTCTATTTTAATGAAGAGGAGATCTAAGTTTTAGAAAATTTAAATGACCTGCCCATGGTTACAATGCTAACTGGGACAGAGTTGGTATTTGAGCCTGGGTCTTCCTATCTCTACTGATAGTAAAGAGGCATTGCTATGTCCTATCCTTTTTTATTCCTAGTAAATTATTTCACTTCTTTGGACTTTAATTTCTCCTCAATTGTCAAATGAGGGTAGAAGTAGAGGGTTGGCCTTTAAGGTGTCATCTAGCTCTAAATTTGTGGTCTGGTGACCCTGTGGTCTGAGGTTAAGATTTAAACCTATATGACCTACAGCAGTCTATCTAACATGCTATAACATCCTTATGAATGAATGAATGAATGAATGAATGAATGAATGAATTCTGAGGTAATAAAGTACAATGGAACATGAACAGTTCTCGGAACTATAGGAGCCAGCTTCTCTGAACATGAACAGATCACATTTACTCTGTGTTCCTCATGCTCTTTATTTATAAAATGTAGCAGTTGGATTCAGTGATCTGTAAGGTCTCTTCCAGCTCTAAATCTATGAATCTGTGAATGAAGTCATGCCTATAGAAAAACATATTAAATAGAAGTGTGGAAGATGGGTAGAAGATGGAGAATTATCATAAAGGAAGCTATGATCCCATTCCTGATATGAGAACACTTCAGGAAAGTAGCTTTTAAAACATGATGATGATGCCTGTGTTTATACAAGCAAACATCTCTTCAAAGCACTAGAATTTTTTTCCCCTCACACAACTTTTTTTCTTCTTTATATTACTTAACTGCATGGAGCCAGATAGCATCTTAAAGATAAGGTAGGTAAAAACCTAGTCTTTTCACAATCAATCAAAATACTTTGGTATATCACTCCTCAACATACCGGAAATTATGTAGTTGGAAGGAAAGAATTTCATGAAGCCTTGAGTATAATAGAAGCAGTTCCATCTACTAAACTGGCATGCCTTGTCATGATCTGTTAAGGTCTTCCCAAAACACTTAGTGACTGTGGAAGTTTCCTAGAAAATATGAAGAGACTGACAATTATTAAAATAAAATCCACCTTATAAATTCTCTTCTCCCAAAATTTATACTCAGGTATTTATTTGTATTCTAATGCATCTCATACCTAGACCTCTATTTAAATTCTCCCAGAACACAGGACATCCCTACATAATTATTAATTTGAGAAATTAACCCAGGAAGCAATTTAAAGAGGATTGTGAAACGTTATTTTCTCTCAGACTTAGCAATTTTGTAATCCATGTTATACCTAAAGAATAAATCCCCAAATCCACAGCATATGTAATGAATGGTCATGCAGACTTTGCTTAAAGAACTCAAATAAGAGGGAATCCACTCCCTTCCAAGGCATCCTTTTCCATTTTTAGACCTCTAGTTATTTTAGAGCTTTGTTTCATTTAGTTTCCCTCGCATCAAAACTGAAGTTTTCTCCTTATAAGTTTTACTCAGTGCTTCCAGTTCTGCATGCTAGAGCCAAACAGAAGTCCCACTTCCATATAATAGGCCTTCAGATATTGAACGATAGGCAGCTAGGTGGTTCAGTGAAGAAAGAGTTGTGTCTCAAGTCAAAAAGACCTGAGTTCAAATCCAGCCTCAGACACTTCCTAGCTGTGTGACCCTGGGCAAGTCATTTAACCTCTATTGGTCTTAACCAACTGGAGAAAGAAATAGCAACACACTATAGCGTCTGTGCCAAAAAAATTCCATGGACAGCATAATCCACAGGGTCACGAAGTGTCAGACACAACTAGCCCTCTTTTCTCTATTTTCACTCCATTTCCTAACTGAAGCTGAAATTAAACTGTGGCTGAGAAGAGACAAGTCGCAAGTATGAATGCACTAAGTTTTGGAAAACATTTGAGGATCAGGGCCAGAAATAAGTAAACAAGCATTTAAGCGTTGTGTCGGAATTCTCTTGGAACTTGTAGACCAAAGTGAATCAATCCCTACCCTCAAGGAGCTTAAATTATATAGAAAGAGATCCTACATAAATGCAAAGATATATAAAAAATAAATACAAGGTAATATGGGGTATTAGCAGGTAGGGGGATTAGGAAAGACCTTACAAAGTAGGTGGCATTTGAGCAGAATTTTGGGGAAAATTTAAGATTTCATGAGTAAGAGGGGGAGGAAAAAGTGTGTTATAGACATGAGGGCCAACCAGTGCAAATGCATGGAGATAGGAGATGGGATACTGTCTGTGAGGAAGAGCAAGAGGCCCAGTTGGGACTATGATAAGCATGAAGAAACACAATTTGGCAGGGTAGGTTGAAGTATAGCTGTGAAGGGCTTTCAATGTCAAAAAAGGGGAAAATATTTTATTCTAAAGATAACAAAGTGACACTGAATGAGCCCTACTGTGCCACCATTTTGTCAAGGAAAAAACCCAGAGATGTAAATATATATACATATACACATGTATGTATGCATGTGTACACAACACATATATGTGTACACCACATGTATGTGGTGTATCTTTATTAGAGATGCATATGCGCAGGCATGAGCATACATGCGCGCACACACATGCACACATGCACACACACACTCACACACAAGACCTGGGATGGGGTTAGAGATTGGACCTATTATTTCAATGGTGTAGGGAATTTCCCGATGAGGAAACTCTCTCTAGCACTGAGGTAATTTCTCTTCATTTTTCAATCTTAGAGATTTAAGTAAAACACTGAGATCCTAAGTGACTTGCCCAGGTCACATAATTAGTACATGTCAGAGGTGGGACTTGAATTTAGGTCTATTGCAGGTTCCAAGGCTAGTTGTTTATCTACTACACCATGTTTCCATGTGTATACAGCTGGCACTTGATAAATGCCTATTTTCTAGTTAACAAAGTGAACACTTTCTTAAGTTCCGATAAACCTGTGGTATATTACTATTGAGATGTAAATCCCTCTATCTTCTCAATTAATAAAATTCATTCCTTTTTACATTACTTTAGTTAAAATGCAATGAACTATTTCCATCTGCATCTGTGCCAATTTTTACATTATGCTGTACTCACCAGCATGCAAAATGCAAAGGCTGTCATCATTTAAAAGTCATTTTACTTAAAGTTGTAGCATTTTAGTCACTTTCTGAAGCTCAATAAATGCCAAGGCAACGTGCACATTCATTATTAATAAAGCAGGAAGCTGGAATCCCGTGACAAAGCCTACCATGATGACTTCTGCACCGCCCAGGGACTGGTTCAGGCAGAATCATTTTCTGTGATGGATGTCAGTGCCACAGAATGACATCTGTTCGTTAATAAGCAGCTGCCCTAGAATTGGCTTAGAAATACATGGATTGAGTGTACATGGTCTAGTAGTTAGAACAGCAAGCCTTAGAGTCAACATTTCTGGGCTCAACTCCCAGGTCTGCCAGTGACAGTCTGGGCTGCCTTGGAATATAATTTAGTCTACATGATACCAAAGCAAACCCTAGTTTCAGTGGGAGGTGGGGACTTATTCAAACCAGTTTGACATCCTAGAGATAAAACAATAAGTTAATTGTGTGAGTCACTCATCAACCTCAGTTTTGCAAGGTGCAAGGCTGCATGAGCTGCCAGATGCATCAATGACTATTAGAAAAGAGATGCTTAGGATAGGATATAGGTGTTCTCTCCTCCCCTCTCCTCTCCTCTCCTCTCCTCTCCTCTCTCTTCTTTTCCTTTTCTCTCTCCCTTCCTCCCTCTATAACTCCCTCTCCTTCCAATCTCTCTCTTCCTATCCCCGATATTGGCAGAATTTAATAGAAGATGCTTCAATCTTGAACAGTGCTATAATAACTCAAGATCCATATCACAGAGCACATTCAGCTATTCTGAACAATGTATCTGAATTCCCAAGTTCCTTAAATGTATAGAATCTGATTTCTTTTCAAAATTAGGTGTAAAGGTTGAATATGTACTCTTAAGAATTCCACAATTACTTATTAAGAACCACCTCAGTACCACACAGTTAGGCATACATTGAAAGATACTAAAGTAAATAATAGATCAACTTTAACCTCAAGGGATTTAATATGTAGGAAAGAAGATAAAACAGCTATATAAATAGCTAAGTACAAAATAATATTTGATAAGCATATGTGAAAAAAGACATTCTATTAAAGTTTAAAGCAGAGGGGAGAGGAAGAGGGAGAAGGGGAGAGGGAGAAAGAGAGACTGAGACAGAGAGAGAAAGAGAGAAATAGGGAGGGAAGAATGCAGAGATCATTTCCAACTAAGAAGAAGTTATCCTGGATTATAGAGCATTTAGAGGAGCTCCAGCAGAAACAGAGGTCAGAATGACTCAAATCTCAGCTGTCTTACTCCCTGTATGGATAGCAGTACCTTACTTAACCTCTTTTTCTCTCTTCTCTTTAAAATGAAGGGAGTGATTCCCCAATATGAAAGAGGCAAACAGTTTTCAAAAGAAGTTGTGCTGATCAACCCATATTTCCAGAGGACAATGATAAAGAATGTTAACCACCTCCCACTATCTGATGGAATAAATAAGCAGAATGAGACACAAATTTCTAATCATGACTGATGTGGGAATTTTTCTCGTTTGACTATGCATATCTGTCTATTCTTTTTATTGAATGCTCTTTTTTGATGAAAAAAATAAATTTTCTCCCTCCATGCCCCCTACAATTGACCAAAAAAAAAAATACAAACCAAGCTAAACCAAAACAAAACAATTAAATAATTGACTCTGTATGTTTATTACAAGAGTTTTTTGCTTCTTTTTTTCTCTAGTGCAGGATGAATGAAGAGAATAAGAGAAAAAAAAGACACTAATTGAAAATAAAATTGAAAAGGAAAAAATAATTAGTGCCAGATTGTAAATAGCAGGAAATCCAAAACTATATGGTCTAGGATTCAGTGTAGTCATTGGACTACACAGGACTGAACTAAATCTACCCAGCAACTTAAGTCCATGGAAAGAGAAATCTTACCAGAGAAGGGAACACAAATTCAGGTAATTAGGACTGAGGCCTATGACAGCCAGAACGAACAGAAGCAGCAGTGCCCCTATAAAGAAGCCCCTTTAAGGAAAGATGAACACCTCAACACATAGCTCTGATGAGAACCCTGATTGCTGCTGGTGCTCTGAACATAGAAACAGCAGTGGAAGTAGAAGCCTGGGGCAGGAACTCAAGGAGCAAAGGCAGAGCCAAATAGGGCCTCACTTAACCATTCAAGATAGAAGGAGGAGATGAAGCCTGGTGCAAAGTCCCAAATTAGAAAGGGCAAAAGCCAATCAATTGGGATCTCAGGAAAAAGAACCAGGGAAGAAATTTACAGAAAAGTATAAAAAGGGCTATAAAAATATAGTATTATGAAAAAACCCAAGAAAATAAAGCACATCAGAATAAATGTTACTGAACAACAGAGGATTTCATTTTTTTCATTCAATAATAAAACACTTGGAGGTGAGTAATGAAGGGTTCGATAGCAGTTTAAAATCATCCGCATGACTTTTTTTCATAATATCCCCATATGCAAAATGGATCAACCATGTCCGCCCTTAAGGCAAAAATCCTTATTTGAGAAACTTTAGATTCCAAAGCCTAGTCCTGCTCCTTACCACCTGTGTGATATTGGACAAGTTACTCTCTCCGGGTCTCAGTTTCCTTACACGGAAAATGAGAGAGTAGCTTAAATGTTCTCTAAGCTCCGTTTTCCAGCTGTGCATCCCGTGCTCGTCATGGATAAATGTTGTGAACAGGAATCATTTGCTTTCAGGTTTATGGATATAAAAAATGCTAAGCTGCCCTATTTTGCATTAGTATGATTGATTTCTATATATTGTAAAAGGGCAGTTAAATGGTACAGTAGAGTGTTGGGTCTGGAATCAGAAAGACTCATCTTCCTGAGTTAAAATTTGGCCTTAGATACATGCTAGCTCTGTGACCCTAAGACACTTAACTGTTTGTCTCAGTTTCCTCATTTGTTAATTGAACTAGATAAGGAAATGACAAACCACTCTAGTATCTTTGCCAAGAAAATCCCAAATGGGATAACACAAATGAAAGTGCCTCAAAAATATATGATAAAAATATATGATTTAAAAGTCCTCACTTTAACGAGCTACTATATTTCTCCATATTATAGAAATTCAAATGGTATGATTTAATTTGTAATTTACTAGGAGTTGTGTCCTTGAGTCCATCAACATAAATATACCCTCCAAAGGTGCATATTTCAATCCACTCAACACTTCATCTGCAATTTTTTTCTACCTCCTCCCATTAATTGTAGGCAGCTAAGTGATACAGTAGGTAGATTATAAGAGATTATATTTATTAGACCTGCATTAGAAATAGTTTAAATATTATTGATATGTTTTCTTTAATTAATTTCCAACTTTTCAATATCAACATCATCTTTGAAAGGTTTGTTTGAAATGGATGCAATTCCTTATTTTCTAATATTTATGCTTCTAATTTAATACAAAATTTAACAATTGCTTTAAAAATTTAATGGTCTGGCTGCCCAGATGGGTCCTTAAAAAGACTTCCACAAGGTTATTTTTCTTTCTGCTAGGATAGTCAGTTTCATATATTTTAGTCTGTTGATCATGCTCACTATAAACACACTGGCAGCCTTTCCAGCTTGATATAACTACCCCCAGAATTTCCCTGAATAAAAAAATAAACAAACAAACAACCTTTATAACACAGGGTTACCTCTATGCCAAGATGAAATTTCAAAGTAGAACTTTTGTGTAGTAGAATTTATTTTGATTTATTTATATTTACTTTGAACTTGATGAATATCATGTAAAATGGGCATTTCTGTGCTTATCACAGTGTCTGACACACAGTTATCATTAAATAAATATTTACCAACTGATTACTACATAGCACAGAACATTAAAAAAGGACTCTAATATGCATACCTTATTTTTTCATTGAAATTATATAATTAATTCAACCTCTAGTTTTCAAAGCTGTCTGGGTGGTATATGATTCTTTTTGGTCTTACAGCTGTTCTCTTCCAGGATTTCTTTTTAATATATGACTCACCTTCTTTCCTCTTTCTTTTTCTTTTCTTTGGTGCCTTTTCCCTATCCTTCCTTTCCCTCACTAACTCCCAGTGACAGGGGGATGGAAGAAGACAAAGTCCTTGCAAAAAATACTCACTGTCAAGAAAAGTAAATTCATAAATTCTAGTACAGGCCACATCTGAAAATATATAACCTTAGAAACCATCAATAATCATAAAAAGCCTCTCTAAGTAATTAATAATTAGGGATATACAAATTAAAACAACTTTAAAGTTCCACCTCATAGCTATCAAAAAAACAAAGATGACAAATAGGGAAATGCACAATGTTGGAGAGGCTGTTGGGAAAATAGATACTCTAGTGCACTATGCAGAAGCCATGAATTGGTCGAGTTGACCAACTGGAATTCTGGAAAGCAGTTTAGGACTATGCCTAGAAAGTTACCAAACTGCCCATATTCTTTAACCAAGCTCTATCACTACAAGGTTTACAATCCAAAGAAATCGAAGAAAGAGAAAAAGAATTAATATATCCAAAAACATTTATAGCAGCCCTTTTCAAGGTAGCCACAAAAAAAATGGAACCTGAGAAAGCATCCTCTGATTGGAGAATGGCTAATCAAACTGTAACATATGAATGTAATATGATAGTATTGTGTTATAAAGAATGGAAATATGAATATTGATTTAACAAGTCTCTGCTCAATAAGAAAATCAAGTGTTTTCTGACAGGCATTTTCTGGGGTCTTTGGCATACACTTTCGGATGATTGCTTTACTTTAGTGAAATTGCTAAAAGAAATGGTCTCAACACCTTTATGAACTGGTGAGAAGAATTCTATTAATGATGCAGAGTGCAATAAACAGAACTAAAATAATTTATACAATTACAAAATTAATATTGAGAAAAACCATCATGACTTTAGAACTCTGATCTAGCTGATAATAAACCATGATCCCAAAAGAATAAAAATGAAACATGCCACTAACCTCCTTACAGAAGAATCTAAAATGCAGAAAGAGAAATGCATTTTCAGACATGGCTAACGTTTTTTATCGGATGTTGCCACTATGTACTAATTTTCATTGTTGGGAAAAATAGTGGGAAAAATTAATCAAAAAGTATTTGTTACCTGAAAAAAATAATGAACTACATCATTAAAAAAGGAAGAGCAGGAGAGAGAGAGAGAGAGAGAGAGAGAGGGAAGGAGGGAGGGAGGGAGGGAGGGAGAGAGAGAGAGGGAGAGAGAAAGGATAGAAAGAATGAAGAAATGAAGAGAGGGATGAAAGAATTTGAAAGAAGAAAGGAAGAAAGGAAAGGGTTAAAGTAAGGAAGAAATAAGGAAGAGGAGAGAGAACAAAGAAATATGAAGAGGGAAAGAATGAATGAAATACACATCTGACTATCATATGAATTGTTATTATAAGACATCTGTACATATCATTAGTCTATCACCCCTCTGTAAAGAGGTGGGTAGCATGCTTCCCAATCATTTATCTGAAATCATGATTAGCCATTGCATGATCAGAATTATCAAGTCTTTTAAAAGTTTTTTCTTTGAAATATTTCTTCATATTTATTGTATAAGTTACACTCTAGTTCTGTTCATTTACTCTATCAATTCTTAAAAGTCTTTTCAAGTTTCACTAAAACTATGTCTTTTTGTCATTTCCTATACCTCGATAGTATTCTGTTAAATTAATATATTCCCATTTTTTTCCATTCTGCACAGGATGAACATTTAGTCAATTTTAGTTTCAAGTTGTTTTATCACGGCTACTTGTGCATATAGGTCCTTTTAATGGAGGAGAAATTATAAATAGGTGCCAATAAGTGTATCTTTGTCGATTGCTGTTTTAATTACAATAGTCTACAAAACTTCAGTAGCCTACAACCATACCCAGGAATGCAAGAAACCAATCTGAAACCCCACAAACATAAATATAAACTGTGAATTTTGATTTTACTAATATTGATGCATTTGATTCCAGAGCAATGTGTTCAGTTACAATCTAATTAAAGACAAAGTGTTTGTTTGTTTTCCAATAACTCTAGTGTCTGATTCATAGTAAGTGCTTAATAAATATCTGCTGACTGGATCTGAATTGAGCTTAGTGTATTTTGAAAGGCAAACACACAGAATCATTTCTTGCCCTCAAAGAGCTTAAATATGAATGAGAAATCATTTTGTAAGCACAAAGGTACGTTCAAGATACATTCAGAGAAAAAGGAAGGTCCCCTTAGTGTGGAAGAGTTGTTTCTAAGGGGATCAGGAAAAGCTCCTACAAACGAATGTGGAATTTGAGCAGAGTCCAGATAGAAGCTAGGGATATCAAGAGGCAGATATTGGCGCGGAGAGAGAGCATCCCAGGATGTGGAGAAATAAGTGATGAATTTAGAGTCGGAAATCCTGGCTTCTAGTCCTGACTCTCTCTTATTAACTCTTTGCCCTTTGGCAAGTCACTTCACTGACCTGGTGTACAACACACCTCAATGAATTAAATGGGGATAATCACCCTTGTACAACCTATAATTACTATGATTGATTATGATAAAATATGTAAAGTGCTTTATAAATGATGAAGAACCATAGACTTCGACACTGATGGATCTGTGGGTTTGTCAATGGGGGATATTCTCTCCAGTGATACAACTCACAACCCATCCATGCCTACTTCTCTGGGAGATTCTTCTCTTGATAATCAATTAAATTTGCCATAGGGGATCCAGCCAATATACCCAATCCTTTTACTTGACCTTTCTGAATAACAGTGGAACTTGAACTGCCTTTCTTTATCCCTTATAGTCACTATATGACAGATTCATCTCTTTTTCCAGTCATACATAGAAACAAAATGATGTGGACAACAGCAAAATGAGGGTGTTCATACAGTGCTTTACATCTATTATCTCATCAAGTTGAAAGGTAAGGACTACAGTTATCTTTACTCTCCATAGGATCATAGATTTAGGGCTAGAAAGGACTAGGGATACCATTGAGTCCAGCCATCCCATTTTACTAATGAGAAAATGGAGAATGAGAGGTTAATAAACTCACTGAAAGATCACACAGTTTTTAAATATTAGAGGTGAGATTTGAACCAAGATCTTGCTAATTCAAAACAAAATATTTCATCTACCACAGGGCACATCACCTTTGAACAGTTGGTTCAGTGTCAGAATTTGAACCTTTGAGAATCAAATTTACACTTTTTATTGACTCTACATTTCTCTGATGACAATTTTAACTTTGCTTCTTCTGGGCAATTTTCCATGTGGAACGCAATGACTAATGACTGCTAATGACCATCATCAACTTTCCACTGCCTTTTAGGTCATTTTCACCTTTTCCTGTTCTTCTGAGACTTTCACATTCCACAAAAGACAGGCACTCCACATCTCCAGAAGAATGTTAGTGTTAAAAAAAAGACATGGCTTTATTTCAGGGAGGAACTTGCAGTTATTAAAAGAACAATGCATTTTCCCAAAGACAAACTTGTTATTGCATTACCATCTTTCACTATGTAATATAATTATGATCTGGAAACAGGCTCAGTTTGGGTGACGTCACCTGGGGACAATGTCCCAGACCTGACCTTGGGAAACAGTGCATTTCTTGTTGTGCCTATGGTAGCATCTTTTCCTTTCCTTCCTGTAGCAGGTTTTTCTCCCCAATTCAATCTCAGTCCCTGTGATGAAGGAATTAGGAAGAATCAGTCTGGGAGGTCAGAGCATTTCTTTATCCTGCCTTCTAAATAGGATGGTAGAGGAAATGCTCCCCTCATAAAAAAAATATTTTTGTCTTTCCCTTCACAAAATCCAAAGGCAGCCTTATCTGAACATTATGATAATCTTGTCCCTAGAAGTTGTTATCCTTCAGTCTTAAAGGCTTTGTCTTTCCAATTATTTAATGCAATTTCTTTTAGACAAGAAGCTTCTAATTTTCCGTCAGCAGCCTTCTAAAACTACCTTCCCCTTTTTATTTCCTGATTCCAAGTGTGTACCAGCTGTTCTTTTTAAAAAAATCTTAATCTCTCTCAGAGAGGCCACTGAAAAGAAATTGGATGTATAAAAATCAAAACACTAATCTACAGGAGTAATGTTAGTTTAAGTTCCAATTTGAAAAGATGATGACATTAGGGCCTTTGTTTAGGGAATTCACTTGGTAACACAGACAACAAAGAAATCACTAATACTTACCATATTAAACAAGGGGTTCACATCATATTAGACTTCCAATGTGATTCATATTGCCAAGTAATGCAAGATTCTGGATTTTGGAACAGATGCCCTCACTAGAGTCCTAACAAGGGAGAAAGTAAGTTGCCTGCAGTGACTGTGAGGGGAACAGCGGGGGAATGAGAGACTGTCCAATTGAAAAACCATTGACCCTTAAGTAGATGGATGAGAATCCTCTTACAGCAATCCTTTCAGGAGACCTTATGTTGGAGGGTCAGAAGTAGGAAACAAGATAGAAGGTTAGACAAAGCAGAAGTATTCTAATTCTCCACTTTTCATCTTCAGCTTTGCTTGGTTTGAACACCACCGAACACAAAGCCACTGGGGTTAACTGCTGCCATCCATTCCTTACTTCCCTCAACCGTTCCACCCTGTTTCTCAGCTTCCTTTTATGGATTGTCTTCTATTAGATTAAAAGCTCCTTGAGGACAGGCTGTCTTTTTCTTATTTGTATCTCTAGTGCTTAGCCCATAGTAAGTGCTTAATAAATATCTATTATATTGTATCACTATTATTTGATTTATTTTTGTTAGTCATTTATTTTATTTATTTGTATTATTTATTTTGTTATTTCTATTTTATTTGGTTCTCCTACAAAGTATGATTCTTACGATTGGAAAGAACATATGCTTTGGAATCAGAGATCTTGGGTTCAACTTCTAGTTCTGCCTATTCCTACTCCTGTGACATGGATTAATTCACTCAACATGTCCGGAATCTTAATTTTCCTCATTTGTTTAAAAAAAAAAGTTTAGATCAGCTAATTTCTAAATCTATGAGTTTATGACACTGATTAACTGTGTGAGGATAGGCAAGTCACATGACCTCAATACACATCAGTTTCCTAACATATAGAGATAGTAGTACCAGCACTCCTAGCTAACCTGGAAATTCTCTCACCATTATTTTGGAGCTTTGATGAATGGGAGTAATGTATGCAAAGTACCGTGTAAGCCTCAAAATGGCTATATAAATGTCAATTGTGATTAAGGATGAATCATCAGAAATCTTCCTTCATTTAGGAAGCTAATTAACCAAGCTCCCTTTTCTCAAACTTCTTACCAGGGATGGCTCCCTGGAGGAGGTGAGATTTATTAAAGATCTTGAATTAAAAAAGAGAAAAACGTGTATGTGTGTGGAGGACTAATTCTAGAATGTAAGATACAAGATTGTAGTTATAATGTAAAATATGGACAGAAAGAAAGGAAAAGTAGGCAAAAAGTGTTGTTTTTATAATTGTTAGAAAAGGGTAACAAGTGTCAGTAACAGAGGGATGTGCTGGGAGGTAAGCAGGAGTAGCCTTTAGAATGACTCAAACAGGAAGCCTGAAGAGTGTGAAATAATGGCTATAGTCGTAAGAATTAGTATTTGGGTAGTGCTAAAACATTCACAAAGCACATTCCTCTGAAAAATTTTATGAAGATATTACTACAGTTACTATATTGCCATTTCATAATCAGGAAATTGAGTCTTAGAGAGGTCTAATGACTTGTTTAGAGTCACTCAGGGCAAGGCCTCAACCCCAGAACTTAGGCGGACTCTTCCATCTACTCCCAACTTCCCAAATGGGTAGTCCAAATAATGAGGGTAAGCACAAGAGACAGGACACTTCTCTAGCTCTGGGTTCATTCCATTATATCAGAGGAAAAGAACTTGAGGTTGTGGGTGAAAGTTACTGAGAGTCAGACTTTGATTTAACATGGAGAGCAACATCTACCTAGAGTGATCCATTATGAATTGGTGTAACTACGCCCTCTGAAAATGGATTCATCTTCTGCATAAAGTCCTAACACAGAGTCCAGAATGAGATGGCACGTTAGGCCGCAGTTTTATGTCCTACCTGGAGCCAGTCATTCATCTGGCCAGAAAATTTATCTTTAAAGGAGACAAAAAATCTCCTTGAGTTCTTTAGGAAACCTCTACATTTTTCCATAGCAGGACTATTTCTGTGAGTCAGGTTCTGTCCCAGGCAGCCCACCTTCTCGTCAAGATACCATAAAAGCCATTTTGACCTGGCCTCTGAGAAATTTTAGTAGGCAAAGGTCCTTGAATAATATTCACTGGTCTAAATCCATAGGAATGCCTTTTGCCCACCAGGCTCACAAACCTGGGTCAAGTTCTACTATCAGGTCAGAAGTCATGGCATCTGACTCCAGTCTCTGTATGAGCCAGAATGTGTTTACATCAGCTAGGTAAGTGCCCTTTCAGCAAAGACAATTCTACAAATGTCTATTGTAACTATTGACATACTACTTAAATCTCTGAGGTCCCCATCTGGGGCAAGTGATTCTGCCATCATCAACTACAGCCAGTATGTTTATAGGAATCAGCCAGTACTGTTTTATCCCTATGCCTTGGAGGGGTGGTGACATGTGCCACTGAATATAGAAATCATCCAAGTTGGGAGGAGTAGTCTTGGATGATGTCCTTCAAAGGAAAAACAGCAGGATTGGAATTGGAATTTCAATGACTGTAAACTTAAGGTCAATCTGGTTTAACAAACCAGATGTCTCTGAAGGTAAAAATCCAAAGGACTAGGTACAAGGGTGGGACCTGAGGCTGCATTTCAGATGAGCCACTTGAAGTTCTAGAGGATCACATGTGACCTCTAGGCCACAGGTTACCCACCCTGGACTAGGATGAACAAAATAAAGAAAAGTGCTAGAGTTTCAAACTAGGGATATTAGGATGAGAAGGAGAACTTAGTGATATGACGTGAAATGAAGCTGATTCTAACCAAGTGTGCATCCTCAAAGATTTAGGCTTTTAGGCCATCTGTGGGCATTTCCTGGCCCTGCCTCACCCTGGTATGTCAGAATGGTCATGCCCATTGCACTGAAAGCCCTCTCTTCCCACCCCAATGAAGTCCGAACTTAGATACCAATGATCCTATGGAGTGGTGTAGAAAAAGAATTATTAGTTCTATTTTTAAACTGAGGAAACTGAGGCTTCAAGACATTTAATCCAAGGTTACAAAATATCACAACTGGAACCTGAATCTATATTTCCAGACTCCAAAACCAATATTCTTTTCTCTATAAATGACACGCTCCCTCCCCTTTCCACCCCTTGTCTCCATTAAGGAATACAATCTCTTGCCAAAGAACTGAGTGAATCTGATTTATTAATGAATGATGATTTAAGCTAGGAGTCCAGTGCCCATATTATCAATGTTTAAATTGCATAAAAGAGAAGAGGCATCATTGTTCTAGACATGTACTCCTTAAGGGCATGAAAGGAAAGAGGTGTGATTATTCTGGACTATGTTCTTAAAGGGAGACAAAGGGATGAGAAATCATTGCTCACACTGTTGTGCTTAAAGTTCAAGAAAGCAGAGAGACATCATGGATGTAGACCTGGGTACTTCATGGAAGAGGAGAGGCAGAACTCTTCTGGACCTGTTTGTTTAAAGGGCATGAAAACAAAAAAGCGTTATTGGTGCAGACATGTGTGCCTTAAGTTTTGGAATCATTTGCTAGGGAGAAATTTCTATAGATCTTTAAGGTGCACACAGTCTTTTGAAGACAATGCAAAAAGAGGGCATTTCTTTTTCATTGCAGAAAAGGTAAAGGAAACTGTCTTAATGAGAATTTTTTTTAATTATTTGAATTCTTTTGAATTATTTCTCTCTGTCCTCTAAATATGCATTTAAAAATGGGAGATTAATAGATGAAGTATATCACTGTCCTTCCTTAAACTCACTTTTATGTGAGCTTCAAAGAGGCATTTTATAAACATCAAAGTTGAATGACATCAATATTTCCAGTGGCCAAAGAAATGACATTTCCCCTAAGAAGAAACTTTCACTGCTCAGAGATATTCTCATGTATTTTAAGGATGTGAAAGGGGTTGATGTTATAAAATGATCTGAACTCATAAACAGCTCACTATCAACTAGTTCATGCATTTTACGCTTGAGAGGCTCCTCTCAGACTTCCTAGGGTTACCAGAATGGTTTTTGAGCTTCTCACTGAACTGTGAACGAGTTTCTAAGTCCTCACATAATGGATAAGGGAAGACTTTCCCCATGTAAAGAGGGTGGAATAGTGACAAGTAACAAAGAGTAATTATCAGGGAAAAACCAGGGCATCTCAGGAAGAGAATAGCTCTGGCAGAAGTGTTTTACACTATTGATGCAGGTCACCACCCAAAGTGATTACTTTAATGTGACCATCATAATCTAAGAACTAGTGAATTAAGTAAAAAGAGAAGTTGGTCTGAGTCTTAGCGCAACTTGAAATGGAAGCATAACCTCTTCAGTTATTGCTATATCCTACCTATAAAGAGCTTCAGACAGTATCTTTGAAGGGCATGTAGTCCAGAGTTTAGGGGGGGAGAATTGTGCAGCAGTTGAAATCTTTCTTTATGTCTGCCTCCTACTTGATCTCTCGCTTCCCATCCTTTCATTATCCCTTTTCTCCACATAGATACAAAGCTATCTACTATTTAATGTTACCCAGGTTGTTTTAACCACGTGAAGAACTTCTGAAGAATTTATTAAAATCAGGGGGTTAGGGACTTGTATTTTTGGAGTTGGCTACTTGGTTGTTGTCCTTTTTGTCAAAGAGGACCAAAATGACATCACCATGATAAAGTCAAGTTTCATTGTATCTGGCTGTGGCTGAGCAGACCAATAGGAGCTCAGAATGCTCTACCGCAGATTGGGCAGAAAGAGTCTGTGTGAACCTAACTTACCAGTGGGTTTGAGATACCTTGGTTACTCTCAACCTGGTTTAGCCCATCTGCAGAAATGGTTTACTGGGGTGTGGCCACTGCTTATGCTATAGCTTCTTAGAGTCACAAGTGAGATTTGGGTGGAGCAGGTGGACTCCAAAGGTGGAAAGCAACCCTGAAAAAGGCTCTGTTTTTGGAGTACTTGGATTTTAAAAGAGGACTCCAGAGATAGCAACCTGTATAACACAGTAGACATGTGTGTATTATTTGAGGAAGCTGTAGCTGAGAGGCCAGAGGTCTTTCTTGGTAGATTTAATCGGGAAATCACTTCTAGGACAGCTAGGTGGTATGGTGGACAGAGTGCTGGACTTGGAATATGGATGAATTTAAATCTAGCCTTAGATACTTACTAGCTATATAATCCCGGGGAAAGTCACTTAACCCTGTTAGCCTCATTTCCTTATCTGTAAAATGACTTGGAGAAGGAAATGACAAACCAATCCAGTGTCTAGGCCAAGAAAACCCTAAATGAGGTCATGAAGAGTTGGACACAACTGAAAAATGGGTCAACACAATCACTTCTATCACCATCTATCAGAATATAGAACCTTAAATATAATCAGTAATGAACTCTCTCTGTTCTCATTTTTTTTTTTTTAAATAAATTTATTTAACTTTTTACATTCATTTTCACAAGATTTTGGGTTCCAAAATTTTCTCCCC
>CM053772.1:43739903-43812003 GCA_028658325.1 Potorous gilbertii | reverse complement strand
GGAAATCTCCTTCACTGTGTTTCTGCGCGGCTTCCACTGCTCCAGAATTTGTCAGGAGTCCTTTTTACAGGAAATCTATGGGCTGTGGGTTCGGACCTAGCATAGGTGAGTCTTTCTACTCCGCCATCTTGGCTCCGCCCCGTCTGTTCTCATTTTAAAGATGAGGAAACTGAGGTCCAGAGAGTCAAATGACATGTCTAAGGTCACATGGATAGTAACATTAGATGTTGCAATGACACTGATGTAGTACTTGAAGATTCGCAGAAGAATAGTGTATAGAGAGCAGGACCTGGAGTCAGAAATACTTGAGCTCAAACCCAGCCTCAGCACTTACCTAGAAAAGTCATTTAGCCTCTGTTTGCCTCGGTTTCCTCAACTGCAGAGCAACAATGATAATAAAGCCCATTTCCCATGACTGTTAGGAGACTCAAATGAGATAAGAATTGTAAAAAGCACTTAACACAGGTACTATAGAAATGCTTATTCCCCATCCCTCCATAAAGATCTTGTGAGGTAAGTGCTAAGAGTAGAATTATCCCTCTTGTACAAATGAGGAAATTGAGATTGGTGAGATTAAGTGACCTGCCCAAGGTAGCATAGATAGTAAAGATCTGAAGAAAGATTTGGATCTAAGTCTTCTCTATTCCAAGTCTAATGCTTTATCTACTAGGCCCTACTGTCTAGTAAGGTCAGCCTTGTCTAAAAGTGGCACTCACTGTAGAGGTCTCAAAGTTGGCAGGTATGGAATTGAGAGCAGAGGATTTTCCCTCTTCAACAGGATGGAGAAACTGAAAAGAAAACAGCTACAGTACGCCCGACTTGCTTCAGCTTCCTAGATATATACCAAGTCTTTAAGAAATCTTCTATATACTCATTTTCTGATGAATTTGTATTCAAATTCCAAAAGAATAGACTTTGTATCTAGGATTTATTTTTGAGTTTTGTGGGAACAAGTTCTACCTACTTAAGGCTACACCTGATGGAGAACTGAAGGGAATATGAGTACATCCTTAAGTGCCTTCTTTGTAGATGATCTTTCTTGTTGGTAGAAGGAGGAAGCCACAGAGATGGCTTATCCCCATTTTGAGTGATAGATCCTGTCCTACCAATATCGTTATTATCAACTAAGATGTATCCCTCCCTGTGAATCAATATGTTTTTATTATTTATTGGACATCTCAAATGCCTTTATTGACCTTTGTAGTGATGTTGGTTTCCTACTTTGTTTCTCTCCTTTTTCTATTCATTTCATAGAAACTTGAAAGACTTCCTTTTTTTAAGAAGTTTATTTTGATGTTTGGGGTTGGTATTTAGCATTCAAGTAGACTGTCTGATTTGAGGTTTAACAAAACAGGAAAATAGCAAAATAAGCTTCAAACAGATTTGGCCCAGCATTCAGAACAAGAAAACAACGCACAACGCACTTAATAATAAACAGACTTTTTTTCTGCATGATAGAATGAGTTTCTGGATTGTTTGTTTTCTAATTTAAACTTGATTGTGTTGGTGCTTTTTTTTTTTACTCACATTCATCATAAATACAGCAGGAGTCTAATTGATGCATTAGGCCAAACAATTATATTGAATATGTGATCCATTAGTCTAATATAAGCCATTTCAATGTCAATTGCCTATTCTAGTTGTGTTCATTGATCATTGACTGATAATGTAACAAAGCACCTTTAAAAATGAACACACTGGAAAGAATTTTTTTCATTATTTACCCAAGTTTTCAATAAAAGACTTTTAAATGAGTGCAACCTAAGAACCAGTTACATTTGGAAAATTTTCCACAAAACCTCATTTTTGTTCTACCTTAAGGATTTCTTCATTTATTTAATAAATTAGAAATCTTCTCCCCACCTCCATCCCCCATGAAGGAAAAAGCATTTGATTTATCACTTCTGTATCTTTCATAAATTGAAGTCTACTAAAAGCTGTTTTCTTTGGTAGTACTTGTCACCAGTCATCATCCTGTGGTAGCTACAATTTTGACATCCTCAACCCGACTTGTAAGGCCAGCACAGTTTCATTTCCACCTACTCCTCCAAGTTTGATTGCTTCTTATCCCCTCCATACACTCTTTGTACCAGCCAGTCAGGACAGCTTGCTTCTGTCCCTCCTACACACTGTTATATCTCCCACTTCCGTGGCTTTCACAGACTGCCCCTCATGTCAGAAAAGCACTCTTTCCTCAGTTCTACTTGTACAACCCCTAGCTTACTTCAAGACAGCTCAGGTACCACAAAGGAGATATTCAGATCCATTCCTAGTTAGCAGAAGTCACTCTCATGAAATGTATTATCCTTATATGTTTTTTATTTATTCATCTCTGCATAGATTATGTGTCCCCTTTCCCCAAGAAGCTAATAAGCTCTTGGAGGACAGGATTTTTTTTTTGTATTCCCTCTCCTTTGTATTTAGTAAGCACTAAATAAATGAGTATAGAATTACATTGAACATCACCTTTCATTTTATTTTTTAAATGATTTTTATAAATATTTGAAGATGATTAAAATAGTTTAATTATTTGAGAAAATTATGGAAATATACATACACACATATATACGTATGTATCTTATATATGTATATATATATATATATATATATATATATATATATATATGCATAACTTCTCAAAAGACCTTACATTATTTGTATTCTACATCCCCATCGACTATTTTTTCCTACATAGCAATACCTTCACCGATCTTACCGGATATCTTGCTATATAATCAATTATATTTAAAGTGTCTATTGCAATACATCTCATAATTACCTCAAGTGTAATACTAGTACTAGGGTTTGTAAAATATAATGACTTCATATGGATACCTTTCTCAAATCAAGTCTGTTGGAAAATGAATACTGTCTATAAAATATTAACGAGTTGACCTAATAATATCCAGTGAGTATTAGTATTAGGTTGGGATAAGTGTTTTCTGCTTAGGTCCTCAAGTGAAAGAAGGACAAAGAATATTTAAAAAATGAATTGAGAGAAATTCAGAATTCTCCAAAGTCAATGCATCTCAAATGAAGCCAACCAGATAGGTGCTTTGGAAGGGTGCTATTACAGGCTAAGAGCCGGATTGCTGTTCATCCTTTGGGGAGCTTGATAGCTCTAATGCAGCAGTTAGGAGATGTGGCAGGATTTCCTAAAGACTCTTGAAAAATTTAACAGTGGAGATCAGTTTGCCAAAAGAAGGGAAAAATAAATGGCCCCAAGTAAAGTATTTACTGGTTATCTAGCTATCTATTTATCATTTAAAAATTCAAGACCATGTAAAGAGAAGTTAAATTCCAGCAAACAGTTGTTTTGAAATTAACTCCCTTAAAATGAATTCTTGACTCATTTTCCTAAGTTGTTTTCAAAAATATTCTTTTTATCAATCAAAAAACATTTATTAAGCACCTACTATGTGCCAGACCTTGTTTTGAGGATACAAGTACCAAGAATGAAATTATCCTCAATCTTGATGAATTTATATTCTAGTAGAGCAAAAACAAATATACAGACATACAAACATTCATATATATGAAATTTAACTACATATTTATTATATGTAAATTATATGCTATATAAATATATTACATGTATTATGTGTAACTATTATATATTATAAAATAAATGGAAAGTAGTTTAATGTTAATTTCAAAAATCATCTTTCTATCCTGGCCTACACCCTAGACTAGATATTGTGTGTGTGTGTGTGTGTGTGTGTGTGTGTGTGTGTGAGTGAGTGTGTGTGTCTGCAAGTGTGAGTATGTGTCTAGATACAGTACAAGTTGGTCTTTTATTTAACTGTAGTAGGGTGATAAGCGATAGTATGAAATCGTAAGTATAGGGAACCAAATTCTGATATAACTGTTAAGAAGTCTCCCAACAAATATCCCCTAAATGTTAGGGGCAGTTAAGTAGCAGGGTATATACAGCACCCATCCTAGAATCAGGATGGCCTCAGTTCAAATCTAACCTCAGACACTTACTAGCTGTGTGACCTTGGCAAGTCAAGATCTTGTCTAAGATTTATACAAGGTGGATATAAATAGTACTTACCTCCCAAGGTTGCTGAAAGGATCAAATGAGATAATATTTCTAATAGGGACACAATGTGTGACACCTAACAGGTGCTACATAAATACTATTGTTATAGAAAGTTTCCTCTCAAAGTCTGAATATATTCTCAAAGAACAAGGGAAAGGTACCAATTCTTTGAAGGGTGTTTGAATGAGCATTACAAGATTTTGCTTTAGAACCAAAGGCCATGATCAGAGGCCATGAAGTCTCAGCGAGCTTCTCCTTTAACAGAGGCAGGAGTCATGGCGTAGAATCATGGGAAATTAGTTGTTTCTCTATACTTGTGAGTTGGATTTCCTAAGAGATAATAGCATAGGAGACCCAGAAAGCTGAATAGGAAAAATCCTTCACAGGAATGGTTTCTATCCATGAGGGGATGACATGACATGAACTGGCCTCCAATTAGAATTAATAGGGAGTGAGACCACTAGAATTCCTGCAACTTGTAAGACATGTGGGTGGAGGAATTCTTCTGTTTTGTTTCCTTCAAACTCATGAACCTAAGATAGGAAATGGGAATCCTCTCTCTTTCCTCATCCCTCTATGTTCCTCCCCTCCTGTCCTATCCCTATATACATGTCCTTTATGAATCTCTGGTATAAATTGATTGAAGCATTCCCCACCTGAACAGAAGATCTGGGAGGAAGAAAGGCATGACATAAAATGAATTTATGCAATCATTTTTCATTTATTTTTGTGTCATTAAAACCTATATAACCACAATATGCCCAAGTTCCTAAATCTATGAATGTATTGGAAATTCACCTGCAAGAGTAAATTATTTCATGGAGTGGGGATTTAGAACTACATATTAATAACAGTTTTCATGACATATTTTATCAATATTTTATTTTACCTTCTAGAGTATACTGGGACACTAAGACTTGGCTAACAAGATTTGGCTTGGTAGCTTCAAAGCTACTTAAACATCAAAGTGGGATGGGTGAGTGCCTGTGGGGAAATGACCTAGGGGATTTATAGTCTGAGTGTCCTCTGGTGACCAACAGGGATACTACAGCTCCCTACAAAGGGATATTTTTCACACATGATAGAGTAATAGACAAGGCCCAGATTGATGATAGAAGTAAAGAGATTCTCTTAATTCAGCACCACACTTAGCTAACTTAAAATATCTTGCTGGACAGTTAACTCTCTGCCCTGATATTTTTCTAAAGGCTTAAGTTAGTCATCATTTGAGACACATGATTAAAGGGTCAGATGGTACAACCAGTGTTATAACTGCAAAATGCAAGTAAAATCCTGGCAGACCAAAGAAATGGAAATTTTTGGAACAATGATGTCTATACATGACTCACTGTAGGATTTGACCTGAGAAATTGACAATGCCATATATAGACCTATTGATGTGATCAAACACAAACTCAGAAAATGTAGTCAGGTCTGTAGTCAGTAAGGGCCAAGTCACAATATACTACAACACTCCCTTGGAGATATTACAACAACAAACATCGATACAGCTTTGCTGAGCACATATTATGTGTGGAGCACTGGGTTAAAAATAATACAAGGATTTTTAAAATCATGATCCCTGCCCTTAAGGGACTTAAAATTTACTGATAGAAACAGAATATATCTAGAAAACCATAAACAAATTAATATATTCTTTGGCAATTTTGAATTGGGAAATGGCATCCAAGAAAGATTTCTGCTTCAGTACTAATTGTGTCTACCCAATGACAAATAGCTGACTATTAAAAATATATTCTGTCATCTAAATGTTTCTAAATTACCCACTTTGTACTGTTTGTATATAAACACAGCCAAATAACATGCTTAGAGTGGATGAAAGTATTAGAGAATTACAGTATTTTTGACCCAAACTACTAATTTGGGAAGTAGAGGATATGGTTGGAGTTAAGGAAACTCTTTGAACAGGGGTATTAATGAAGGAAAGTATTTTTAACTTCTACAATCCACAATTATAATAATTTATATGGGATATTCTTCAGTATGTTATTTATTTTGCCCTTTCAAAGGCAAAAATCAAATTGTAATAGTTGATTATATCATCTGGACCAAACTGATGTTACTAAAACAAAGGCTTGGATAGCTAGGTGGTGCAGTGGATAGTGTACTGGGCCTGGAGTGAGGAAGACCTGAATTCAAATCCAGCCTCAGATGCTTGCTAGCTGTGTGATCCTGGGCAAATCACTTACCTCCTATTTGCCTCAGTTTCTCAGCTGTGAAATAAAGATATAATGGAGAAGGAAATGGCAAAACAGTCCGGTATCTTTGTTAAGAAAACCCCATGGACGAAGTCCACAGGGTCATGCAGTCACACACCTGGATGACTGAACATCAGCAGGACAAAGGTATGACCTTATCAATGCCCTCCTCAGGAAGCTTTGTTAGCTCCCTGTTGCCTGCTGGATAAAACACAAACTCCTCTGACACAAAACAGTCCTTCACGGTACTGCTCTATCCTGTGCTCCTAGGTCTATCGCTCATTTCCCTTCTTTGGCTCTTCTATATACATGCCAAACCAATCTTCTCTGTTTACTTATGAACAATATTCCCGAAGTGCGCTCTTCATCCCTTTTCAGAAGCAGTCCCCATAAATGGAATGTTCTTCCTCCTTACCTTTTCCTCAAAGAATTCCTTTCCTTTCAGTTCAGCTCAGGTGCCATCTTTTAAAAGAGGCCTAATCTCATTACCCTGATCTTAACCCCATTATTCCAAATTACTCTGTATATTTTACATAAGTATACATCTATGCATACATATGATATGCAAACATATTATTTCTGTGATGAAAAGTAAGCTTCTCAAGGGCTGGGAATGTTTTATTTTCATGCTTATATTTCTAGCCTGGCACACAGCAGCCTAATAAATGTGTGATTAATTGAATTAAATGATTGAATGCCCTTAAAAATAGTATTATTATAGAATACATACATCAGATTGGTAAGTTGCATGACAAGATGGGTAGAGAGTTGGTAATGGAGCCAGGAAGCCTTGGTTCAGATCCCTCTTTCAAAACGTATTGCCTACATGATCGTTTACTGCACTAGGCCACTTACTGACTATAAACTGCAGAGAAGATGCTGTCTGTCTTGCAGTGTTAGAAGACATTTTCTCATATAGGAATTCCCCAGATCAATGAAATCATAGGTACAATCTCTACCCTATGAGCACAGGATTAAAATATTATACCTTTCTTATCTGAGAAACAGAGATATATTCAGAATGCCAATGTATTTTGGAAATGTATTAGCATTTCAAAGCTACAACAGAAGCCAAGATGCTGGCCATTACTATTTTCCCACTATTTAGCAGGTTATTCCAGAATATTGATATTATTATGAGAATTGAATAATCTTTGGGTTAATAAGTAATGTAGCTATGTTAGGATATGATGGGTTTTGACCACCATATTGTATTATAAACATTTAGCTCACCCTTTTCCTGGGGGAAAGTGTTTATGCTTATTTTTCACCCTGGGTATTATGATTAATTTAAATTTTAAATTAGAGCAGATTTGGATACTTTGTCATTCCCTGTGATATTAAATACTAAATTGTTTTTGCTAATTCAGGCATCTGGATTCATTCAAACGAACAGAGCTATTTATGCAAATACAATTGTCTGATGAAATAGTATCATCCTGAAACAATCCCAGAACCTTCTCTGAAAATTCTTCTTCAAAGAAAAGTATCCGCACTTCTTTAATTCTTTCAGAGTTTCTAAGCAAGAATGATAGCTACTGAGTTTCCCTCTGTCAGTTTGGAAAGGCTGTGAATAGACTTCTGCTTGCCAAAAAGAATTAAATGGCAGCTTATGAAGATACTGGCTAGTTTCCTGTGACATCACCGAGTCCTTTTCTGGGGCATGATAGATGAGTCCTTGCTGATGGGTTGTGACCTTGTAGATGCAGAGAACCTTAAAAAAAAAAATCAATACTACTACTTGAGGCCATGTTTGTAGGAATTTTAGGGTTCTTTCACAGCGCATAGGAATGTGTATATGACCCAGGTTTATTTGTTTGTTTTTTTAAATTCTGATTTTAATCTCACAGAGTAGCTAAAGTCAACAACAACAGAAGCGGGCCTCAGTATCCACTGTCACTGCAGCCAGTTGGGCCATAAAGAACAACCTTATTTGGCCCAATGGAAGTAAATTCTGACCAACAGATGTGACCACATTACA
The DNA here is from genome assembly GCA_028658325.1 of Potorous gilbertii. Classification (NCBI taxonomy): domain Eukaryota; kingdom Metazoa; phylum Chordata; class Mammalia; order Diprotodontia; family Potoroidae; genus Potorous; species Potorous gilbertii. The sequence continues at coordinate 43,803,758 of CM053772.1, read as the reverse complement.
TCTCACATAGCTCAATATCTTTGAGCCAACAGTGAGACTCCAATGTTGATACAGAGGGTGAGGATGACTTACATGTCTCTCTAACTTCAAAACAGCCATGCCTCTAGAATAGTGAATGTTTATTCAACTAATTATACCAATTCTGACCTGCCACCTTGATCTCATGCCCTTCATTCAAGTCGTTTTCAAATTATACTGGCTAATATGATACTGTACTTATTAGGTTTCTGCTATTTCGATTTTGTCTCTGTTGGTATAACACTGTTGTTACTTTAAGTAATCCCACGAACTTTGTCCATGAGGTTTTTTTGGCAAAGATACCGAAGTGATTTGCCACTTCCTTCTCCAGTGTGTCTTCATTTTGCAGATGAGGAACTGAGGCAAATAGGGGTTAAATAACTTGCCTAGGGTCATACAGCTAGCAAAATGCCTGAGGTCAGATTTGAACTCAGATCCTCCTGAGTCTAGGAGCAGTGCTCTATCCATTGCACTATCTAGTCACCCTTTGATCTAATATACTAATCTATTACTGTAAATACTCAATATGTTGCATACAAATACTATGTAATGGTCTTTAGAAATAGGAATGGACCCTAAACTTGTAATTTCATTAGTATGGGGAATGCCTATGTCACCAACACTTATGTCAATCAATTCCTCTATCAATGCAAAGAGGCCTCTTCTCTACAACTCAGTTACAGATGACCTCAAGCACTAAGAGAGCAAAGTGTGTTATATGGGGGTCAAAGAGCCAGCATGTCTCTGAGGTGGGATTTTTAAATACACATCTTCCTGGCTTCAAGGCTGGCTTCCTAACTGCTATGAAACACTGTCTCTCATCATGACACTTACAAAAGAATGATAATATAAAATAATAACTGTTGACTTTTATACAGGACATCAAGTTTTACAATATGATGAAATGTACAATTGTCTAATTCTTGAGAGTTAAAATGAATGTTCGTAGCTGTAAATATCATTATTCCAGCTCACCAAACCACAGAATTTGGAGGTGCTTCCAAGATCCATCCCTGAATAAGAAATCTCTCTAAAATATACCTAACCAGTGGTCATCCACCATCTTGGGGATCTGAATACATCTTGGGACAATCTACTCCACTTCTGAGCAACTCTAAAGATTAGGGAGTTTGTATTTATTTATATTTGCCTCCACCCAATCCTTCTAGTCCTTCCCTGGATCCAAGTATGACAAATCTAATGTCTCTTCTTTGTGACAATTCATAAAAATATCTGAAATCAAATATCACTGTCCCCACTAACATTTTTCTTCAGGTAAACTATTTCTGGGTTGTTTTTTTTTCACCCTAACCTTGCTTACCATGATTTCAAATCCCTTTACTATTTGAATTGCCTTGTATGGAAATATTCCAACTTGTCAATGTCTTTCCTAAAATATGATCCCCAAAGTAACTTCAGTATTCAGACATGATATGACCAGGGCAGAATACACTGGGACAACCATTTCCCTCATTTGGGATGTTACGCTTCTTTTGATAGAGCCTACACAGCACCTTTTTCACATGAGCTGTGGTTTTGTACACACCTGTGGCCCACCTTATTAATGTACAATTGATTTTTGTACCAAAGGTCAGGACTTTTAATTTGCTGATAATAAATTTAATTTTATTATAGTGACCAATCATTCTAGCCTATTGAAAACCATTGGTATCCAACTGGGACATTTGATATTTCAAGTAACCTTTCTAAGGTAATGAATCTCAGTGAGAAGATACTTTGAAGGCCATGAATTCCAAGTGCTTGAACAAGAATCTCCTCCACAATATCCTTAACAAATGGTAATATAGCTCTTACTTGAAGCTCTCTAGTGAAGGAGAACCAACTGCTTCCTGAGGCAAGTCATTTCACTTTGGAATTGCCTTAAGTGTTAGACTTTTTCCCTTTCATTTAGCCAAAATCTGCTTTTAAGCAATATTGGCCTACAGTTCTTCCTTTTGCTCTCTAAAGTCAAATAAACATCTTCTTCCACATGACAGATCTACAAATACTTGACAACATCTACCATGTTCTCCCTAATATTTCTCTCTGTTAGGTCAAAAATTTTTTAATGGCCATTAGTATGATGTTCTCCACACTCTCTTTGTTGGCTTGCTCTAGATATGTTTCAATATTATTCTTGGTCAAATCTAACTACCCAGGAAAAGTACAACAGAATTATGATCTCCTAAATCCCCTGTGATCTGGGTATTATGATATTAATCATAAGCCAAAAATATTCTAGGTTTTGTGATTGCCTCCTCCTAAAACTGACCCATACTGTAGTTTAAGTTCATTAAAACCATTATATTGTTTTTTTACATAGTTCCACTAATGTCTAGTCACACCTCCCCCATTTTATAGTTGCAAAGTTTATTTTCTGTCTAGGGTTTATATTTCTTTTTTTTTTAACCGATTAGATTAGGATCACCATCACATTCTGTCAGGATTTTTTTTTTTTGGCATCCTAACTCTGTCATCCAATGTAATATTCATTTCTCTCTTCATTTACCATTTAGAGTAGGGAAATATTTAGAAGGCCTTAAAGGAGATAAAGAAAGAAAAACCAGAGACTTCCAGTAAAAATAGCAGTAAGAGCCAAGAGTATCATCTCCTTCTACAAACCCTTCACTGATTATGAAACACCACTCTACTCTTCCTACTGTGACTGATAAGGGAAAAATTGGGAATAGAGAGAAGAAAAAGATGGTAATAATTTGAAATAACTCCCTGGAGAAAGGGAAACATCAACATCTGCTTTCCTTGGAGTCATATGAAGAAATAAGGTCAGGTGTTTCTAGGAATGCAACTGTGTCATAGATTCTCAGTATGTTTTAAAAATCAGCATGAAATTCTGACATAGCTATAAAAATCTGATCTTTTAATTCATGGCAACTCATGCTGGGTGAGAAGTAGGAGAGTATAGGTGTAGATGAAGAGTGAGTGACAAGAATGACTTCAGATCTTCAGATAGATCTGAAAGAAACCATAGAGGTGATCTAGTCTAACCAACTCATTTCAAAGATGAGGAAGCTGAGGTCAGAAAAACAACCATATGCAGATAAACCTGCATTCAAAAACAACACAAATGTCCACAGTGTAAACTTCACAATCTAAGTTCTTGTTATTTGTCTAGTCTCTCTTTCCAAGACATAGCTGTTTCAATCAACCCAGAGTACAAAACTGTCACATAAATATCAATAAGAATGAGATCATATGGGGCTGGGTAGAGGAATTGTTGCAAAATAAAATAAATGAGCATCTCAATGCAGAATGACATTCTTTAGGGAGAGAATTTTATGAAACCAACCTAATAGCTCCAGTATGAAAGTATTTACAAATGTAAATCAGGCACCGGACTTGGTGCATTAGCTGGAATTATATTTTATAAAACCTATCTTTGAAAATTTGTTTATTTGAATATAATTGGCCAAGTCTGACCAAGTATTTAGGCTGTTGGATCTCACTTGAGATAAGAAAAATAAACTCATTTCCAAGTCTGAAGTTGGTTGGCTGTATTTTTCTGCTATCAAAGCAGAGATTTCAAAGTCTCATAATTATCTTCTAATATTTCTATACTAGTTATTCTGCTTAGTATTAGGCAGAGGAAATGCTGTGTGCAATGCAGATACATTTCTTTCAAAGCCATATAACCACTGTGGTTGTTTCTTATGGTCCTAAAAGTTTGCCTTCACTTGAGTGACGGGCCATTTGGCCATTTGACCACATACAAATGGGAAGTTTTCCACCTGGGCTATAATATTTATACATGTTTTATGAGATTTTAAGCAGCAGTCATATCAATTCTAGTAAAATGTTTCTTTTGTTTTCTACTAGCACTCTTTCGGTTTAGATTTCGCACCCTTAAAAACTTTATTTCTGAAAGCCAACCAAGCGTTATAAATGATCATGTCCCAAATTCACTTTAGAAGATGTGTGAAAGCAAAAAAAAGCTGGAGTGATGTTAGAATAATGTAAACTGAATAAAACATAAGGACAGAGATATTTATAGGGTGTTAGTCTTATAGTTCAGTACTTTTCCTACCTGCCTCTTTGGAAATCTGGGTGAAGGATTCAACACCTTTTTCTCCATAACTTCCTTCTGATGCAAGAGTGGAGACATAATTCCATCCCAGAGCTTTCACAATATCGACCATGGCCTGGGCCTGAAAGGAGTCTGGTGGAACCACTCGAGAGAAGAAATCGTACCTCCGGTCATCACTTAATTCTGGTGCAGTTGAGGCATAACTAATCTGGGGGATCTGGAAAGGATAGAAGATCACACCAAAAATTGATCAGGATATGACATGTTTATAACAATTTAGGTTCAACATAGAGTTTGTGCCAGTGAAAGATAAATGGGATACCAAAAGGTCACTTATTTTTTGACGGTAAAATGGACTATATTTTAGTATGAGGATGACTACATATCAGAATTATAAGAGATCTTGGTGGCCAACCTAGTCCAATCTCTACTTGAAAAAAATTCAACCTTTGTTTGAAAATCTCAAGTAATAAGGACCACATTGTCTCTGAGAATGGTCAATGTACTTTTGGACAGGTCTCATGGTTAGGAAGTTTTTGGTGTGTTTTCCTGACTTCAGGCTGACTTTCTTGGCTTGGACCTATCATTCTCACTTCTGCTTTTTGAGAAAACATTATAAAGTCTTAGCTCTTTTCCACACACTAATCCTTCAAAAATTTGAAACAAATGCTAAAGTCACTACCCCATCTCTATCCCAGGCCAAACATCACTAGTTTTTGTTTTTTTAATTGAACCTAATATGACATGATTTTCCAATTCACCACCTGCAACAAATTCTAACTTGGAATTTAGACTTCTGGATCAAATTCAGTCGACCTGCAGATCCATGGGGGCATATGTTCACAAAGTGTATCCCTTGTACATAGTAGAAATAGACTCAGGCAAATGATGAATCAGGGCTCAGAGAGCTTCATCCAAAAGTTGAAGAGACGGAAAAATTAGGAAGATATTGTGCTTGAATGGGACAAAGGCTGAAACAGGTCCTGGACTTATTGAAGAGGATGGAGACTGACATGGAAGTCACAGATGACAAATTACAGGATGGATTTGGATAGGATAGAGTGACCTTAATGGAGGAGAAGAGAGTGATGAATAAAGAGAATTCACAAAGACAGGCGAAAAGGGAAATACCTACTTCTCCTATCTCTATGTGCTGGGGATGTGAGTGAAAAAATAGACAGCCTTGGTGTAAAAAAAAAACAAACTCAAGAAACAACCTAGGTTTGAGTAGGAAATAATGTGAGAGAAAGAAATATAAGGAAAAGAGGAGTTTGTTAAAAATGGTGAAGGATTCCAGAGGGTACAGTGGAAAGGAAGGCAAAGGAGGATATAGATTAGAGAAGGAAAGGCTTGAGATGGATAGAGATGAAAGACTGAGATAGTAGTGCAAAAGAGATATTATCTAACTCAATTCAGTTTGCATTTATAAAGTATCCATTATATGCTAGGCACACTAATGGTATTAGAGACACAGAGACCAAAGAAACAAAAAAGAAAAGTTTCTACCTACAAGGCACTTACATTCTATTGAAGGAAGCAAAGTGTGTGTAGGTGTGTGTGTGTGTGTGTGTGTGTGTGTGTGTGTGTGTGTGTGATATAGGACTGGTCGATGAGAGTTAGTCCCAGAAGCATGTGAAGGGGATCCACACATATGTTGTGATAAGCCTGCTTCTGGAAGTACATAATGACAGGTAATGAAGGGGCCTGACTTTCCACTTCAAACCATGTATAAGTATTACATGAGAGTTACCTGTCTACTTACAGTAAAATGAAGAAAAGCCCTTTGGTTGGCTGCTAGACCAGACCTAAAAGTACATACAAAAAGCACTAAGTGGTCAAAATAGATATATCTCTTTCCTAACTGTGATCAAGTCAAGGACTGACGTCAACCTCACCAGGTGGGAAAAGAGGAATAATATTCTTCCATTTGGGCTAACATTTTGTCATGAGCATGGCATGGCTGTTTTTCTGTCTCTGTTATGTCTATTCTTTTCTAGTCTTAGGTAATGGAGGATTGGGAATAAAGTGTACTAGGCTTATAAGCTTCCTCATAAGCTGTGAAAGGTTGAAAGAGTCGCTGGTCAGAGGTCCAAGAGTTTGAGTCAATATGAGAATACTGACTTGCAGAAGCCAATCCTAGTAAGAACTGCCCCTCTAAGGAGGGACCCATTAGACCATGCTCAGCAGTGAATTGACTTGGAGACAGTGTCCCATAAACAAAGGAAAAGCTCTGTCTTTCAAATCTGCCATATTTAAAAATAATTCTGGTGAGTGAATGCTTTGTAGCTATCCCTTTTATTTTGAGTGCATTCTCCCCAGGGACCAAGGTGCTAAAAGAGGTTATATGTACCTGGTGTTGGAGGAAAATACTTTGTAACTCTTATCCTTGCTATATTTTCTTAGTAACTAAAACTTTATAAAAGTCTGATATTAATGGATTAAATTGAAAGTGGACTGCTGATCAACAGTATTAAAGAGATATTTGCTAGAAAGGATAAATATTGGTGCAAAGACACCAGAATGAGAGCTTGAGCAGAAGTAGCTATGTAGCCACAATCTTGGGACCCAATTCACCAGTATGAGTATAAGTTGGGATAGTAACCCTTGTATCTCATTACAGGTACATAAATATACATATTTATGTATATTTACATATACATATTTATGTGTATTTATAAAACACATATCAAGCAAATAACAAATAAATTTTGGGGGATGGACCAACAACTGGAGAGGAATGAAGGATAAAGATTTCACATATTCAATAACTCTTGAGCTGAATTTTGAAAGAATCTTGTAATTCTAAGAAGCAGAAGGGAAATCTTTGAAGTCAGAAGATTTGAGTTTGAATCTGAACTTTAAAATAACTTTCTTATTGTAGGCAAGGTATGAAACCTCTGAGCTCTATTTCATAATTCATCCAGTGGTTCACACTATAGTGACAATAAAATGAGACATTGTATGTAAAATGATTAGCATAGCCTGAAAGTCCAAAAAACATTTTTAAGGGGCAGGCTGAACTTTAACTTATTCTATCATTGACTGTGAGGTGTGGAATGGGGAGATGAGGAAATATTAGCAGCCAAAAACACAGAAGTCTAGCCACACTGCAGAGGTAGAGTCCAATACACCTTGGGAGAACGTTTAAGGAGTATAGTACTGGTGAAAAGTTGTGTTCCCAACTACCTGCTTCATTAGCTTTCAGTTTTATCTGTTTCATTTCTGAAGATTCTCCTGAAAATCTGAGGTAGAAGATCATATAACTTCTACACTTTCTTTTTTGGAGCATGCTGCTTCTCCTTTCTATAGGGATATATATATATATAGGGATATATATATATGTGGATATATATATATATATATATATATATATATATATATATATATATGTATATATATAGGGATATATCCACAGACCCTGAATATATAGGGATATATATATATATGTGGATATATATATATATATATATATATATATATATATATATATATAGGGATATATCCACAGACCTTGAATAATTGGGATCAGGAGCCTGACTCACTGGGGAAATTCTCAGGACTACATTTCCCGGAGAGTTGTATAAGGACCCCTAATGTGGTGATGTTACACAACATATACTATATTTGAGTGAATAGGTCCTATAGCATATGATGTTTACAAAGACCATATCAATCTTATAGGGGCAACCAGAAGGGAGGAATAAATGATAGTGCAGGTATACCTGTCATGGTACAGCATAGAAATATAGTGGTAGAATCTCAGAGCTTTGGGTCTAAGAAAAGATATTGACCAAATAGTTTCATAAACTCAAGAAGCAGCAAAATGTTCTAGAGTCGTGGGGTGGCCCTGAGCTGTTCTGGTGAGAAGGAGAGAAACAGGCATTTATTATATACCTATTATGTGCTAGTCATTGCCCCCAATACTTTACAAATATTACGTCATTTGATCTTTCCAACAACCCTACGAGATACTCTATTATTAACCCCATTTTAGAGTTGAGGAAGCAAAGACAGACAGAGGTTAAGTGATTTGTTCAGGGTTATACAGTTAGTGAGTGTCTGAGGCCAGATTTGAAAGATCTTCTTGTATCCACGCCCAATACTTTAGCCACTGTACCATCTAAGTAATGGTGGAAGGGAGAGACATGCTATACCTCTTTTCTCCTAAAATGTTGGGAAATACTCTTCCCTTTTAATTAAGCCAAGAGTCTTCAAGAGGAACTTTAACTAGAAAGCTAAAGGAAAAAGAAGAGAGGACAAAAGCATATCAAGAAATGAATTTCGAATCTTGCCCTAGCAACTTAAATTTTAAAAACAGATTTCTTTGGATGATACCACTAGATTCTTCCTTGAATCCATTTTTGTTTGGAGTGAGAAGCTGTGACTAAATCAAGTTTCCAGACTTGGAGACCTTGGGAAATATCCATAGGTATCATAGTCAGATGGGATGATTCTCAGACCCGTCCCTGGGGTTGGCACCCTGGGCTGTGCTACAGTTTTCTACTGCTGTCCTGCTCCTTGTCTGCCTGCTTGAAGAAGATGCTATTTTATGTGACTCCTTGGGCTTCAAACAAGGCCAGTCTTGACCTTGTGGTTCTTTTCTACACCTCTGGGCTCCTTAAAATCCTCTCTGCACTATTCTATTGGTCTGAAGCATATCCATTGACTTGTGAAGTCTGGCCCTAAGCTTCAGGAAACCTCAACTTCCTTCTTGATGATCTAGCTTAGGATCTAATCCTAGCCTCAAAAAGTAGCTCTATGGGTTTCTTCCAAAAGCCCTTTTCCTGGAGCCCTTCTGTCTTATGTTGGCTCTCTCCAACAACCATAAGCAGACTTTCTGGCTCTTCTGTTTGACTGCCCCACCACCTTCACATTTCCTGTCGGAGGCATACTTGCAAGAGGCAGTTCTTTGGCAGAGCATAAATGGCTGATGGATTTTGTGCTTAGTGATTGATGAAACATATCCTGGTTTGGGTTATTAATTCTGTCCATTTCCTCAGTTTCTTTGATCTCTAAAATGACTCTACATTAATCTCAAAGGTAAGTGGTCTTCAAGACTCCCTATCATTACAAAACACACTTTCATTAACAATGATAGATACAATTTCTTCCAAGGACAGAGGAATGCCCTCAATGCATGGTTGACAACAAATGCTTTATCCACACACACCCACACACACACAATACATGGGCCATCAACATTATCATCAGCATCGCTATCCCATAGGCATATAGATGTTTGACTGGTTCACTAAATTATAACAGAGTTTACGGTAATGAAATACCCAAGGAACAAGAAAATGTAAGGGAACAAGATAGGGAAAGAAGCATTCAGTATTCAGCTGTGATAAATTCTCTTCAGTTAATACCCATATATAAAGGTCATTATTCCAGACAAGCACCAGTAGCAGGGATACTTCAAACACTAGGGACATGATTCTGGCTATTTGTCAGGAAAGCCAGTCGCTATTGTATCTGGTTCAATTGCCAAGATATTATCAAGACTCTATGACCCTGGGAGTTTTTCTGATGAGAGATTATATGAAGTAGTAGAAAACTCACCAGGGGTTCAAATTCCAGCTTTGCCAATATCGTCTTGTGGGACTTTAGATCGTAATAGCTAGCATTTATACACTGCTTTAAGGTTTGCAATATATATATAAAATGCATGTATGTGTGTACATATATGTGTGCATATATATGCATATACACACATACATATATGTGTTTGTGTTTGTGTATGTATATATTATCTTATTTGGGCCTAACAATTCTGTGATGTGGGTGTTATTTAATTTTATAGATGAAGAAACTAATAGTTAGAGAATTTAAGTGCCTGGTTCAGTCACACAAACAATAAATGTCTGAGATTGGATTTGAACTCAAGTCTTCCAATTCCCACTTTATGGCTCTTACCCACTGTATCTCTTAGATGCCTCCATAGTTTTGAGACTTAGTTTATCTCTCTGTGAAATAGAAAAAAAAATGGAACTTGTACTTACCTTACTCATAAAAGTTGTACTACCTTATTCATACATCAAATGATGTAATATATAAATATATTATAAACCTTAAAGAACTGTGTAAATGTTATCTATTGTTGAAAATATTTTATGATAAAATAAATTGATATGACCTACCCACTTAAACCTAGACCTAGGGCATAATTCCTTATTCGTGTAACCCAGGAATAGTAGAGACCTCATTCTTTTGTTTGTCTTCATGAAATTGGAGGAAACTGGGCTTGAGCTGGTTCAAGTTTATCAGATTACTAAGAGCATTTGTTTGTGCTGTGCCTGAGCTCAAGCCTGAGCAATACAGTTACTTGCTGGAAAATATAGCTCTGAGAGCCATCCTCATTTGATTTTCATGTACTACATCTAAGGAAGAAACTGAAAGCTTAACAGAAAGGGTCAGTCCCCAACAAACTGTTCTCTAAGCCTTAGGGACACAGAATTCCAGATGAGCAAAGGGTCTAGGATCAGAGAATTATTGATGAATTAGAGCTAGGAGATCACTCAGAGGTCATCTATTCCACTCCCTCATTTTACAGAGGATAAAACAGACCCAAAGTGATGAAGTGATTTCTCTAAGCTCACTAAAGTAATGAGGCAAAGTTTTGAACTAGTCAAAGGGAATAATCTTAAGGAAGGGAAGGGAAGTGACTGGAGGGTAAGCTCTCTCTCCTTCAAACACGATAAATATATCTCTCCCTATCAAACTCATATGCCATAGAAAATCAACTCTTCTTATGTCATTTTCAAACATACTATAGACTATACATCTCTTAATTCCATGGAACATTCTACTATAGAAAGGGGAAGAAGTTATTGCACTTGCTTCTTATGGGTTCTGTGGTACATTTTACATAGAACACCTCCCAGCTGAATAAAAACTTTTTTTTTAAAGGCCACACAACAACTTTCCACCTAAGAAATAAAAAGAAGAGAAGTCAAGCATAGCAATACATTTCCGTCAATTTCAACCTGCGGAAATTTAAAAGCTTTATGCTACTGCACAGATGCCTACATAGCTAAAATCACTTTCTACCTGTAAACAAGTGTTAATAAAGATACATTCAGCCCGCTAAAGGAGCAGCGGTTCCAATGTAAATTTGCATTTATGTTGCTATAGTAAAACATCAGAATTGTAAAATACTCCAATGCAAATGCATTTCCTAAATTGTACCCACAATTTCAGGAATGAAAATCCCTATGAAATAGGTTTTTTTCTTCGTAGTCATGTAGACTCTGGCAATGATTAGTGGCCATAGTTTATTCCCTTTCATTATAGATGTTTGTAGATTTCTTATTTGAGACTCAAATGCACCTCTAGAGTTATACAAACTTGCCCTGATCTTGATGCTCAGAACACAGGCAATGCTATATAACTAGAATTTAGAGGCTACATAGAAAGTCATGCATGCAAAAGAAATGTACACACATAAAGATATCTTTGCAATAAGGAGGAGAGGATGGAAAGAATATGGACAGAAATCTAAACCAGTATTTTCATATGTTCATTTAAATGTTTGCAATTCTGCTGGAGCCAAGCAGATCTGCTCTTCTGTGCTGATTGCTGTAGCTAGGTATAAGCTAAAGCCCACGACTGACAAAACAAGTCAATTTCAATGACAATTAGCACCACATCTTTTAATCGACATCATGGATTTTTAAATTTTCATTAAGGACAAACTACTTTTGCCTCAGTGTTTGACCTAAAGTTTAGACCTCAAGAGGTTATCTGATCCAATCCATTGCCTCTAGGCAGGTCAAAACCTAAAAGAAGATGGATGACTGTGAACCTATTTGGAAAACCTCTAGGGGTAAAAATTCCACAGCCTCTCTTGGTATCTAACAAAATTCTTTACTGCTGTTATTCAAGTCCATTTCCTCTTGTCAGTCTGCCATGGAGATGGAAAATTTGTCTGGCGATAAAGAACAACTTGTAATAACATTTTAGATACAAGACAGGTATTAAGTGCCCCCAGGAGCCTTCTCTTCTTCAGGATAAACAACCCAAATACCTTTAACCCTTTCTCATGAGACCAGCTTGCCTTCCCTTTAATTTTTCCATTCTTCCCCCTTTCCTCTTTATTTTCACTATATCCCTTTTATAAAAGGGAGACAGAATTGGACACTTTCGAAAAAAATAAAAAGGAAACAGTTTGGTCAATGGAGAATTAATTCCTAATTCTTAGTAGAAAATGAGGAGTAGTCTAAAAGATATCACCTCGCCTACTCCTAGTCATTTAGGCAATAACTTACATGATAATTCTGAACTGTTTAAAACCAATAGTCAATAATCTTTTGCCAATAGCTAGCTTTCCTTTAGTGATAATGAATTATCATTATACTCTCTCATTCAAAATGTCTATGATTCTAGGTTCCTGATTATAATTTATTCATTCAAAGCATTTACTAAATATTTACTATATGTGACAAAATGTGCTAAGATTGGGGAAATATAATACATCATAAGCCCAGCCCTCATGGATTTTAGAATCCTCTAAAAGCATGCAACATATCAGATGAGTAGGATACAAGGTATGCTCAGACAAAGTGATCTACAAAATTCTGAGAAAGAAAAAAAATGCATGTGTGTATGCATATGTGTGTATACTTTATACATACATGTGTATATGTGTATGCATATATGTATGTACACAGAAAGGTCACAGACTATCAAAGAGATTTCACTTAAACTAAAAGTCACAGAGAATGTTTTAAAAAGGTAGCGATATAGAAACAATGAAAAGCAACACAGATTAAGAGCTTTAAATGACTTTAAAGGTCATTCATTCTCACATACTCATTTTATACATAAAGCACTCAGGTACATAAAGTTTCATAGGTATAAAGTCCCAGGCTAGAAAGGGATCTCAGAGAGCATCCAGCACAAACTACCTCCCATTTTACAGACAGAGAAACAAGTCACATGGTTAAGTTCAAGGCCACATACACAGTAAGTATTCACAATGAGATTTGAACTCAGGTCCTCTCATTTTAAATCCAAGTCTTTCTACTATACCACATTGCCTCATTCCAGATATGGAAGATGGAATGTAAATACACAGAGCAAAAGGCAGAATAGTGTGTCTGGTGCTGGTTATTGACTAAAACACTGAGGACCTGAAGAGGAGCAAGAGGAAAACAGGCTAAAATGAGTTGTGGAGTCTGAGTGTGGAGACCTTAAATGTTAGGCTCCTTGATTTTTCAGATTGGGAAAACAAACAAACAAATATAAGAGCCATTATAACTGAAAATCTGATGTGACTTTTCCAACTTTCACACTTCATCTCACAGTATTAGAGAAGATTATGAGTTAGGGACTGATACGGTTGGGGACACTAATTAGGAAGCTATTGGAGTAGACCATATTAAGAGAGATGATGAGGGTTTAACTTAGGGAGATCAGAATAAACAAATAAACACACTTGAATATTTTAGTGACCTGTGTGTCATCAGCAGGGCAGGCCTCTCCACGAATGAAAAAAAAAGCAAAAACCAGATAACAGAACATCAATGAAAATTAAAAACACGAGGAGTTCATAAGGAAGCTACAATATGCTGTGAATGAACAAGGTCTCCAAAAGTTTGGAACAGCAAATGTAATGTATGAAGCACACACCTGGGCAGACCTAGTCATATCTGAAATGATCTGTCTACTACCTGCTCCTTTACTTATTGCCAAGAGTCTAATTCTGTGGAGAAAATCTGGGAGCTGTCTTACTTAGGACTTTGTAAAAGCAGCTTTATCTAGGACATTTTAAAGCTTCTCTCTCTCCTTTTTTTTTAAAGTTTTCCTTTATAGAATCACAAGGCTTTGAAAATTATTCAAATCTATTGCTTCCCTCTGCATTCCATCACCCTCAATTCCAGAACCATCCCTCTGTTGGTGCCACGAAAGTTTGTTTTAGATATTTTTGCTTCAAATTGTGCAATGTTGCCAGTGGACTAGTTGTTTTCCTTCTTTCTTTCTTTCTTTCTTTCTTTCTTTCTTTCTTTCTTTCTTTCTTTCTTTCTTTCCTTCCTTCCTTCCTTCCTTCCTTCCTTCCTTCCTTCCTTCCTTCCTTCCTTCTTTCTTTCTTTCTTTCTTTCTTTCTTTCTTTCTTTCTTTCTTTCCTTTCTTACCTTCTTCTTGAAGCCAATACACATACTAAATAAATAGAGCAATTCTTTCAAGTGAGCTGTGGTCAATGAGGCCTTTTTTGAACTCCCATGATGCTGTCACCCAGCTCCTGATGACTGTACAATATCGATGTCACTCAGCTGGCTGGACAGCTTGGCAAGTCACTTAAAATTCTCAGTGTTCTAGGTAACCAAGACTTCAAGTAACAGAGAAGGTGTTGACCTAGTTTTTTTTAAAAAAATATTTATTTATTTTTAGATTTTGACATTAATTTCCACAAAATTTTGAGTTCCAAGTTTTCTCCCCATCTCTCCCCTCCCCCACCCCATAATACCTTACTTTCTGATTACCCCTTCCCTCAATGTACCCTCCCTTCTATCACACCCCATCCTTCTCTCATCCCCATCTTCTCTCTTTTCTTGTAGGACAAGATAAATTTCTCTACCCCATTACCTGTATTTCTTATTTCCCAGTTAGATGCAATAATTATTTTCAACATTCATTTCTAATACTTTGAATTCCAACGACTCTCCCTCCCTCCCTCCCTTCTCATCCCATTGAGAAGGCAAGTCCAGGCTATTTATGTGTCATTTGGCAAAAGGCTTCCATAATAATTATGTTGTGTAAGACTAACTATATTGCCCTTTATCCTACCCTGTCCCTACTTATTTTATTCTCTCATTTGACCTTGTCCTTTCCCAAAAGTGTTTACTTCTAGTTACTCCCATCTCTCATCTGCCCTCCCTTCTATCATCCCCTTCCCCCCACTTGTCCCCTCCTCCCCTACTTTCCTGTAGTGTAAGATAGATTTTTATACCAAATGTAGTGAGCATGTTATTCCCTCCTTAAGCCATATGTGAAGAGGTTAAGCTTCACTTTTCCCCTCTCACCTTCTCCCTTTTCTCCTCCATTGAACAAGATTTTTCTTATCTGTCCCATTCCATTTCTCCCTTTCTCCTCCTAGTATCTTCCTTCCTCACCCCTTAATTTTTCATTTTTTTATAGATGTGGTCTCTTCTGATTCAACTCAACCTGTACTCTCTGTCTATATGTGTGTGTGTATGTACAATCCCTACACCTATGCAAATAGTGAGACAAGTCTCAAGAGTTACAAATATTACCTTTCCATGTAGAAATGTAAACAGTTCAGCTCTAGTAAGTCCCTTATGATTTTTCTTTGCTGTTTACCTTTTCATGCTTCTCTTGATTCTTGTGTTTGAAAGTCATATTTTCTATTCAGCTCTATTCTTTTCATCAAGAATACTTGAAAGTCTTCTATTTCATTGAATGATAATTTTTTTCCCTGAAGTATTATACTCAGTTTTGCTGGGTAGGTGATTCTTGGTTTTAACCCCAGTTCCTTTGATTTCTGGAACCTATATTCCAAGCACTTCGATCTCTTAATGTAGAAACTGCCAGGTCTTGTGTTATCCTGATTGTATTTCCACAATATTCGAATTGTTTCTTTCTGTCTATTTGTAATATTTTCTCCTTGCCCTGGCAACTCTGAAATTTGGCCACAATATTCCTAGGAGTTTCTCTTTTTGGGTCTCTTTCAGGAGATGATTGATTTGGATTCTTTCCGTATTTATTTTGCCCTCTGGTTCTACAATATCAGGATAGTTTTCCTTGACAATGTCATGGAAGATAATATCTAGGCTCTTTTTTTGATCATGGCTTTCAGGTAGTCCCATAATTTTTAAATTGTCTCTCCTGGATCTATTTTCTAGGTCAGTTGTTTTTCCAATGAGACATTTCACATTATCTTCTATATTTTTAATCTTTTGGTTTTGTTTTGTAACTCCTTGGTTTATCTCATAGTCCTTAGCTTCCCTGAACTTGATTCTCTCTTTTAAAGAACCATTTTGTTCAGTGACCTTTTGCACCTTCTTTTCCATTTGGCTAATTCTGCTTTTTAAATCCTCCTTCTCTTCATTGGCTTTTTGGACCTCTTTTTCCAATTAAGTTAGCCTCTTTTTAAAGGTGTTATTTTCCTCAGCACTTTTTTGGTTCCACTTTAGCAGGCTGCTGACATGCTTTCTAAGCTCTTCTATGGCCTGAGACCATTTCATATTCTTTTTGGAGGTACTGGAGGCAGAGGTCTTGGCTTCCTCTGACAATACACCTTGTTGTTCCTCATCCTGAAAGGATGGAAGGAGACACCTGTTCACCAAGAAAGTAACCTTCTATAGTCTTATTTTTTTTCCCTTTTTTGGGCATTTTCCCAGCCAGTTACTTGACTTCTGAATTCTTTGTCAAGAAGAGGGTCCTAGTGCTTCTCCTCTCGTTAGTACAGTGCTCAAGGCTTCTCAATTCTGCCAGAGACTTTAAGCTGAGCTGCCTGGACAATGGACCCAGGCTGCTTCCATGTAGCCACCCACTGGTCATTGCTGTTGCCATTGTCTGGGGCTAGTCCTGGGGAAACCCCATTCCCCTCTCTCACAGCTGGGAAGGCCTTCCCACACTGACCTTTGGAGCTTTCTTTTTTGCTTGTGGGTTGAGGCATCTGGGACCCTCCTGGCTGGGAATTCTACCCCAGAAGTCTGTTCAGGTCTTGTTCCTCCCAGTGCCACAGGGCCAGGGTTGGGCTCAGCTCAGCTCAGCATCCCATGAGATAGACCTTTCCTTTTAGCCTCCCAGGTTACCTTTGTCTTGAAACTTCTTTCACTCTGTTGTTCTGTGTCTTCTGCTGCTCTAGAATTTGTTGAGAGTCATTTTTATAGATATTTTGTGGACTATTGGGAAGGCACTAGAGTATATGTATCTTTCTATTCTGCCATCTTGTCTCATCCTCTGCTGACCTAGTTTTATGGAGGGAATTTCATCTTCCAGGAGTTCTGCATTTCAATGAAATTATAGATTTTGTCCCAAACCTTCCATTATTGTACCATTATACAAAAAAGTCAGTGGGACATATCATAGAAACAAAGTATTGCTAGTATATTATAGAGCACTGAGATAGAACAGACCTTGAAGAACATTTCATCTACCCTTTCATCCTTTTTTATATGAGGAAACAGAATGGCAGTGATTTGCGGATTTGCCCTCATTGGTGTGAACGGTATGGCTGGGATTCAAATCTCAGGTTTTGTGAATTCAAATCTTCATTTCAATCACCCATCCTCAACTAATCCACAAATCTGTCACCTAAAAGGCAATAGTTTTTGATCATCTAGAAATACAAAATCATTTAATGCTTCTCAAATTTTTGTTTGGTGGCTATGATATAATTGAATTTGATTGGGAATAGCTTGAAAGTAAGAAAAATCCAAATGAGCAAGGAACCAGAGAAAAGTAGTGGATCAAATGGAGCCGTATTGGCCTATCCCCAAGATTTCTTTTACTTGAGTGTGATTAAGGTCTCCTCTGACTCTTGAAAAAACTTCATAAATTTATTCTTGAAATTCAATTCAAATTAAAAATGTATTCACAGTTTGCCAGCTCCAGCCTGAGTAAATTCCATCTCCTTTCATAATTTAAAAGAATTGTGAAATGTACATTCTTCAAATTTTCTGTGGAACCAAGTTCTCCATCTATTAGAAGGCTCTTTATCTAGCACTTGATACTGCAGACAACTATGTCCAACAAATCAGCCCCTAGTGTATTCCCTTGTCTTTCAATTGAGTAATAAAAATTCTCCTCACATTGCTTAAGGCAGATAAGAAGTTCAGATGCATTGACCAATCCAAAGATGTCAGACCTGAGTAGCCTCAGCTACTTCTGAAACAGAATGTCAAAATTAAAAAAAAAAAAGCAGTTCTATTCAAACTGTATCCCTCAGTTTAAAAGTTCTATATTCTATAGCTACTAAATATGCTGTATTTAAGTCCAGGCAAACTTAGATAATAATCTGTTACTGGAGCAAATTATGTGAGTCTATGTTTACAAGGTTCTTTATTCCTCTTATTTGATGACTTAAAAGTCCCCCTTTCTGTTCTGCACCTGTATAGTATGAATAGTCCATTTAAGGCAGGATGACTTTCATGATACTATCCTTTTTTTGCATTTCATCATCTTAGTCATTTTAAATAACAGTTTGAGGATATTCTAATTCACTTTATTCCCTAATTTGGACATCTTAGAACCTTAACCTGTAAGTTCATTAAAGCCTTCTACAAGTCTACTCCAAGTAAGGAAAATGGTTTCTTGGGTTAAATTTGGCCATGATTTACAGCTTCTCTTCCCTCCCCAATGAGAAAACACGATTGCTAGGAGCCATCTTTAAATACTACAAAATTCATGAATTGGAAAACTAGGGTCAAAATATACAAATATTTAAAGCATTTTTCTGTAGTGGATGAAGAGTCATCATGGAGTCAGGAAGAGTGGATTGTGAATCAAGCCTTTGATGCTATCTGACCAGGAGAAAGTTACTTACTCAATTAGAGCCTCCCTGTCCTCTTGTGCAGAAAGGGAGTAATAGTACCTGATATCAAATGGTGTATGGTAGAATTGATGGAAGGCTGCTCTTGGAATAAGAAAGACCTAAGTTCAAGTACTCACTCCAAGGTGGGTGGAGTCCATAGGAAAGTCTCACAATGTTCTTAATAACTCTCTAAAATTATGATCTACTGAATATTTCCCAATCACACTGGTTCACACTCAGAGTTCCCCTCACTGATAAAATTATACCTGTAGCCAAAACAGAAAAAAAGTGAAAAGAAGAAATGTGTATCACAAGATTGGTGTAATAATATAAGAATCACATGAGATAACATATAATAAATGCTTTGCAGTTTTTAAAACTCTTTATAAATGAAGGACAGGGCTCAACCTGTTGCAGTGGCAATAGTGATTTAAGCTTAATTTTTTTAAAGGTACCTGAATGTACAGCTAAGCAGGTACCAGGTAAAGTATTAGAGTTACCTAGAGCTTTATGAGGCTTAAGTGACTTAATCAGTGTCACACATTCAGCACACACTGAAAGTGGGACTTGAACTAAGCACTTCATATATCATTGAGTACCAAATGTAGAAATGCTCTCATGCATCTGATTTATCACTGAAAATCCATGCACAAGTCAACTTTCCTGAAGTAGCCCAATTCATTTTATTTCTAACATACCCTTTAGTTTAACTATGCAAATTTTAGGATCTTAAATATCTGCTCCTACTTAAAAGAAATCAAGATGGGAAGAAAAACATTGCAAACAATTAGAATCAGTTGTAAAAATTTAAGGGAACTTAGAAGTCATATTGTCCAGGCCCACGTCTTCATTTTACAGATCAGGAAAACAAGGCCCAAAGATACTGAGTGACTTGCCCTCTATCCCACCAATAATAAGAGGTAGATTCATAGTCTCTAACTGATAACAAAACAGAAAAAAGAAACTTGAGAAAAAATTTCTTTTAAAAAAGTAGGTTACTTTGAAAGTAGATGGAAAAACTCATTAAATCTGATTGTATGAATGATTTCACATAAAGTTAAATCCAATAGAGAGAAAGGGGGGGAAACATCATGTTTTCCTAATCAGAAGCAAGAATATATTTAGCACTGTTTGTTCTACTTGTGAATAAATTCACAGAGTCTGCTGAGCAAACTCACCATTTAAATGTTTGGTAAAATTAATCCCTCACCTCTCTTCATTCAAGTCTCTCCCATAATCACCATACAGTCACAGCATCAGGCAAAGAATTCATTGCACAGATGGATTTGGCAATATGCCCCACTGAAGATCAACTGTTTTTCAACATCTGTCAACCTAAGTAAAAGGGGAGTAACTTCCAGATGTGGACTAGATTATGTTATTATACAGCAACCTCCTCAAACCCAAAGCACCAGCACGACCCAATCATATGCTGTCATAATATAATCCTATTCAATTTGTTGCTCCCCTACCCACTCCATGCACACACCTGTTTTCTGTTTGTTTGTTTTGTTTTATTTTTTAATTCGGATGTTCTAGTTTTTCATTAACAGAATTTTTATTGAATAGGATGGCTAGGTCACCGCCAAACATCTGTGGCTCTATGCATCTCTTTAAGGAAGTTGGAATGAATATCTTCACCTCTTCATTTCCTTGGGCATGCTGGCAGACCACCAGCATGCACAGCTGAAAAGTAATGCCATAGCGTACCTGAGTGCTCTTTACAGAGGACACTTTCAATGCAACTTTTTTAAAAAGTCAGTTTTTGGAGGTATCATGTGCAATTAAGATAATGCTTCCGTGTACCTGTTGAGACCTTAATGAGCTCCCACTGGGGTATTATTAAGTTCACAGTTGGCCATAATTTCAGTTTTCGTTCTTACTAAGCCTTACTGATATAGCTCTTAAAAGTGGAAAATGCTGAAACAACCCTTTCAAAATCATTTTTTTTCTGATGGCACCCAATGTAATTGGCATGTAACTTCTCTTTCAACACCAACGTAGCTGTTCAGGGACTGGGCTTGCTGGCAACTTGGGAGAGAGGGTGAAGATAGGAGGTTATTTCAGAGACTTTAAGGATGACTCACGTTCTTGAATTAAGTTTAAATTTGGAATTTTACTGTAGTTGAAATTATTAATGTCAGAGCTTAATCATCAATTAGAATAACTTTCTTTTTTCTCTTTTCATTTCCCTAATTGCTGAACACTGGTACCTTCAATATTCTCAGAACTGTATACAATCATTTTCTCTGGTCTCAATTATCCAAGTGATCTTCAGGCTAATCAGCTCACTCTAATATGCATTTCAAAGCAATCAGTCTTATTTGTATCCTGGAGAATGTAACTTTCTTGAAGACAGAGATCATTTTTATTTTTCTCTTTAAATCAATGTAGATTTACAATGCTGGTCTTCCTCCTAGACGTCTCTAGAAGACCCTGAGCAAGTCACTTAAACTCTCAGTGTTCTAGGCAGCTCTCAGGTTAATAAACTACACAGAAGTTACCAATCTGCATTGGTAGATGGAAGAATATAGTGAGAATTAAAGTAGATATAGAGGAAGCACTTTGCAAACTTTCAGGTTCCATCTATATTCAGTAATGATGATGATGATGACTATGCAACTATAGATGCAGTATATATATATATAATCCTTTGCACTTCACACAGTGCCACATATATCATAAGTGCTTAATAATTGCTTTTCTAATTGATTTAAATCATTAAAATGCTTTGGGTTAACTATTTTGGATAAAGTGCTAAAAGTGACAAATGAATGGAATCTTCCTTCTTTGGAGGACTTCCAACTGAGATTGGATGACCAACCACTTGTTGTGTATGTGTAAAAGGAATTCTTATTTCTGTTTTTGTTTAACTAGATGGGATTCAAAGTCTCTGGACAAGATCATCTATAAGCTCCATTATAACTCAGTGCTTAGGACAGTGCCTGGAACATAGTAGGGATTTAATAAATTTTACTGAACTCTAGGTTTCCATGAGTCTGAATCTCTCCAAAAATATTTTAAATGATCCAAAGACTAAACAACAGAAAAAAACTCAAAAAATCAAATGGAACTCATCCTTGTAAGACAAAATTGGATGTTAGGAAAATTTAGTGAAAAATCTGACTGCAACACTGGCTCTGCTGCATCATGTGAGACACTGAACCACTCTGAAACACTGTTTACTCATCTATAAATTGGGAATCACAATCCTTGCACTATATAATTCACAGGTAAAGAAAGCATTTTATAAAATGCAAAGTGTGACATAAATGTCAACTACAATTATTCTGTGTGGAAAGTGACTTTTGAGAACTAAGTGCTTAAGTCAGGTTGTTCTCGTTGGAAAAAAAGAAAGCACAGAAAGGTCTCTTTACTCTCTATTTCAATTGATTTATACAAACTAAAAAATCAGATCACCACCCCTCAAATCTTCTTTCCAATTTTTGGACGAGTTTTGTTCATTTTAATACCTCATCCCACTGTTTCAGGTCCCTAACATTTTAAAGTTCACTTTTGTCCCAGGAGAAAAGGAACTGATAAATTCATCCCTATTAGGGTGTTAAGAATTTAATGTTTCATGATTACCAGGAGTATTTCAATTTTAAAAGAGAATCTGCTATGAAAGGGTGAACAGCATGCCTCTCCCAAAATAGTGAGAGAATGAAGCATAAAGAGACATCTGAGTTCATCTTATTGAACTACTTCATTTTACAGATGATACTAATGACCAAGGTGGTTAATGGACTTTCATGTCATTGTGGTGACACAGGAAATAAACTCAGATGCTCATATCCAGAGCCTACAGTATACTATCCACTTTACCATACATAGTTGAATGACGAGCTTTGGGTTTAGAAGGAAAAGACCTTGGTTTGAATCTTCCCTAATTAACTAACTACTTTGCCCTTCTTTGTCAACCCTTTTATATACTGTATGCTATGTTATGCATAGTATATCTACCCTCAGACTCACTTCTGATTTTTAGTTCAATTCGACAAACATTTATTGGACACCTACTACGTGTACAGCACCATGGTCAGCTCTAGGCTTCAACAAAGCCCGCATCCTGCCCTCTAAGAAATAGTATGTTACACATATAAGACTTTCTAACCTACCTAACAAGAGTGACCATGTCAGAGTATTCATCTATGCATGTTTTAAGAATGTTTATTACCTTCAAAGATGAAATAAAAACAACAATAAATAGATAGAAAGACATAGACAGATAGATAGATAGAGGGATAGATAGATAAACAGACAGATGGGTAACCACATAAGAACTACATGTTTTTGAAAGCAATTTATATGCTATCTCAATTTGATACTTACAATAGCCCAATAAGGTAAGAGCTATTATCTTCCTCATTTTACAGATGAGGAAACTGAGGCTGAGAGGTTTAGTGACATGCCCAGGGTCACATACTCTGTAAATATCTGAGACAGTATTCAAAATTCAGGTTTCCCAGACTCTAGGTTAGCACTTTCTTCTTTTGCCACTTGCATGCCCCTAAACAAGAGAATCAATCCTACTTGTATCATGTCCTTTCTCAAGGTCCTTCTTGGCTTCACATTTCTATAATTTGTTTTGACCCTCCATCCCAGAAACAGAGCCCACTGACAACTGAATGTCAAATGAAGTAAAAAAAGAGAGAATAATACATTTCTTTGGGGTGCGAATATTCACTAGTTCTGTCTCCCACTAGAATTCTTCAGTCCCTGGGTCTCATGTATACAAGCCTGGTTGACAAAATGCTGAGGGCTGAATCATGGGCCATTCTTTCTGCAGTAGAGGCTGTGTAGATATTAAGTTCCTAGGGCCGTTAGAGGACATAGGAATCCAATCTCTTTCCAGTGCTGCTATGATTGAAAAGCAAAGCATTCTCGCCACACTATAGGCAAGATGCACAGGGAGTTTTTTAGAGTGAAACATTAAAAATACTTTTTAAAACTAATGTAAAATCTATTTTATACCTCATATGCATTTGCTATTTACTTGCCAATCTCTCCTAATTATAAAGACTATTTGTGTCTCCAAGCTCATCCTTTCCCATTTGATCTCTCAGTGTGTGGAGAAAGCCAGCTCTGTGGAAATACTGACTGGTTTGCATGAAAACAGACAAGGATATCTTTAAGTCCCTAAAACTTGTCTTCGGGAGAGGGCCAGAAATGCTCTTTAAGAAATGCCAAGACCTTTATTACAAATAACAAAGAACTGTCTCTGAAGAGCCAAAGTTGCAGGGGAACCAGAAGGTAATAGAGGACGTGAGAGATAAGTACTTGTAGTATATGTAGCCTATTACCAATGATGAGTTGTACATTCAAATGGCATCAAAAACAAATTATCCATGAAATATATGACCGGAAAATGAGGTAGGCTGTCCATTTAGCAGGAATGATAGATAACAGTTGGACAGACAGTATCAAACCGGTATATGCAAAATATTAAAACAACTAAAGATCAAGTCAGAGGGCCTGACAAAGCTAGAGTTAGAAGCTTAGAGATTATCAAATAAAGATTACTGCTCAAGACCAGTTACTGACTCATGTCCCAGATGTAAACACTTAAATTAAGACTAGTATGTGATATATCCATTGGTCTCTACTCGGACAATCATTTTCACCTACCCCCAACCAAAAAATAGGACACCACTCCTGGAATCATCCTAGAGTTGGCTAAGACATCTTTGATCTTATTTTTTTCATAATAAAAATCTCCACACTACTGGTCATCTTTATGCCATAGAGCTAGGCATGCTGCCTCCCCTCCCTCCTAATCTCTTCCAGTTCTTCTTTATGGATTTCCTTCTGCCTTTAGAATTTAATCTCCTTGAAGGTAGGGATTATCTTGTTTTCTTGTATTTGTATCCCCAGCTATTAGCACAGTAGTATATAGTAAGTGCTTTAAAAATGTTCTATCTGTATCTATAATATTATAAAATATATATTTTGTAACTAGTATATATGCTATATGTATCTGCATATATATGACTATAATATAAATATAAATAATATCTATTGCATATATGTTATATGTATCTGTCTATATCATTATTTATTTTTATCAATATATATATTACATATCTATCTCTCTATAGTATGTATATATATTATATATCTTTATCTAACTCCATCTATCCATCAATCTAACAAGTCTAACAATGCTAACAAACAGCATTTTTAATAGAATATAAGGAGGATCAACAGCCTATGAAGTATATGACACAAAGGCATCAAGGGAGATGATTTCTTGGGCACACACACCTAAATTGTAGAGAGAAGTGTGCATGGACTCATTTGGTTAGAGGAGAGATCATCTTATTAGGGAACTACTCCCCTTTCATCCTCTGGACCAGTCACTTCCCCCTAGGTTCAAATGTCGGATTTTTTCCAATTGTTGCCTGTTAGACTTTGGTATGTCACTTAACCATTTTTTTACCTAAGTGGCACACTGGATAGAGTGTTGAATTTGCAGTCAGAAAGACCTCAGTTCAAATTGTGCCTCAGACTGTATTGTTTGTCTTTAAAACAACAGCATAAGTAACTTCTAAAAGTCTCATCATTCAAAGATTGATGACACAGCAATGATTTTTCTCAGCTCTGTCAAATCATGGAGACTGTCTGCTAGTCTGTGATCTTAAACACTAAAGAGAATATGCACCCTGGTAAAATAACGGATTGTTGGAGACGTGCTGGGTTCAAGTCTTTACTGCTGCTTAACTTGTGTTACCCTTGCTGGGCAAAATACAGCCTTTTAAGGTCCCCAACTCCTCATGTATAAAAGGACAGAGCTGGAGAAGATGACGACTGAAAGTCATTCCAACCTTAAATCTATGAATATTGTCTTTAGATAAAATAAGAACAAAGAGGATTTAAAAAAAAATATGGAGGCTTGTGACTGTTTTGTTCTTTCAGTCAAAACTCTTTTATGTGATTTTTTTTAAATGGCATATGTTTAGAGTAAGCATAGATTTGCAGGGAAAGTTTGGGAAAAGGATTAATGTAGTGGAAACTTTTATATTGGAATTAAATGATTCGAAGAAAACAGCTATTGGGAGGAGCCATGAGGCCCAGGGGCAAGTGCACATGGTTCTCCCTCTGACTGCTCCGCTTGTTAGTAGTGATCAGAGGCAAGCCACAATCTAATTAAGCCTCAGTTTAATCACCTCTAAATTATAGGTGCAATGCTACAATGGTGACTGACATTAGAATACCTGGAGAAGCAATGTGATTCAGGAATAAAGAATTAACCTTCAAGCCAGGAAGACTTGGGTCCAAGTTTTCCTTCTGACACATGTCTGGCTGCATGGTCTTGGCAAATCAATCTTTCAATGTCTTAGGAGGATGCTTGCCTGCATTGGTAAAGGGAATTTCTTCAACAGGGAGTTATCCCAATCAATGAGAGGCCTAATACCTACGCATATCACTAATCTGAAATGTAATCCATATGACCAGACTTCTGGCCTATCGATTATTCACTTTGGAAAAAATACAGGGTGTTTAAACAAGGAGGAATCACAAATTTCACTGGCTACCATATGACTTCATGGGGAAAACTTGAGTCAATGAAGAACTGACTTTTGGAGAACAAAGGGAATTATCTGCACTACTCCAAAAGGAAAGAGCAAAACTCTTATTTTTCATCTACAATTCCATTAGAATAAATTTTACCTATTTCTACTTAGCTCCATAAATACCACCTTTGTGGTTGGTATTTTGAATTCTTCTACTATATAAGGAGATCCTTGCCTACGTTCTTAAATCTCTCTCTAATTCCTTCTTCACTATAAAACACCTGGGTATGCTAGTGTTTTAATTCTTAAGACTAAGCCTTAATGTCAGCTTCTTAGTTTATAATGAGAGCCTCAAATGCAATTCTCTTTTTTTATTTGACAACGAGCCCCCTTCACAATATCTAATTGTTTTGAGACATCTCAGCAATAATGTGAAAGCTCACAGGAATACAAATTTGGAGCTTGAAAGGAAGATAAAAGTCAGATGATCCTGGCCCCTCATTTTGCAGATGAGGAAGCAGAGACCCAGGATCAATGAAATTATTTAGTAAGCACAGAATTCTGTGGTGAGTGGAAAGAGGGAAAAATACTTAAGGTTTATTTGAAACCTGATATACTTGCGATCTAGAGAGGCATCATGTCTTAGCACAATGGTATTAAATTCAAAACAGAAAGAAGGGTCACTAAACTCCATACATAATGATGCCTGCTGACTTCAGGTTGACAGTTGGAAATGTAATGCTTTCTATGTGATATTATGTTCTTCATTTTGTAAATATTTCCAATTACATTTTAATCTGTTTCCTCTGTACCTGGGAGTGTTGCTGGCTTCATGTTTGACACTTTCCTTGGTAGACAGCGAGGTAGCCTTGAAGTCAGGACAACCTTGGTTCAAGATCAGCCTTTGACACATACTGACTCTGAACAAACCACTTTCCCTTCCAGTGTTGTAAATGATTTTCAAAGACTATAAAGAACAAAAAAGTTGCCAACTTGCATTGATTCAAGTTGATTCTTCACCAAGAGTTCCTTATACTAATGAAATCAAACGTTTAATTAAAAAGAGGAGGGAGACATCTTGTGTCATATCCTTCCCCCAACTGTTTACCAGTATTTTTTTAAGAAATACCTTGTAATAAAAGTAGTGGTTAAGAAACAGAAAGGTAGATCAGTAAAACAGAGTAGAAATACAATTTACAGTAACAAATGACTACTGTAATTTTGTGTTTGACAAATGTAAACACAAATTTGGGGAATAAGAATTCATCATTTGGTAAAAATGTTGGGAAAGATGGAAAGCAGTCTGGCAGAAATTGGGCATCAACCAATAATTTATACCATTTACCAAGATACTGTGAATATGGATACATGACCTAGATATAAGGAGAGAGATTATAAGAAAAAATTGAAGAACATGGAACATATTATCAGTCAGATTTATGGATAAGTGAATAATTTATAAATAAATAAGAAACAGTAGTGTGAGGTGTGAAATGGATAATTTCGATGACATTAAGGTTTGGACAAATAAAACAAATATAGCCAAGATGAGAAAGTAGAAAACTGAGAAAAATTTTATAGTTTCTCAGAGGTCTCCTATCTCAAATACAGAAGGAACTTTGTCAGATCTATAAGAAAATGAGCCATTCCCCAACTGATAAATGGTCAAAAAACATGGACAGGCAGTTTTTCAATGAAGAAATCAAAACAATTTATACTCATATGAAAGGATACTCTAAATCATTGTTGATTAGAGATATGTAAATTAAAACAACTTTGAGGTCTCATTTTACCCACCAGACTGACTCAAATGATTGAAGGGGGAAGTGACAAATGTTGGAGGGGATATGAAAAAATTGAAATAGTCATTCACTCTTGGTGCAACTGTAAAATGATCCAATCATTTTGTAGAGCAATATGGAATTATACCCAAAGATTTATTAAACTATCCATACACTTAAACCCATCAATATCACTACTAGGTCTATTTCTAAAGATGATTAGGGAAAAAGGAAAAGGATCTATGTGTTCTAAAATATTTATAACAGCTCTTTTTGTACAAAAGTGGTAGACATTGCAGGGGTCCCCATCACTTGGGAAATGGCTAAACAAGTTGTGGTATATTATCATGAGGAAGTATTACTGTGCTATCAGAAATGATGAACTTGATTATCTTTGAAAAACATGGATAGACTTGCATAAAATAATGAAGAATGAAACAACATAAAAAAGAGAATGTTGTATACCATAACAGCAATACTGTTTTAAGAACAACTTTAAGTGACTGCTATATGTGCTCAAATTAACTACAAAGGATTTATGAAGGAAGATTCGATTTCTGTTCAGAATAACTAATAAATAGAAGTACAGAATGATAAATATATATGCATGTATGTATGTGTGTATGTATGTACGTGTGTATTTGAGTCTAATCATAATCATCTCAAGGGTGAAGGAAAGGAGAAGGAAAGAAGTGGAAAGAAGTGTTACATGATAATTAAATTATATATTTAAAAGGGATAGCAAGTTGAATATAACAGATTTGCAGTTTCAAGTACAATCTTTTTTCCCTAGTCTACTTTGTCATGGAAATATTTGTTTTATTACTTAATGAGATTTTTTTTTAAGTAGTGTTAGTGAACATGTCATTACCTCAATTTTGCAGATGAGAAAATGAATGTCTAGTAAGGTTAATGCCTCACATTATACAGCAGGCAAATCGTGAAGGTGTGACTGACCGTGGTTTATATCCCAAGGATCTCTTATTGCCCCATGTGTATTCTTGCACTCAGAAGAGGAAGACCTTTAGGAGCTGGGGACTGCCTTGAATAAAGATTGAGATAGCAAGTATATCTAATCTGTAGATGTCACAACACTGAGAACAGATCACTAATTAAGTAAACAAGATCTCAAGTTGATGTTCAGAAGCTAAAACATTGCATGGAAATGAGTAAGATGAAATGCAATCAATCAAGGTTAATGTAAAGTCTTACATTTGGGTTCCAAAAATTGACTTCACAAATTTAAGATGGGAGAAGCACAGTTTGAAGAGTACAGTAAGAAAGGTCTAATATCCAGGAATACTGAGATGGTATTTCCATTCTCAGGACTGCTCAGATCATAGCTGAGGTACAGTATCCAGTTCTGGCCATTCACATTTAATGCAAGAAGATGATGAATGGGACAGTGTCCAGAGGAGTACAGCCACCATAAGAACAGACCTTGAGCTCATGCCATATGAGGATCAGATGAAAGACCTAGGGATGCTTAGCCTGGGAAAGTGAAGACTTAGGAGAGGTGATAGCTTCCTCTAATATTTGATGAGTTGTCATAAAGGAATAGGTTACACTTGTTACAGTTGGCCCCAGAGAACAGAATTAAGACCATCTAATAGAAGGTGCAAAGAGGAGAAATTAAGCTAGATGTCAGAGAAAACTTCCTAAGCATTACAGCCAGAGGTGAGCTGGTCAATGTTTAACAACCAGCTCTCAAAAAAATTTTTAAGTATGTACAACACATTTTGATTTTTATGTACATTATTGACATTTTCCTCATCACTTTCTTAAGTCCAGACAACAAATCAAGCTTTGAGTTGTAATTCTTACCAATTTCCAAGGTGTAGATGCTTACACTGAAAATTTAACAATGGGCTTGTACAAGCTAATTTGAGTTAGCTCTACCACACCAACTGAAGAGCTATCCCAAAGTAGGATGATTCAGAAGACAGGGAATTCTTGCCCTTTAGTTGAGGTGTTAAAACAAAGATTACACGATCATTTGTTGGTTATATTCTAGAGGAGGTACTTGTATATGTAAGATTTACAACAGAAGGCCTCTGAGGTTTCTTACTATTCTGAGATTCTGAGATTTCATCTTACTATTTTATCATTGCATATAATGGTGTCTAAAACCTGCAGAATATACTCTGAATTTTGAGCTTCTATCACAGAGATATACCTTCCACAACAACTCAGATAGTTGTGTACACCAGTTAGGATACTTTTCCGTAAGCAGACTGTGTGTGTGTGTGTATGTCTTGTTTTGCCTTTGTGCCCACTGAATGAATCGAAGTGCCAGGCACATAAAAGCTACTGAATAAATTTCTGATGAATTGAATTTAGCTGCTACAAACATAATAACCAATTTTTTCTTCCCAAATTCTCCATTTTCAATATTCCTCCTTGATTACCAAGTTCATTCTTTCATTGTGATATCACTGCTTAATTTAAATGTTTCCATGACATCTTGTCATTTCCATAATTACAGTTTATTCTACATTAATTACATTTTAGGTTGTGTATTTCCTAAAGAACTCAAGGTAGATATCTTAATCTCTTCATCAGCACATCTAGAAATCTTATTTTAGGATGTTAATTTTGAGATGGCTTACTTCTCTGTAGGTAGCTAATCCCTAGCCCTGTGTGTGAATTCCTATTATATTCTATCACTGAGGTTTTCTTTCTTCTATTTTGGAGTATTATCCTAAAAATATTTGTCACCATTGTCCACAGATTGAGCTTCTTTCTACTGAGGATTCTTGGTCAATTTTCAGGATGCTCTTAGAATCATAAAACACAAGAATTAGAACGGACAAATGAAGTTGCTTTGCCCAATGCTGATAAAATAAAAAGACCTTATTTCAGGTGACATGCTCAGCATCACATAGCTCATTAATGGCAGAACTAGAATTAGAATTCAGGTCTGGAACTCACAGTCTAGAACCCTTTCTGTTATAAAACACTTACTTATCTTTTTGTTTCTTTATCTCAAGCTAAAATGACTGCACCCCAGAAGGGACCTTGGACCTTCAATCTATTAGGTCCCAAACCAGGCAGAAACACTTATACTTTTCCATCAGTTTGCCATTGGGTCTCTTGTTGTATATATCTTGACATTTACTTGGAAGTCACAGAGTACAGGATGTAGAGTCATAAGCACAATCCCAAACACTACCCTGCTTTTGAAATGTCCTTAAACAAATGTTCAGCATTTTAATAAATTTCACACAAACTGATGAGGCTCCACATTTCAGTTTCTTTACCTGTTACAGGACCCTAATCTTGACCTTATTCTCCATATCATCCCATGGCAGAGATCAGAAAGAGATCATCAGGATTGCCCTCAAAATAACAAAGCAGTATAGGAGAGTGGGAAGGAATCCAAGAAAATCATATTTGTAACCTCCCCCATCATCAATATTCATTTATTACTGATGTGAGGAAACAGGATTTTCTTTACATGAGGCCAAGGGAAATTTAATATTCAAATTACAAATGTCAACAAGCCACTAATATGACAACTGATTCTCCCTTTGTAGGATAACTACAAGTTATACCACTGGCATGATCTTAGGTTCATGAGATCGAGGAGTGTTAGAAGTTCAAGAAGTGGATTTTAAAATTTTTCTCCATGATTCAAGGAAAGGAGAGGAATTCTAAGAATACTGAGTATAGAAGTAAAAGAAAATGGGACTACAAGCTCTGGGCTTAGCTGACTCGGGGACACCACTTCAAAGAGAGGTTACAAGGGAGGGGAAAGGAAGAATATGGGTTTGTTCTCAATATAGCTGTGTGTGTGTGTGTGTGTGTGTGTACACATACACATACACACTACACACACACACACCAATGTCTGTATGTGTATCTATGTATATACATACACACATTCATATATATATGCATACATATATATCCCCATCTACATATAGATATATAGATAAATTTATTTTATTGTCCTGTTGTACATGATACAGAATGTGTTCTTTAAAAGATAAAAACCTGTGTTTTCCGTTTTCTGTAAACAGATATCTCTTGGATAGGGAACCCAGGAACCCCAAAGATGGTTGGGGGTCACAAGCTAAAGTGATAGCAGACAGACACAATCTGACATTGCTGTGAGTTGGGGGAAAGAGCCTTGGTTTAAGGAATATAGGAAGCCAGGGCATCATCACAGAAATATCCATAAAGAAGGATGAAAGGCAGATGGAGAAAAAAATTCCAAAAGGGGAAAAGAAATTATCAAAGGACACTGAACCTAAATTTTTGTTGAGCAATTGAAGCCCTTCAATTCATGTATTCCCCTTATTGGAGAATAAGGTGCCCTGGGTGGTGTTTTCCGTTAAAAAACTCCCACATATTTCTGAGTGCTGTTACCAGTTCTTTTTTTCTTCCACTTTATCCTCATTAGGAAATAATGTTCCTTAAAGAGAGGTAAACAGTGCACAGATATTCTTAATTATACTTAGGAAGTTCCATTTCAACTTTTGAAAAAATACATCTAAAATAACCTCAGCTTTCTCAAAATTGACACTGACAAACTGTTCATCAGGCAACTGTCTCATCTGGCAAAAAATCACCATCACTAAAGAATCTCCCAGTTTCTACACAATTAAGGAAGTAGGAAGAATTTGGCAATAAATGGGTTTGTGGGAAAAAATTATTCCTTTGAGCAGAGGACCCAGTGGTCTAGGGGGACAGGTGAAGGGGAGGATGTAAGCCAAGATGGTGGAGAGAAGTCAAGAAGGTGACTTAGCTCTCCTTGGTTTCCCTCAAAAACAACACCAAATCAAACCTCTAAAAGAATTTTAGAGCGACAGAATACACAAAAACAAAGAGTAAAACAACTTTCCAGCCCAAGATAACTTAGGAGGACTTCAGGTAAGGTCTGTCTCACTTGGTTAAAAGGTGAGGTCAGCCCAGTGCAGGCACTGTTCAGGCAAGTCAGCAGGAGACTGTTAGCCACAGCATAGATTAACAACTGTGATCTAGCTCAGCAAAACAATGAAAAACAATAGAAGAAAATGTAAAGTATCTCACCGGGAAAAGCAACTGACATGGAAAATAGATCGAGGAGAGATAACTTAAGAATTATTGACCTACATGAAAGCCACAATTAAGAGGAGAGCCTAGATAGGATCTTTCAAGAAATTATCAAAGAAAATTGCCCTGAAGTCCTGTAACTAGAGGATAAAATATTCATGAAAAGAATCCACTAATCACCTCCTAAAAGAGATACTAAAAGGAAAACTCCAAGGAATATTGCAGAAAAATTCCAGGACTATCAGGTCAAGGAAAAAAAATACCATAAGCAACCAGAAAGAAACAAGTCAAATATCAAGGGGCCATAGTCAAGACTACACAGGATTTAGCAGCTTCTATATTAAAGAATCAGAGGGCTTGGGATATGATACTCTAGAAAGCAAAGGAACTTAGATTACAATCAAGAATCAACTGCCCAGAAAAACTGAATCTAATCTTTCAGGGTAGGAGATGGACATTCAGGGAAACAGGGGACTTACCAACATTCCTGATTGGAAACAAACAAACAAATCTGAGCAGAAAATTTGTTCTTCAAGTACAAGACTTAAGAGAAGCATAAAATGGAAAATAGGAAAGAAAAAAACATCACACTTGTAAGTCTTAAGACCTTTATCTCTATTAGGGCAGTGAGGAGTATACTTAGATAAAAGGTATGGTATAAGTTGACTTTGATGTGATGATAAAAAATGATTAAGGGGTAAAAAACAGAATTGTACTGGGAGAAGAGGAAAAAGAGGATGAAAAATGGGGTAGCGTATCACATGAGGAAGCATTAAAGAGCTATTAGAGTACAGAGAAAGAAGGGAGGGTTGAGCATTGTTTCAGACTCCTCAGTCTCAGTGGATTTGCCTCAAAGAGGCAACATACTCACTTAGTTGAGTAAAGAAATCTATATTACACTACAAGGAAGTAGGAAGGAAAAGAAAAGCAGGGAGCTAATAGAAGGGAGGGAAGATGATGGAGGTGATGATCGAAAACAAAACACTGGTGAGGAACAGTGTGAAGAAAGAGAGAGAGAGAGAGAGAGAGAGAGAGAGAGAGAGAGAGAGAGAGAGAGAGAGGTATAAATGGGGGAAGTAAGATGAAAGGAAATACTAAAACCATACCTGTGAAAGTGAATGGAATTAGTTCTCACATAAAGCAGAAGCAGATAGAAGAGTGGATTAAGAAGAAAAAAAAGTAGAATCCTACAATATGTTGTTTACAAGAAACATATCTGAAGCAGAGAGACACATGCAAAGTGATGGTAAAAGGACAGAGCAGAATATATTATGCTTCAGCTGAATTAAAAAAAAAACAGGTATTGCAATCCTGATCTCATACAAAGCAAAGGCAAAATGAGATCTTACTAGAAAGTGACAAGGAGGGAAACTACATCTTATTAAAAGGTATCATAGACAATGAAGTAATATCAATATTAAACATGTATGTAACAAGTAGTATTGTAGCCAAATCTTAGTAGAAAAGTTAAGGAAGTTGTAGGAAGAAATAGAAAAACTATACTAGTGGGGGACTTAAACCTCCCCATCTCAGAATGAAATAAATCCAACCAAAAACATAAACAAGAAATGAGTTAAGGAGTGAATAGAATTTTAGAGAAGTTAGATATGAAAAACCTCTGGAGAAACTTGAATAGAGATAGAAAGGAATATATCTTTTTATTTTTCTCAGTACAAGGTACCTACACAAAAATTCACCATGTATTAGGGCATAAAAACCTCACAGTTGAATGCAAAAAGGCAGAAATATTAAATGCATCCTTTTTCAGATCATGATACAATACAAATTACATGTAATAAAAGATCATAGAAAATTGTATTTAAAATTGTTTGGAAACTAAAAATCTAATCCTAAAGAATGAGTGGATCAAGCATGAAGTCATAGACACAATCAACAATTTTATTAAAGAGAAGGAGAATAATAAAACAACATATCAAAATTTATGAGATGCAGCTGAAGCAGTATTTAAGAGAAGATTTATAACTCTAAATGCTTACATGAATAAAAGAAAGAAAGAACAGATCAAAGAACTGGGCAATTACTTTTTAAAAAGCTAGAAAAAGAACAAATTAAAAATCCCCAATTAACACCAAATTAGAAATTCTGAAAATCAACGGAGAGATTAATAAAATTAAAAGTAAGAAAACCATTGAACTAATAGATAATACTTAAGAACTATTTTTATGGGATAAAACCAATAAAATAGATTCATACCTTTGGTTAATTTGATTAAAAAAAGAAAGAAGTAAATCAGATTAATGGTATCAAAAATGGAAAAGGTGAATTCAATACCAAAGAAGAGGAAATTAAAGCAATAATTAAGAGTTATTTTTCCCAACTGTGTGCCAATAAATCTGACAATCTAAGTGAAATGGAGGAATATTTGCAAAAATATATATTGTCCAGAATAGCAGAAGAAGAAATAAAATACTTAAATAATCCTATTTTAGAAAAATAAATTGAACAAGCCTAAGAAATAATCTCCAGGGCTAGGTGGATTTACAAATTAACTCTACTAAACATTTAAAGAAAAATTCATTCCAATGTTACGTAGACTATTTCACAGGTATGGTTTTAGTATTTCCTTTCATCTTATTTCCCCCATTTATACCTCTCTCTCTCTCTCTCTCTCTCTCTCTCTCTCACACACACACACACACACACACACACACACACACACACACTCACACACTCTCTCTCTCTCTCTCTCTCTCTCTCTCTCTCTTTTTCTCCTTTCACACTGTTCCTCACCAGTGTTTTGCTTTTGATCATCACCTCCATCATCTCCCCTCCCTTCTATTACCTCCCTGATTTTCTTTTCCCTCCTACTTCCTTGTAGTGTAATATAGAGTCTGACCAAATTATTTCTATGACACAAATATGGTGCCAATATTTAAGCCATCAAGAGCCAAAAAAGAAAAAAAAATTATAGATCCATAATGAATATGGATGAAAAATATAAAGAAAACATTAACAAAGAGATGACAGTAATTTATCACCAGGATATTATCAGGTGGTATTTATACCAGGAATGCAGGGCTCGTTAAAAATTAGGAAAAATATTAGCATAATTGGCCATATCAATAACAAAACCAATAGAAATCATATGACTATCTCAATAGATGTTGAAAAAGCTTTTGACAAAATACAGAGCCCATCCCTATTAAAAATACTAGCGAGCATAGGAATAAATGGAGCTTTCCTTAAAATGATAAGCAATCTATATCTAAAATCATCAGCAAGCATTATCTGTAATAGAAAAAGTAGAGGTCTGCTCAATAAGACCAGGGATAAAGGTACCTATTGTCACCACTATTATTCAACATTGTACTAGAAATTTTGCGTTTTGCAAAAAGAGAAGAAAGAGAAATTAAAATAGGCAATGAAGAGACGAAACTATCACTCTTTGAAAAAGATAATAATGGTATACTTAGAGAATCCTAGAGAATCAAGTAAAAATCTCTGTGAAATAATCAACAACTTCAGCAAAGTCACAGAATATTAAAAAAAACCACATAAATCATCAGTATTTTCACACACACACACACACACACACACACACACACAGATTATATAATATATACCAACAGAGTTAAGCAGCAAGATACGGAAAGAAAAATTCCATATAAAATAACTATAGACAGTACAAAATATTTGAAAGTTTACTTGCCAAAACAAACCCAGGACATACATGAACAAATACAAAGTACTTTTCATGCAAATAAAATCAGATCTAAACATCTGGAAAAATATTAATTGCTAATGGGTAGGCCAAGATAATATAAAATAAGGGACAATTCTACCTAAATTAATGTACTTATTCACTGCCATACAAATCAAATGCCAAAATAATTATTTTAGGGAGTTAGCTTCATCTGAAAGAACAAAAGGTTAAAAACATTAAGGGAATTAATGGGAAAAAATGCAAAGGAAGGTGGCCTGCTGTACTGGATCTACAACTATATTGTAAAGCATCAATCATCAAACCATTTGGTATTGGCTAAGAAATTGAATGGTGCATAAGTGGAATAAGTTAGGTACAAAAGACAATAGTAGTAAATGACTACGGTAATTAATTATTTGATAAATCCAAAGATTAGCTTCTGGGATAACAACTCACTATTTGACAAAAATTGCCAGGAAAACTAGAAAATACTATGACAGAAACTAGGCATAGATCAATCTCAAATCATATATCAAGATAAAGTCAAAAATTGGTCTAAGATTTAGGCATAAAAGGTGATAGAATAAGCAAAGTAGGACAGCAAAGAATATTTGCCTGTAAGATCTATGGAGAAGGGAAGAACTTATAACCAAACAAGAGGTAGAGAACATTATGACATGCAAAATGGATCATTTTGATGACATTTAATTGAAAAACTTTTGTACAAACAAAATCAACACAACTAAGATTAGAAGGAAAGAAAGGTGGGAAACAATTTTTACAGCAAGTATATCTGATGAAGGCCTACTTCTCAAACATACAGAGAACTGAGCCAAAATTATAAGAATACAAGCCATTCTCCAGTTGATAAATGTTCAAAGGATATGAACAGGCAATTTTCAGATGAAGAAATTAAAGCTATCTATCATGAAAAATAAACGAACTAAATCACTACTGGTTAGAGAAATGCAAATTAAACAACTCTGAGGTACTACCTCATACCTATAAGATTGGCTAATATGGCAGAAAAGGAAAATGATAAATGTTGGAGAAGATAAGGATAACACTAATATATTGTTGGTGGAGTTGTGAACTGATTTAACTGCTCTGGAGAACAGTTTGGAACCATGCCTAAAGGGCTATAAAACTGTGTATCCCCTTTAATCCAACAATAGCATTACGAGATTTGTATCCTAAAGAAATCATAAAAAGGGGAAAAGGACCTATATGTACGAAAATATTTATAGCAGCTCTTTTTGTGATGGCCAAGAATTGGAAATTGAGAGAATAGCCATCCATTGGGAAACAGTTGAACAAGTTGTGGTATATGAATGTAATGGAATACTATTGTGCTGTAAGAAAAGATGAATAGACAGATTTCAGAAAACTCTAGACTTACATGAGCTGATACCGAGTGAGGTGAGCAGAACCAGGGAAACAATATACATAGTAACAGTAGCACTGCAAGATGATTAAATACAAAGGACTTAGCTCTTCTCAGAAATACAATTATCCAAGACAATTCCAAAAGATGCTATCTATATCCAGAGAAATAATTATGGACTCTGAATGCAGATTGCAACATATTATCTTCACTTTTTTGTTTTTTATGGCTTTTCCCTTATGTTCTGTTTCCTTCACATGACTAATCTGGAAATAGGTTTCCATGATTGGATACCTATAACCTATATCAGATTTGTTGATATCTTGGGGAGACGAGAGGGAGGGAGGGAGGGAGAAAGCCATATGAAACTCAGAATCTTATAAAAATGAGTGTCTAAAACTATCTTTATATGTATTTAGGGAAAAGATACTATTTACAAAAAACAAGAAAGAAAAGAAAATGAGTTTGTGGAAATCTATAAATTTGATACACTCTCATATTTCTTTTCCTCATGGGCTGGATTCTCACTAAGCAGGTCTCCAAAGGTACCCTGAATATTTCATTGAATCCTTTTAGTGGTTAAAGATGGAAAATATCAAAGAGCTCTTCCAATAAAGCATGGAAGGGTCAACCCTGTCATTCTAGATGTGTGTGTATGTCTCTATGTGTGTGTATCTATATTAACATGTGCATATATTGTACATGTATATACACAAACACAAACACTCACATACATACCCCACTGGATTTCCTGTCAACCTCCCAAATAAGCATTTATTGAGACTCTAGTATGTGAGAATGAAAGACAAACAGCAAAAATACGTTCCAGGAGTCAGAGATATAAATAGGGTGAATGCAACTCTCCTTACCTGATATGATCCACATGCCTTTTCTCTATAAGGATATAGATCTTAATTTACCCATGTCTGCCCATATAGGTGGCTCATATATGTGCAACCATCACACATAAATCCACTACAAAGGGCCTGATTAATGTTTTGGGAACCCTCTTTTGTTGTTTTAATTCTTACTATTGCTTGCCCTTTCTATCACTGAGTGTGGGAAAATACGTAAAATATGTTGTTTATATTTAAACTGGGCCATTACAGTTTAATGGCCATAAATAAGACCATTTCTTTGAATATTTAGGCTATTACGTACAATCAAAGGGAATTGAGTAAAGTGATAACATATAAATTTGACCTTTGTAGATAACAATCTCAGATTTTTGGAATTGGAAGGGACCTCCAAGTTCATCTCCTGTAACCTTCTCCCTTTGCATATGCAGAAAATGAGGTCTAGATCCAGCGGCCTGCCCTATGATACGCAACTCACTAATGTTAACTGAAACTATGTGATAGCTTTCTTAATCCCCAATTCAGCGTATTATTCACTGCTCCAAAATCATTTCAATTCAATTCAATTTTACAAACATTAACTAAGCACTTAACTATATGCAAGGCACGATGCTAAGTGCTGAGGCTGCAAAGACAAAAAAGAAATTTTTTGTTTATCTTCAAGGAGGTCAAAGTCAATATAGTAACTGACCTCAATTAACTAATAACCTCAGTTATACTCTATATTAGCAACTAATGAAAAAAAATTAACTCCAAGGTTGAAATAAATTCTGTAAGTTAGGAGCTCCAGACACAAACTCAGTATTAAACTAGAACTTCAAATAATGACGATGGGCATATCAGGCGAATTAGGATAGTAGAAAGTGTGGGTGAGAAAACAGACAAAGTAACACAGGATATCAGAACCACAAGGAATTTCCAAAGCCCTGTAAACTAATCCACACCTGAACAAGATGGTTAGGAAGTGAGACAAAAATTTTAGAGCTATGTATTATTCCACATGTGATTTGTTACACTGAAGTACTGGTGGTCAAGGATTTTACACCAGACCTGCAGCTAGGGTTACCCCGGCTACTCTGGTTAGTTCCATCCCCAAGAAAGATTATCTCTAAATATTAAAGAATATTTACCTGTTAAAGTGATTGGGTTTAGTATGAACTAAAATACAGTATATCCCTAAGGGTTGTACATACTTACTTATAAACTTACAGCTACAAAGGTTATACATACTTCCATAACTGGAGGAGTTCTCCGGATCACTGGGAAGGTAAAGTTATCTCTCTCAACCTGATCTAAAGTTCATCTAGGCAGGGTCTATATCTCCAGAAAATCATTCCAGGACACATGAATGATTTAAAAAAAAAATTATGCTCTTACTAAGTGCTGTGTAAGCAATGAAGAGATCCAAAATCAAAAGACAATTCTTGTCATCATGGAGCCCACATTCTAGTAAGAGGCAGACAATTTTTTACAGGAGGTTTCAGCTGCTACTTGAAAAGGACCAGAGGTTCTTAAGGTTACTTACAGTGGCAAGGTAAATGCACTTTCTTTAGTGGCAACATCTTTGATAAAACCATAGCTGTTTCTCATTCTGAGACACTGACAGTGCCAAAGACTTGGTTGGTGGTGAGAAATTTCTGGTCTTCAAATTCTGTCATTGCTTAGGTGGCAGGGGCTATGATAAATCACCCACATTCTGGGATTATAGAAAGAGACTTTGCCCTTTTTCTTCCTCCTTCCACTCCCTTTGTTTTAGTGGTCACTGAATTTTGACGTCTTAACCGTACCCTCACTGGGTAACCGTGAATCTTTTGCTGCTGCCTGGTATTCACCAGTCCTCTGGGGATTCCTCTTCCTTGCTCACACTGCAACATCTTACCCAGGAAAATAATTGGAGTACTTCTCATCTCCCCTCTCCAAATCCCTCCTACCAAAAAACAACTTGGAAAATATTTGCCATAAATGTAGGCTTATTCACTAAATTACACTTCCTCACTTTCAGTTTAAAATAAAATCTCACTTGAGTTCATTGTAGCTCCTGGGTTCCCTAGATGGGTAATGCTGTTTCATTGATTGTGATGACAGCTTCTATGACCTGTTCCCCTCTGACCAATTAGTAAGTCATGGCTCTCGAATATTGTCACCAAATGTAGAAAAAATACCTGCAGCTATACACTACCATTTCAAGCAAAGTAAATGAGACAGGAAACCTATATTTTCATAGCGCAGGTCTCCATGTCCTGGTTAGGTTCAAAGCACACTGACAAGTATGACTTGAATAAATGAAGGTCAAGACTTTAAAAAAAATGGGTAAAGAGACCAGCAGAAATGGGGATGGTAAATACACCAAAAACCAAAAGGTCAAAGAAGCCAGGTAGATCATTTTTTAGGTAACATACATACCCACTCATAAGAATGGCTGCTCTTTTGAATTGTATACCTTTCAAATTTATTTTGGGGAGGAAATAATTAACACTAATTATTAAATGTACCAAGAAAATTCATTTTTTTATGTTTTTTTATATAATGGAAAATTCTTTTGCCACTTCACCCCTACCCCCAAAAAATACCTTTGTATTTTATCTTTGTAATGACATTTATTCAGTGCCTTTTGATAACACTTTGTTTTTCTAAGTATTTTATGTATACAATCTCATTTTCCCTTCATCACCACTCTGAAGCAGATGCTATTATCATTTAACAACAACAGTATTTATTAAGTGACTACTATATGCCTCCCACTTTGCTAAATGCTGATGATAAAATAAGACAATACCTGTGTTCAAGATGCTTACAAGGTGTGAGAGGGAGAAGGGGGAAGGAGGAAGGGAGGGTACCCACATGATGTTGATGGTGACAGTAGAGGTGAAACCAAGTAAAGCAGATGCTTCTACTTTCGTTGGATAGATGAACCACAGCTCAAAGAAATTAAGTGACCTTCCTAGGACCACACAACTTGTAAGTAAGGTAGGATTTGGACCCAGGTATTATTTTGGGTCTTCTGGATGAAGAATCTGCCACTCAACCCACTATACCAAGCCAGATCTCATAAACATGTCATTGCTCTTAAAACATTTAACAAATATTTCCTTTGCAGTTACCTGGGGTGTAATGTGAGATTAAGTGATATTTCCAGGCAACTAGTGAATGCCTAGAGACAGATGCAAACCGATGTCTTAATGATACCAAGTCTGGTGCTCCCTCCACTATGCCAACTAGTTACTTCTTATATCTATAGCAGCTATTATCCTGTCTTGCACATTGTGAGCAACCTGAACACATTTCCTTGTTATGGTACTCTTTCCACCAATGTAGACCATAATCTTTCTACATTTCAGAAATTAGTTTCATGAGTTATTGTGACCATATTGTTTATCACTTCATAGCTAGCCTATTAGCAATAACAATCTATGAACTTAGTTATGATGGTTCTTGGATGAAAAACATAAAGACTGTCACCAAGTCAATATGTGAAGCCCCCTGACTTGGTTGGTTTTTCCAGAAGCAGTTCTACTGTCATGGCCTTCAAGAACTCAAAATTAATTTCAAGAAATTGAAAAGATTCAGAAAAAGAAAAGAAGCCAATTTTGATAGTCCCGACACACTATTAGGTATAGACATATCTAAGAGCACTGGACTGACATGTTTCAGGATGATTCATCCCACAGCATTATGTTATCACATGGATGAGAGGAACCTAGTTGGAGGAGAACATTGGAAGCTGAGATTTGCCCTCTCTCCCTAAGCACATGTTAAGTTTATTTTGGTTTCTTTTTTTGGAAACTAAAAAATAATAAATATAGTAATATCTTACATTGTTGACAAAAGGTAACTAGATGTGTGAAGCATTAAAGGATAACTCTAGAAGAGGCAAATGAGTAGTTACATAACAAATATTTATTGAATTAAATTGAGACTTCTCTAACATTTATTTAAAGAAAGGAATCCTTCAGATAAACATTAACAGAGTTATTTTAACTGATATAGACTGAATAAGTAACAGTAATTGATCATCAATTGATGATTGATGATCAGAGCTAATTAGGTCAAAAAACAGCATGGATCATCCAAACCCACTAGACATACTTAAAATCATCACTATCAGCATATCTAGCTATATGATCCATGGAGTATTTGTGGGAATTTATGGACTCAAATATCATAAGAGAAGTTAATCCCAGATGGGTTAGGATATATATTAGTTTGCACTAAAGTACCACAATATGTATCACTTTTTAATGGTTTTGAAGGATTTTGGTCATTGAAGCTATTTTAAAGCATTACTGAAAACTTGGAGAAGTAACCCTATGACTAATTTGCAAATTAACTGGGATTCTTCATTTGATGAAATAGAATGGAAAAGGATAGAATAAAATAGCAAAGTTTTTATTAAGTGCTTACTATGTCCGAAACAATGTGCTAAACACTGGCGATACAACTAAAGAGTTAGGACATTCCCTGCTCTCAAGGAGATGACATTCAACTTGGGAAAGACAACACATAAAAGAACATTCAAGTTTATGGTCAATATGTGGCAGATAGAAATGTCAGGGGATGTTTAGAAAAGCAGCAGATCAAGGTCTTACAACAAGGACTAGAGGATCTAGTGGAGGAAACATAGGACTAATAGTCCTCTAAAAAGAGAGTGGGTTCAAGGGTTAGAGTTGAGTAGGGTTTCAGGATTGCTCAGTATCCAGCTGCTAGTGGTCATCCTATGCTTATTAAGTAAGAATTGGGAAGTGGGGCCATCAGGCTTGTTTGGAGAAGGGAGAAATCCATCATCCCCTTCAGTGGAAGCAGGCATTGTGTATTACCATCTTGAGGTAACCAGAAATGGTAATTGAACAAATGATTCCATAGCACAGATATCTGGTTACTGGATCCAGATGGCACAGGAGAAGAAAGTAAGGCTGATGCCCTTGTACAGCCCTCCCTCACTCAAAACAAAGTCAAGTGCAAGTGATGTCATCATTTCTCTGATATGGTCCTCTTCAAAAATGAAGGACAAACACAACAGCCAGCAACCATAGCACAGTGTCTAAAGAGATATGAGGATGAAATGCATAATTTATATACAGACTATTGTAATAAGGGACTGGCCAATGTAGGGCCAATCCTACCAATATATCCTGTATGGTGACAACCCAACCAACCCATGTAGTCTTGCTGTGTCTTCCCTTGGCCCTGAGTGACTGAGGGGCTGATTAGTAATGGGTGAAAAGTAGATTTCTAATGGATAATAATTCAACAGAAGCTCAACTGGAAATGAAAGTATATGAAGAAGATCTAAGTATTTCTCTTTCTTGGCAGCTTTTCAGGTATGAATAATTCCTACGTACGTCTTAGCAGAAAAAGGATATAGTGCCTTATATTCCATTCAGCTATGCTATGTCCATAAACACATAACACCTCTTTCTTTTGCCTTCATATCATTCTTTCATTAAATTAAGTGAAAGATTATCCAGAGACA
The DNA here is from genome assembly GCA_028658325.1 of Potorous gilbertii. Taxonomy (NCBI): domain Eukaryota; kingdom Metazoa; phylum Chordata; class Mammalia; order Diprotodontia; family Potoroidae; genus Potorous; species Potorous gilbertii. Next base: position 43,759,494 of record CM053772.1, on the reverse strand, counting down.
CAACAGGTCTCTTCCTTGTGAGCTTCCTATGGTTGGAGGAATCATCAAATGTAGTAGATAGTAAAATCTTGTAGGAGCTGAATATGGTGAGGGTGCAACCTGCTTACAACCCAGCCCAATGGACTTTGCAGCTAAGACACCACAAGGGAATAGTTTGTCTACCGTCATTTATGTCACACACAGGGATTTTGATAGGAATTTTGTGAAGGGAGCAAAGGACTCACAGGACCACAAATTACATCCTGAAGCAAATGTGTTTTTTACTTGTTGATCTCAGTACTTTTGTGATTCAGATTTGAGTTCACTCTCCTTAGATTTGGTACAGAAAGGAAATCTACCTCTGTTATGGGGGCAGGTGTTTTATTAGATATTTTTATATACCTTCTCAATCAATATATTTTTGTAAAAGTTAATTGGTGTCAATTGGCTGGCTGATTGATACTGGTCATCTCTAGGAAAAAAGGAGATGAATTTCTAGCAACACTGTTCATGATTCCCCATTTATTGTGCTCCTCAATATATATTTTCAAACCAAAATTCAAAAGACTTGCTTTGACAGAACTCCATTAAATATACCTTTTCTTGAAATTTGGGCTGAACCTTTTTGAGCAAACCATTTAACTTCTCTTGATCTTAGTTTCCTTATATGTAAAACTAGGGTGTTGAAGACAGAGTTTTGAGATTCCTTACAACTCTAAATATATGACCTTATGATGTTAGTTAGTAGTTCCCTAATACTAGTAATTCCAAAATACATAAAACATGGGCATGAGGGGCACAGTGTGGCTCATAACCAATGAAATGATGCTGTAACGAAAAGAACTCTGGCCTTTAGGTCTTCAGATTTGAGTCCTGAGTCAGTGGTAAGAAAACTTTCAAGTCACTTGAACCTCAACTTCTCCGTCTCTACAATGGGGATAATGATACTTCTGCCTAGTCATGGAACTTGTGTGAGCACAAGTAAATGAAACGAACCACAAGGAAGTGTGTGAAGTGATATGTAAATGCAAGGTCTTTATCATCATAATCATTTGCCAGCTTATTTACATTCAATTCATATTCACAAACCGCCATGTAATAGCTGAGCTATGGACCGAGAACCAGAATTCAACTCATTTCAACAAACATTTACCAAGTCTTACTATGTGCCAGGCATCATGCTGGGTTCTGGAGCTAGAAATACAAAGATAAAGAGGACAGAACCTGTTTTTAAGAAGCTTGCAGATTTAATGAAGAATAAAGACCCACACAAATAACTATAAGACAAAGGAGGATGTAATGAGTGTGCAAAAGCAAGGTACAAGAAAAGTGACATGAGCTTTTTATTTCAATGAGAGATCTAGAAAAGTTTCATGGATAAGTGACAGAATTGTGCCTTGAAGGAAGAACCACATTGCCTCATCAACAGCAACTGAGAAGGGAGAAACAGAAATTGTTTTTTTCTTTTATTTTCTTTTGTTTTTTCTTTTCTTTTTCTACTTAGAGAAGAGAATGAACTTAATTTCAGACATGTTGTTTTAGATGCTACTGTATCACTCCGGTAAAGATACAGAGCACAGAGATGAAAATCAGAGACTCTCATACTTTGCAAAAACAGGTTGGAGGCAGAGCCATTGATCTGGAAGTCAGGGGGATGGAGGTGATAACTGAAGCCACAGGAGAGGGAGAAAACTCTCAAAAGAGAAAGCAATCAAGAGAAGAGAAGACCGTAAAGCTCAAAACTTTAAAATATTATTCATGTTTAGCTGTGGGACTAGGATGAGAAGCCACCAGGAAACAAAGAAAGACTTCTTAAGGAGGTGGGGGAACTGTAAGACAGTAGTCATAAAAGCCAAAGGTTATGAAAAGGGGTGGCAAATAGGGTCGAAAGTTCAGTAAGTGCCATTAAGAGTGAGAACAGGGAATAAAAGCCATTGGAGTTAATGATTAAGAAGCCATGACTGATCTTGAGGATATCTCTTTCAGTAAAATGGTGGGGATGGAACCCAGGCTGTAAGAACTGAGGAGAGAACAGATGAAGAGGAAATGAAAGCAGAAAATATAATCTCTTATTTCTTGAGGTTTGGTGTTGAGAGGAGAGAGAAGGGGTGATATCTTGAATAGAGAGTGGATCAGCAAAGGATTTACTTATGCTTTGTTTTGGATGTGAAGAACTAAGAATATATGCTAGGGGAAGGAAGTGAGGAAATAATGAGAGGAAAGGACAGGATGGGATCAAAGACACTGGTAGGAGAAGTGTTTTGGAAATTAGGGCTACCTTAGAAGAGGAGAGGATGAATAAGAATTTTGAAATACTTAGAGAAGGTGATGAGGGAGTTAAGGAAGTGCAGGTTCTATCTTCAGAGTAAAGTAGGACTTGAGGTCATCTGCTGAAAGGAAGAAACAAGGACTTGAATACTTGAACATAAAGAAAAGATATATAACAGCTGTTGTGGGGAATATGACAAGAGTCAGAAGAAAAATGAATGAATAAGCAGATATTTAACAGTGTGGGCCCAGTTGGGGGAGTCAATGCAATCAACATGGCTGCATGATTTTCTCCATTAGCATTTGAATGTGAGTCAGAAGAGAGGAGGTGGATGGTAGGAGTTACCCAATATCAAAGGCTTGTGATTTAAGAATGATGAAAAGTCAAAGGGAAAAAGATTCAAAAGCAGAGAACAGAGTATTAGTGAAAGAGCTAATCCAAGAGTGGGTCAGGTCTAGTATTACTGTACTTAGTCTTAACTATTTGACCTGTAAGACATCTTACTTTTCTGAGTTTCAGTTTTTCTCATCTATAAAATGAGGTTGGGGAAATTGAAGGTCCTTTCTAGTTTGAGCCTTCTCTGAATAAAATGAAGCAGAAATAAACTTTGATGGAGGTGAGGAGGTCTGTTTGGAACCAACCAGAATAAATGGATGCTATAATGGAAGATCATAGACAATAAAAATAAATATAAGAAACAAACAAAAAACAACCAATGGTTCTGATGACTTGCCAGTGCCGAGAAGAGGGGAGCAAAGATGTTAGGAATAGGGAAGTACTGGAGTTAGTCTTTTCCTATTTCTCCATTTTTGACAAGGCATAAACTTCAAACCCATGAACTTTAACCTTACTAGCACCATGCTTTAAGTAAATGAACTAAGCATGCATTTGAAATTGAGACAGTGACTTCTTTAGGGAGCTCAGTGGACTTACACCAGAATGTTCTTAGTTAATTTTATATACTTAAGGGTTGTATTTCACAGAAAGATGAAATTGGGAACAAAATCATTTATATCTGTGAATTCTTGACCATGTACTACAAAATTTAATGATGTAATTTACAAGCACTGTATTTCAAGTTGGAGGACTTGGTTTGAGTTCTGGCTCTGTAACTTCTTACCTGGTAATCTTGGATAACTGATATAAAATCTACTGGTCTTAGTTTCTTCATTTCAAACTAGAGCGAGTAAACTAGATTTTGACTGAGGTCCCTTTCATTTTACATCTATGATCCTGTGAGACAGGCAACAATAGGACTGATATCAGGGTTTACTGCTTTTTGCCTTGTATCCTCAGCCTCTACTTCATAGTAAATATTTAATAAGTCTTTGTCAAACTGTGAAGAATATTAACTGATTTCTCATTAGATATTTGGCATTATACTATGTGTATTTCCCCATTCCATGATGATACTACATCTATTAGACCAGGGGTCCAAAACATTTTTTTAATAGTCTGGTATAGCCTGTGGATCCCTTTTCAGAATAATGTTTTTAAATGTACAAAATCAAGTACATAAAATTACAAAAGAAAACAATTACATTGAAAGAGTTATAAAAATTGGGCAGTTAAGTGGAGCAATGTATAGTGTTCTGGGTCTAAAGTCAGAAATACTCATCTTTAGGAGTTCAAATCTGTCCTCAGATACTTACTAGCTATGTGACCCTGTCTGCCTCAGTTTTTTCATCTGTAAAATAAGCTGGGGAAGGAAACGGAAAACCACTCCAGTATCTTTTCCAAGAAAACCCCAAATGGGGTCACAAAGAGTGAGACATAATTGAAAATGCCTGACCAACAACAAGTTGCCAAAATAAGTTTTAAAAAACAAATTCACAAGAGTATTCAATTAACAAACATTATGAAGAGGTAGCTGGGCCACACAAGAGATGGAGTACCAATCATGGATCCATTTGAATTCATGTCCTGCCTCAGACACTTAATCTCTATGTGACCATGGGCAAGTCATTTAAACCCTCTTTGTCTCAGTTTCCTTATCTGGAAAATGGTGATAATGACATCTTCCTCAGGGTTGTTGTGAAGTTACCATCAACGAGGTGATATTTGTAGAGAGCTTTGAACTCCTTAAAGCTCTTATTAGAGTTTACTATTTACCATCCACCATGCTAAGCACTGGGGATACAAAGAAGGTCTCACCCATTATCCTATCCATTTGCAAGTTCTTTGTGTGAAGTTTGTAAAAGAAGGGATTGGAGCTGATGATGTCCAATGGCCCTCTATCTATAAAACAGATGTTAGGAATTACTATTCCATCACTGAAGGATTTTTCTGTAACTGACTAAATAGAATAACGGTAATCATGTTACATGACCTGGGTTTAAAGGTATATGACTAGGTCAAATCACTCTGTTCCCTTTAGTCTCAGTTTTCACCTCTGCAAAAATGGGTATAATACTCCCCAGAGCATACACTGTAGTGGGACAGCGAGTTCAAAGGGTAAAAGTTATCCGGACGTGGGACTAGTTTCTCAGTGGGTGAAGCTTTATTGTCCTAAAAACAAATGGAACAAAGCAGCAACAGAAGACTGGTTGGTTGGGTGGAAGGAGAATGGGGACTTGCTTATATCAGAGCTGAAGGAGTGACTTAAAGAAATTAGCTATGCCATAACCTTTGCGCTATGCAAGCAAAAAGAAGACCTGCTCTTGTGCTTCCTGGCTCCTCCAAGTGGCTTTTGTGAAACAGCTATGCTTTCACTCTCTGGAGGCCCTTCCTTATCCTATTCATGAGATATTTATGGCAGCTTTGACCTCACCTAAGTTACCATCAGGCTGTGAGAAGTCTTATTGTGCTTGTGAGTTCTTGGAAAAGTCCCTTGACCACAAGGTCACTGGTGATAGTGTGGGCTATGGAGTGGTGAGGTTGCCTGCTCATCCTATAGGGGAAGGAATACGGCCTCATTACTCTGGGGGCTCCTCATCTCAAGAACTATTATGAGGTTGAAATGGGGATCATAAATGTAAAGCACTCCAGAAGGTCTGTTATGCTCAACAGATCTCCATTGCCTTAGTTTCTCCATCTATGTGATGAGATATGTCCTTTTAATGGTGCCACCTGAGCAAAATGCTTTACTAAACTGCTAGGGTAGCTCTTTGGCAGTAGAAAAAGACTCCATTTTTTTTTCAGGGATAATAAGACAATGGCTTTTGTCTGGAGACATTTGTCTTTTCCCAGCCAGGGATCCACATAATGGCCCCTTTGATGTAAACAGTGATTAAGTCCATTTTTACAGATAAAGAGCTGGAGACAAGTGAGAAAGGTTAAGAGCAACATGTAAAGAAAACATTGACAAGCTCGATGCCCTGTGATTTTCCAAGGTCTAATTTTTTTTTAAACACAACTTAGTCTCCAAGTTCACGATCTGGGAGGGCTTTCAATAGGAAGATGGTTTCACAAAGTCAAAATAGGATCTTTTTTCCTGTTCACTACAATACAATATGAGGGTATTTTTCAATTTTTTGAGCTGTCTTAGTGCTGCCTCTCTGAATCCCACAATAAAAACTTGAAAATAAGGGTGAGAAGGTAAGGTGAGTTGCAGCAGCAATCCACTGTGATGCTGGGAAGGGTATTTGTGGTTTTCCCAAAGAGGTAGAAGCATTTGCCTTTTTGGGGGAGTGTGGGGCAGGGAGGGAATCTAGAATCACAGCATCCACCATTAGTCAAGTTCACTGAAGGCTGTAGGTATTTCCAACCATCTGGGTAACCTGGCACAGAGCACACCTCCATGATGAGACATTATACCTCCACTGACATTCTGCTTTTTTTTTTTTGCCCTGACAGGCCTTACCCAATGGAGTTTGCTTTGTAGTAATAGAGATGCATTTCTCTATTCTAGCATTCCCTGACACCTCACAGTAAAAATTATAATTAGGAAAGCACCAGAGGGGAAGGTGACAATTCGGTTGTCAATCCATGTGTATAAATTCCAATTCTATCAACAGAGGCAAAGCAAGAATATCACACTCAGAATAGATACCTAAGGGACACTGTAGTTAGCTGGTTCACTGCCTTGAGAAGCCGGGAAAGCAATCAGAACCATGACAACAGAAAGAACACAAAATTGAGCCCTCACAGTGTGAATATTTTCTCTGGCAACATACTCTTAATAACGGTATTGAATGAGGCAAAATAACCATCCTGGAGTGGACAATGATTTGTACCACCTACAAGTTCTCAAGTCGACCCCTACATCCTAGTGAGCTCCCTATTCCCAGACAGAGGTAGCTATGTATTTGAGGGGTATGAAATATGCAAAGGCCATGATGTATAAAAAATATGTTTACAGACTGCCTTTCAAGCAGAAGGATCAAGTTGATTCTTGTTCCCTTCTCATCTTTAGGTCCCTAGATGATCATTCAATCAAGCAATTATTCAACATTTATTAATCACCTACTGTGTGCCAGGCACTGCTGGAGATACAAAAAGCAGTGAAAGACAGTCCCCTCTGCTAAGGAACTGACAACCTAATGGAGGATAACATAACATCTATGTCAACCACATTTCTACTTTGTTCAAAACGGACAATACAGGCCTTTGATTTCATTGATATAAAAAACTCCATCACCTCTCCCTCCCCATCAAAGCAGACTGGACTGCAATTCATAGTTTTGAAGAACTGGCTGGGGCACTAAGAGATTAAATGAATTAATTGCTCAGGGTCATATAGCCAACATGGCTTGAAAAGGGTATTTAAATCTAGTTATTCCTCCAAGACTGGCTATTTGTCCACTAAATGAAGCTGACTTTCTGTCGATTATGTTTCAATAGACCAATGCTTCAATAGAGCAGTGATCTCATCATCAAGGAATAGCCTGGTCTAGGGCAGGAAATCTAAACCTTCTGGAGTATCATAGACCTCTTTCCTTATATCTCTTCTGGAAATTTGCTGAAACCTATGGACCCTGACTCAGAATACAGTCTTTAAATGACTCTTCATACAGCCTTACAAAATACATCAGATTCCCAAAGGAGCCAATCCATTGAAATAATGGTTTTAAAAATAATTGAAAACCAAGTTGATAGACCCCAGGTTAAGGATCCCCATTGGTAGATCAAGTTTTGTACCCAAACTTGGGAAACCTCCTTTGTTGAATTGAGGCACTTAATTTTTTGATGCTCCAAACCCAGCTTCCATTCAAGAACCAAAGACGAACAACAGTTGCAAGAGGAAGGGGCACCAAACTCCAACCAATGCCCTCCTTTAGAGAAGGTGGAAAATGACTTTTAGCTAATTCTACTTTACATATGGGCTCTCCCGGGTTTCAGCTCCACAGAATGTGATGCTCCCTGTATTCTGTCCTCTACTGCCCCCTTTTTGTCTCTTTTTGCAGGTTGTCTCCTCCTTTTTAGATTATAAGCTGATTGAGGGCAGGGAATGTCTTTCAATTTAGTAATTTTATCTCCCAGATATAGCATACTATCTAACATATAACAGATGACATATATATGTATATGTGTGTGTATGTGTGTATATACACACATTTATATTTCTATGTGTGTGTATACACACACAATGTATATATGTTACATGACCTGGAGAGATCTATAGTTGTATACCTACACATAGCATCTGACTGTTCAGTTGTTTTTCAGTTGTGTCTGACTCTTTGTGACCCCATCTGGGGATTTCTTGGCAAAGACACTAGAGTGTTTTGCCATTTTTTTCTCTAGCTCATTTTATAGATGAGGAACAGAGGCAAACAATATTACGTGACTTTCCCAGGGTCACACAGTTAGTAAGTGTCTGAAGCCAAATTTGAACTCATGAAGCCCAGGGTTCCCTTCACGGCACCACCTAGCTGCCCAGTAGTATCTGCAGCGGGATGCAGTTCTGAGGTCTTCCTGACTCTTAACTTAATCATACATATGGGTATGTGGGTGTGTACATATACATACCTATATAAGTATACGTATATGTGCACACACATACATATGTGTGTATGTGTATATACGTATACATGTATGTAGGCATATGTGTGTATATATCTGGCCTCAGTCACTTATCAGCAAGTCATTTAACCCTGTTTACCTCAATTTCCCCATCTATAAAATGAGCCACAGAACAAAACAGCTAACCACTCTAGTATCTTTGCCAAGAGAAACCTAAACAGTCACCAAACGTCAGACATGACTGAAAAATGACTGAAAAATCAGACACTACATACAGATATATTTATATATACATATACATATATACATATATATACATATATATATATATATATATATATATATATATATATATACACACACACATATATATCACCAAGTCATTTAACCTTTCTAAATCTCCGATTGTTAGCTACAAAATAAAATCTATTACCACTATCTTCATAGGGCTATGACCAGGATCAAGAAAAGGATGTAAAGAATTGTGCAGTCTTTAAGAAGCCATATAAGTGTGAGCTAATATTGTCTTTTAAGACCTGAACAAATTTTCCAAGGTCATGAGTGATATGTATCATCCAATCAGAAAAGATGCATGTGTTTTTCTAGCCAGTTAAAACTGTGTGTTCACTTCTGTTCAGACTTACCTAAGCTAAAGGTCATCCTTAGAATGAAGATAAATCAAACAATGTGGTTTGGTGTTAGAGCACTGGACTTGCAGTCAGGGAGACCCTCAGAAAGTTACCAGCTGAATGACCTTGAACAAACAGCTAAAACTCTCTGGAATTCAGTTTCCTCATCTTTAAAAATGAGGAGGTGGGCTCTAATGACCTTTAAGCTTCCTTTCAGTTTAAAATCTATGATCCACCTAATTCATTAGAATGCACATATATTTCATTTCAAATTATCTCTCTGGTGTAAACTGGATGTGACTCTTAAAGACATGTGAGTGAGCAGGTTGTGGGGGTGTCAGTCAGGGGGAGTTGGAAGGGGCAAGGTGTGCTTTTGTCATATATTTGCCATTGGCGTATTCACTGATATGTCTTCTGATTTTGTACTCATGCTTGCAGAAAACTAGTAAATCTGAATCATCATAATTTATATGTGTCCTAAGAGTGGAAAAAAAAGGTAGGTCCTTGCAAACAGTTTTGTGAGTGGCTTCTTAATATTATCAACTAACTTTAAGTGCCTATACTCAAGGTTAAGGAGATTTCCTCCCCAATTAAGTGCCTGCTAAGTGGTTACTTGGTGCTTTTATTACATGATTTCTATAAGGCTTAAAAGCTGTCATTTTTGAAAAGTAATTTGTGTATTAGGGCAGATATCTGCATTTTGCTTGGAAGCAAGAAGACATTTTCTAAGTAAAATGTGCATTAGATGAAGAAAATGTTTCCCTTGCTGCTTTCAACAATGGGAAAATATTGACTTTGATATTTACTTTGCCAGCAGGTGCTTTCAAAGTACAGATGATAGGGACAATCTCCAGGCAAATAAGGCAGTTACAAGCTTTGAAAACACTTCCATTTTTACTTTCAGTTAAGTGTTGTGGCAGGGGGTCATCTTGGTTAAGCCTGTCGTACACACCATGCCATCTTTCTTTTCATAATGACTGTATATTCCAAAGCCTAAATATGGAAGGGCAACAACTGAAATTTATATGGTACTTTAAGATTTGCAAAGCACTTTACACTCATTATTTCATTTTAACTTCACTAGGACCCTATAAGATAGGTACTCCAGGTTAATATTAACCCATTTTACATTTGAGTAAATTGAAAGGTTGTTACATAGCTACAAAACTGGTAAAGTATCAGAGGTAAAATTTGAGCCCAGGCCTCTCTGAACTCCCACTCCACTGTTGTCGTCTTTGTTTTATCACTACAACATCCCACTTCTCATTAGAATGCATTTGCTAAAGGAACTCTGTACCAGATGTGTCCCCACATTTCTCCTAGCTCAGGACTAGGATGCATGGTTTGGGGTATCTGAGGGTTTTCCTCTGGGGGCAGGTCTAGATGACAGAGTAAAGATAAGAATGGTTAAGGATTCTCAACGTTATGAACAACAGATCCAAGAAAGAGAACTTCTGAAGAGGAAGGTTAAAGAGAGCCTATAACTGTCCATATGTGAAAGACAGGCCTTCAAAGAAGAGGAAATGGCAGGATAGGGTCGTAACTAGCACACAGTGCTTTTGACGTTGTGAAAGAGTATAGGACAACCGTAGAGTATATCTAAAATGAACAGAAAACTAGAGTGAGAATGAGAAGAAGAGAAAATGATTAGAGCCCTAGGATTATGGAGATCTGGAAAAGTCCTTAGAATTAATATGACGAGGAAAAAGAGACTATGAAAGAAAAGTTAAGTGATTTTACTAAGGTTATACAGGAAATAAGGTACAGACCTGGGGTTCAAACCCAGGTACTCCAACTGGAAATCCAGCCCTCTAATCGGCAGATGGATGCTGCTCAGTAAAGGTATTCAAGTATATCTTGTTTACCACAAGAAATCTCTCCATACAAGGTAGGAATGAGACCAAAAGACTGAACAAGTCTAAGATTAGAGAAATGAGATAACACTGTAGACAGGAAAGATCAAAGACCAGATCCAGAGAAACTGCAGAGGTCCTGGAAGTGTTAGGCCTTGATCTACTGACTGGGAGTCAGTGTTAGCTTTCAAGGTCAAGTTTTCTGAGGAAGACCCACGAGTTCTATGTACCTGAGGAGCCTGCTACTGCAGGTAGTACCTGATTCCCTCTGCAACTTGTGAATAGAGCTGGTGTGCTTCCTCTGTGCCTCCCTGTTGACTCATTTCTAAACAGCCATTGTATCTTTGGAGATGTGCTAGAAATGAGCAATAACACCCATGCTAAGATGAATTATATCAGAAATGAGCCAGATATGAAAGGTAGCATTTAGAGTACGATAATTTGACTTGTACCTAATGCAGTTATTTTTAAGTGATGACAATGTGCTATTTCTCAACATATTTTGTTGAGAAAATATCAAATTTAGTTCTTTGCTAAGGGTGTGGCCAACAAGATAACCAGCAGGGCTAAAGTACAAGATGGAGAATTTCAAAGAAATCCAAAAGTAGTGTAGCATGGGAAATGGGGAGGAAAACTTCTGTCTCCCCATACCCCTTAAATAGAGGCCCTGGAGATCATGGTTCTGCCCTTCCAGTTAAAAGGCCAAATTTCTTAATTTTGTGTGTGTGTGTGTGTGTGTGTGTGTGTGTGTGTGTGTGTAAGATAGATGACTTTGGTAATCTATTGATCTTGTGTCAGAAAGATGTTTTTAAATACATGAAATCAAACATATCAGGTTGCCAAGGAAACCAATTATATTAAAATGACAATTATCAAAATATTTGACCAACAAGTTGCTGGACCCCAGGTTAAAAAGTCAGACAGAATGTCTTGATGAAGTGTGAGTACCAGGCAGATTCAGTCTTGCAGTATAATGAAATTTCCCACTGAAAATGTTCCTGAGGAAGGAAGGTGTGATGGACAGGTCCAAAGAAGTCCGAAAGCAGCGTACATGGTGGGAAAGGAGAGGAAGACCTACATGAACAAATGAAAAATGAAGAAAGAAGAACTAGGAGAACAATATATACCATGTCCACAAAAATGAAAATGGAAATGATAGCTATAAAACAACTGAAACAGAATGATGTGAGATTATAATGACAGAACTTGACTGCAAAGAAGAGATATAAGAAGATACTTTGCTCTTTCATTTATTTATTTGTTTATTTGTTTTGCAGAGGTGAAAGACTATGGATGTGGAATGCTATAATGTTAGAATTTTTGTTATCTTAGTTTTACTGAATTTTAGTAATTCTTTGTTATAAAATATGGCACTCTGGGAGGGACACACTGGGAAATGTTGATGACATAAAAACAAAAACCGTCAAAAAAACTTTTAGAAAATGTAAGCTTCCATTAAAATGTATACCCTGTAGAATAAAAACTCTGGAAGGGGGAACATCTCACTTTTGTGGGTGTATTTTCAGTGTCCAGAACAGTACTTAGCACAAAGTAGGTGCTTAATAAAAGTTTCCTTACTTTGTAAATTAATGTTCAATGTGGTATTGTCAGTCTCAAGTTACAGCATCATGTTCTGAAGGATACTAGTTAACAAAAGAGATTCTTCCAATGTTATGTAAAGCATATTTAAGTGAAAAGTTATTCACAACTGTTTGTTTTAAAATTTTCTTTCTTCCCATGCCCAGAAAGTACCATATAAAATTAAGGTGTAATGTGGCAGCTATAGGAATTTTGAGTGTGGTTTGGGATTTTATATGTGCAGATTTCCTGTACTCTACATGCAATCTAAATTCCCCTATCTCTAGTCAAAGCAAATATTTTCTTTCTTTGAAAGTGTTGGTACATGAATATTTCAGTTACTGTAAAAATCAGCATTCTGGCAGCTCTATAATAGTGATCTCTTTCTTTAGCTCTCTCTCCAAATATTGAAAATGTCTCCATTTTTTTCTGAAATATTACTAAAAGGACAGCTTATGCCTGTTTACTTTATCTCTAAATCTCCTGAGATTTATTTGCAGGACCCTGCAAAAACAAATCATCATTTGCTCCTTTAATGAAAACTTGTCATTGCTAGAGCATCTTCCAAGGGAAAGAAGATATTAGATCAAAGAAAGACAAATGTTATGTAAACACATTTTACAATGGAAGGAAATGAACTATGTAAATGGCAAGCACAAATAATTTTGAAATGTGAGCCATAAGCATAGCATCCTAAGACACTGACCTAATTTCTCTCATCTCTGAATAAAAGTAATCTGGATTCATCAGTGACATAATGAAAACCTTTGTTGGTACGGATGCTGATTTCATTCCCTACCTTAGCTAACCCAACAAAGCTAGCAAGAACACTTTGGGGTCAGTCTCTTAAAGCACAGAATCTGGTTGACAATAATGAATTCCAGACTCTGCTTAGATAGTCTTAGATACTGTCCAGTTGAACACCATTTTGCAGATGAGGAAATTAAAAACCAGAGAAGTTAAGGGATTTGATTTATCCAAGGTCAGTAAGTGAAGAAGGACAGATTAATTAAATTCTCACCCCAAATCTACTGATCTCACCACCATACTGTCCTGCCTCTCCACAATCCCCCATAACTATCCTAGAGTAAATTATAAGCCAAAGAAAAGACTTCTGACGAGCCAAAGATCAACCCAGTATCATTAACTTTGTATGTAATAACTAACATTCCATTCTGAAAGAAGTGATACTTTGGGGACTGTAATTGCTGTTTCTTCTTTTTCTTCCCTCTCCCTTTTAAAAACTAAATAATTCATCTTGGCAAGAGTCAATTTATGGCTTTATAAAACAGTGTGAGATTTCACAAGCTCCATGAAGCGTTACTGTATTTACTAAATCTCAGGGAAGGTGAGTATATATAACTTCAAGTAGGAAAAAATTCATATGCTATCGAAAATTTCATGGAAAGGAAAGGGTAAAGAATGGGTATAAACCCCAGACCTATCACATGGAAAAAATTTAACACAACATTGTCTTAAAAGTGTTGTAGTGAGAGGACATCATGCACTAAGGTAGGACATGGAGTACCAGAGTTCTCCAAGATTTCTTCCATTTAGTTCAATAACGCATTTTGTTCATGACACAAAGACAAATTGAAAAACAATGTCTGTCCTCAAGAAGCTTACACTATACATCAGGTGGGTCAAACTCAAATCGATCCCTGTAGGCTGCATATTGACATTTTTTTTTGTTCAGTCATGTCCAACTCTTCATGACCCCATTTTGTATTTTCTTGGCAAAGATATAGAAGTGGTTTTCCATTTCCTTCTTTTGTTCACTCTGTCCACTGTACCACCTCACTGCCCACATAGTGACTTAGAAAACCAATATTATCTCTGTTCCATTGCATTTTATAAAACATTTCCCAATTATATTTTTTATTCTATTTCAGCCTGTAATGGGGAGTGATAACTTGGCCCTTGATGACCATGTGTTTGATATCTCTATTGTACATGAAGTCTACAATGCATCAGTATTGAAGAGCAGAGTGCCTCCAATCTGTAGAAACTACCGAGTTTTTGTCAATTTAGGAAGTTGGGAGTGATGTTTGGATATGAAGTTATTTCATTGCATTCAAGTTATTGATTAGAACAGAGACAGTTTTGTAACTACTACTAATAAAGAGCCAAACCTTCCTTCTAGTCTGTCAGTGATTATTATAGCTATTGAGACCAGGAGGAAGGAGGAGATAGAAATTGGATCAATAATTCAATAGGATTATGCATTAATAGCTGAAAGAGATCTTGAGAATACTGAGCTCAAACTCCTTATTTTACAGATAAGAAAATTGGGGCACCAGGATATTAAGTAATTTGTGCCTTGTCCAGACATGTTTAAATCCTATTTCAACCCAGGATTTAAACTCAAGTTGTCCTGATTCCAAGTCTATACTCTCCTCTATAACACATTTAGTATTAAAAGTTTCTGATAAGAAAACTTTTACCAATGAAAAGTGACAAATGCTCTTCAACTTATATTCTTAGAGAGTTGTCTGACAAGCTGAAATGTTAAGTGACTTTTCCAGGGTCACATGACCAGTTTGTGGAAGAAGCAATACTTGACCTTGACCTTGATATGCCTGACTCTGAAGCTTACCACCTGAATGTAGTATGCCACATTGGCTCTTATATAAATGACAGCTGTATTAGTCTATGAATGTCATGTTATACAAAAATAATATGCTGCAGCAAAATAGAATTCTTCTGACAAGTTTCTCACCCTGATGCTTCCCCAGAACTGTGATTCCATCTATATCATTTTCCTTTTCAAAGGAGGACATTACAATCCAGCTACACCTTGTTGATGTCGGGGGTGGGGGGTGGGGGGATCTAAGAATCAGAGATTTCTGCAAGTGGAATGGACTTTCTTGGGATGTATTTGGTTCTCCATGTTTGGAAAGAGGTCTTCAAGCAGAGGCTGAATGACCACTCGTCTTGTCTGTGATAGTAGGAATTGTTTTTCAGGTAGAAGTTGGACTTAGTTGCCTCTGAGATCTCTTCTCAACTTCATCCTGTGTATCTTGTCTACCTTCCTACTCTAAGTCCTTTGTAGAGGTCTACCAAATGCATCATGAATTTCTCTTTATGTATCTTGATATTAGTTGAATCTCAATGGAAAAACTGGGTTATCTCAAAATTGGAGACCTCTCTTTCTAGATATATTCCTCTCTGTTTCTATCTTTATACTTCTTACATGGCAAAATGGTGCAGCCAATGGACATTCAACAGGCATCTCTCCATTGTCTTTACATAACCAACAATCTTAATTCTTGGGAGATTCTGGCATTTTGTGATTCCCAGTCATACAATATAACCAGAATAGCTAACATTTATAGAGTTTAAAGTTTACAAAGCAGTTTAAAAATGTTATCTAATTTCATTCTCATAACTCTAGTACTAATGTCATTTCCATTTTACATAAGAGAAAAGAGTCTCTCACACATTAAATGACAACAGGGTCATATACCTCCCAAATATCTGAGGATGAATTTCAGTTCTGGTCTTCTTGACCCCAGGTACAGCATGCTATCCACTGTACTGCCTAACTATAGAATAATACTGCTGTACTGAGATGAGCCTTGTGTTAGAGAAGGCTTAACACCATTTAAAGTAAATTATAATTTTCCAAATACTAGTTTTTGTTTAAATGAACAAAGTAGGAAGTTACTAATTATATAAAAAAAGAGGTCAGGTAAAAACAGAGAAGTTTTCAATGCTTGTTTTTAATCTCTAGCCGACCACAGATGTTATTTGGACTATTGAATGTTCAGCTGTATCCTAATATACAGAGAAAGAAATGGGAACTTGCCGATAGTTTTTCATGCTGTTTGTTGTTTCATTCAAAGAGTGAGTGAAAAACTTGAAGATGACTTCTAAAGGTATCATGGTCCACTCAACTGCTCTAGAGCAAAATACTGCAGAAATAATAAGAACATATTGATCCAATTCTCATAGATCCCTGAGAAAGAAGAGAAAAAAGTTCTGTCATTTCTACTGACTCATAAATTTTAGGGATAAGTAATTTTAAATGTAAACTCATAAATTTTAGGGATAAGTAATTTTAGATGTAATTTTTTGAGAAGTTAGAAAAAAAGAATGCAATGGAAGAGATGTGAATAAACTCTCACACACATCATGTGTGTGTATTCATATGTACACATTTACATATTTGCGTATACATATACACACAACGTGTGTGTGTGTGTGTGTGTGTGTGTGTGTGTGTCTGTGTATTTATCGGGGGCAGCTAGGTGGTGCAGTGGACAGAGTGCCAGGCCTGAAGTCAGGAAGACTCATCTTCCTGAGCTCAAATTCAGCTTCAGATACTTACTATCTATGTGACTCGGGGCAGGTTACTTAATTCTGTTTGCCTCCATTTCCTCACTTACAAAATGAAGGAAATGGCAAACCACTGCAGTATCTTTGCTAAGAATACCCCAGATTGGGTCATCCAGAGTTGAACACAACTGAAAAGTGACTGAACAGTCACAAATGTATACATGGGAGGAGATGATAGCACAATGAAGATTCTTTTTGATGTAATACTGCTTAACAAAAGACTGTTCGACTTCAACAGTTTCTACCTCACTGAAATTGTACATAATCTAAAAAGCTTTCTTCGTTTGAGAAACAGTTTTCCTCCACTGTGTTAACAGAAATGTCTTTGTCTTTTCACAACTCAGTGAAAAACATAAGGAAAACCTCTGACATCGTAGATCAGCACCTTCCCTTTTAATATTTGAGGAACATTCTGTGGCCCTGGGTGACTTTCTAGATTTTGTGGAGTATTTTTTGTTGGATATGGGAATCCATCATGTAATGGATCACAGTCGCCCAAAAATGTAGGAGAAAGGTTGAGATCAACATCAGTAGATGAGTGCCAGGGATTTCTTTCATCTTAGTCTCAGGGAAAAATGCAATACTCACACTTTAGCCCTGTTGCTACGTTTTCTTCTGGAATTATCTTGAAATGCAAAAACTGTGGTTCCCTATCCCAGGACTGACCCGCAACCATTCACCAGGCTTACATTTGGATGCATTTGTGGGAGGGGAAGGAGAAGAAGGGTTATGAAAAACCTCCCCCTTGTTTCTATCTTTCTCACTCTAGTACATCATCTAATCCCTAATCCAGTCTATAACTGGCATGCTGGGTTCTTTGGACAGAGTCATGTATAATCTTGCCCTTGTTTTCAAGAAGTGCATTGATTATCACTTGGTGGTGATCAGGGCATTTTATTTTTTAAAGTAATCCTTTTAATAAATCCTTAAAAAATATATTCTTAAAAATCTTTAAAAAAAATCCTTGGATAGAAAGAGAAAAGGAGAAAAATGGGAATAAACTGAACAGATAATTTTATTCCTACTCCTGGAGACTGAAAAATAAAATCCTGAGCCTTCCTTCTTGGCCATTTTCCAAGGCTTTCCTCCAATGTTCTCTTTGAATGGAGGTTGACTTCTTGGAATAAGCAAAGAAATTGCTAAGCTTCTCTTTTGAAAAAGGCCTGGTTTGTGATATATTAAATGTAATACACACAACACATACATGTATACACATACATATATAAGCACTCATCTATGTGTGCATACATGCATATCTACATATATACCACATATACATATGTATTTGATGTATTATATATGTATATGTATTTTTGTGTGCACATACACACATACATCAGAATTTGTATAGAGGTAGAATATTCATTATTTTCATCTTGGCATGAGATTATCAGAACATAATGTGATCAATTAGGCAATGGTTCTAGTAAACACAAGATCCCTGCCTTCCCACTTTGCAAGTGAGAAATTATTTTTAGTCACCATCCTCACAATCTATATGCACAGTTTTTTGAATATCCCTATCCAAAATAACAAGCTATGTACCCTAGGAACATGCTGACATGAGTTGGAAAAAGGAGCTCTTAGATCTGATAACTTCTTTAAAAACCTTCCTTTTAAAAGCCCAGTTTGTGGCTAAAGACCTTAGCCTCACTCAGTTATCCAAAGCTGGGGGATGGCACAAAAAAAATACCTGCAATTGTCATTTCACAGTTTTCATGATGTACGTGTGTATGTGTCTATGTATATATGTATGTATGCATCCATGTATGAAACCAGTCAGTTGACTGGGCCCTAATTGGTTCTTCAAAAAAATAAGCTGGAGTTGCTAATTTTTTACGGTCTTATAAAACCTTGTGACGTCCTTTTCAATCCTGTAAGTCTACAGAAACTTAAATTTACATGTAGGCTCTCTTGCCAACTTCTCTGCTTACCTGCTTACGCCAAAGATCTGCGATAAATCAGAAATGGGTGGATGCCTTCAGGACCGTTCTTGTAAATGGGTAGGGTGGGGTCTGAAGGGTGTGAAAAGTTTCTAGCCCACAATCCTGTCATGGTGCCTATAGAAAAGTATGGGGGGGGGGCAGAGCCAAGATGGCAGAGTAGAAAGACTCACATATTCTAGCTCCGAGCCCACAGCCCATAATTATCTATAAAAAGAACTCCTAACAAATTCTGGAAGAGTAGAAGCCATGCAGGAATGGGGTGAAGGAGATTTCCGTTCCAGAGAGCACTGAAAAGCCAATCCCAAAATTCCACCACACACCGGAAGGGAGCCTAGCCCTGCCCTGGCCACACGGCATTGAGAGGAGCAAGCAGATCTGAACAGGCTTCAGGGACGGAATCTCCAGTGGCTGCAAAGGTCACCTCCACCCACAGATGCACAGGTCAGTGAGAGAGACGTCTGGAGAGGCTGGGAGGGGAGCGGGGTGTCTCCATGAATCAGGCCCCCTGGCAGGCAGCAACAGAGGCAGCGGGCTGCCAGAGGCTCCCAGAGCAGGCAGGAGCTCAGCAGAAGCTCCATTACAGAAGGTCTCTGCATAAACCCCCTGAGGGAACTGAGACTGGGAGGGGGACCTGCCCCCACCTGAGCACCAGAACTTAAGCTCCCATTGAATAGCAGCCAGGTCTGCTACCAAAAGCCCTGAGGCTGGGGAGCAGCATTTCAATCTCAGACCCCAAGCACTATCTGGGCAGATCCAGGCGGGGGTGGAGAGGAATCTCAGAAGTCAAGTAACTGGGGGGAAAATGCCCAGAAAAGGGAAAAAAAATAAGACCATAGAAGGTTACTTTCTTGGGGAACAGATAATTCCACCCTTCCTCTCTGACAAAGAAGACCAACACTTACCATCAGGTAAAGACATAGAAGTCAAGGCCTCTGTATCCCAAACATCTGAAATAGATATCCAATGGGCTCAGGCCATGGAAGAGCTCAAAAAGGATTTTGAAAATCAACTTAGACAGGTAGAGGAAAAACTGGGAAGAGAAATGAGAGAGATGAAAGAAAAGCATGAAAAATGGGTTAATACCTTGATAAAGGA
>CM053772.1:43685838-43739403 GCA_028658325.1 Potorous gilbertii | reverse complement strand
GGGAGAAGGAGATAAGCAGGGTGGGGGGGATGATGGAAGGGAGGGCAATGGGAGGAGGGAGCAATTTGAAGTCAACACTTGGGGAGGGACAGGATCAAAAGAGAGAATAGCAACAATGAGGGGCAGGATAGGATGGAGGGAAATATAGTTAGTCTTACACAACACGACTATTATGGAAGTCACTTGCAAAACTACACAGATATGGCCTATGTTGAATTGCCTGCCTTCCCAAAGGGAATGGGTGGGGA
Organism: Potorous gilbertii; assembly: GCA_028658325.1. Lineage (NCBI taxonomy): Eukaryota > Metazoa > Chordata > Mammalia > Diprotodontia > Potoroidae > Potorous > Potorous gilbertii. Next base: position 43,739,155 of record CM053772.1, on the reverse strand, counting down.
GGGAGGGATGGGGAGAAGTTGGAACTCAAAGTTTTAGGAAAAACTGTCGAATATTGTTCTTGCTACTAGGAAATAAGAAATACAGGTAATAGGGAATAGAAAGTTATCTGGCTCTACAGGACAAAAGAGAAGATGGGGACAAGAGAAGGGAGGGATGCTAGGAGAGAGGGCAGAGTGGTGATAGGGGAAATTAGAATGCTCAGTGTACTGGAGTAGGGGGAGGGGACAAATGGGGAGAAAATTTTGGAACCCAAAATTTTGTGAAAATGAATGTAAGAAGTTAAACAAATAAATTTATATTAAAAAAATAAAAAATATAAAAAAATAAAAATATGTTCTCTCTCCTATAGAAAAGTATATTTACATTTTTGTATTAAATGACAAAATCGGTTCTCCATAAGGCCACCGTTAAAATTTATGTTTTTAACACTGGAGGGGAAGGTGAGGGTTTCTTGGAAAGATCTTCTCCAACTTCTCCCATTGGTACTGATTTAATAATTGTCAATTTAAAAAGCACAAAGAACCTAGAACAAAAGAGAATGAAGTAGATAGAAGTAGGAATGACTAATCCTGATTAAGGAGATACTTTCAAGGGTACAAATGGAGGAAAGGCAAGCCTGTGGGGAGTGAGCAATCCATGAGACTACAAGGGAGCTCTTGAAGGGTAAGTGATGGTGCAAGGAGGCATCCAAATCCTAGAGGGCATTGGAGAGTAATTTCCCATTTCATGATTTACTTGGGACTGGCCCTCACTGTTTCCTTGCCTATTGGCTGGTCTTCATCATGAATAAAAAGTAGCCTGAAAGTGACCAATTCTCTTTCCCAAAGGACAACTTTCAAATGTTATGAAATACTTAGAAACAGTATTTATTTCCTCACAATAACCAGAAAGCAAAGAACATTCAGTCTTTTGTTTTTTTTGGAAAGGGCTACAAGCTATAGCTTCAGGGATCCTTTATAGGATGTCATTTGGGGAGTTATCCACAACTTGTCATGGAGCTGGGAGAAGTTATAGAAGTGCTCTGCTTTGTAGTGTCTGGGATTGGAATTAAAGCATTTTTTTTTAAATCACTATATATTCTGCTGAACACTTAAAACCTGCCAAGTATCCAAATACAGTTCCTACCTTTTTTCTCAGGAAGCCACAGAATGAAATGTATAAACCAGACCTAACTATTGTTACCCATACCTGTTGAGAACAGACTAAGGGGAATATCAGCATTCCTACATAGTAGATTTTTATGTAAAACATAAGAGACAGGCCATATCAAGGTCAAAGGTCTATGAGTGTGTGTGCATATATGTGTATGTATGTGTGTCCATGTGTGTGTGTGTGTATGTATATTATGAGTGTGCGTGCATGTGCGTGTATACATGTGTGTATTATGCATGCATATGTGCACATGTGTGTATGTATGTGCGTGAGCGTGCATGCGTGTGTGTATGTATGTGTGTGAGCATGCATGTGTGTGTGTGTATGTATGTGTGTGTGATGACTCCATTACTCCCTATTCTGTTCTATCTAATATATTGCTCAGGTCCATTTGGAGTGGTTGTGTTTGAATTTCTATGGCTACCTTTCCTCCACCCTATTCTCAATTTTGACAGTAACAGTTTTCATAACAAGGAAAAAAACTAAAGAATTATTTTCAGACCTTCTAAGATGTAATCACTTAATGAGAGATAGGAGAGTCCATGCTAGAGGTCGTTAAACTAAGTGTTGGGTCTGATTTTGTACTAGTTACCTCTCCTCTCTGGGCCTGAGTTTTCTCAGCTGGCAAATATTGGGGTTGAGAGAGATGTCCTTTAAAATGTCCCTTCTAGCTAGTTCCAATAATCGTATGACTTCAAATCAGGGCTGAAAAGCAGAGTCTCACAGCAGTAAAGGAATTCGGATGTCATTTTGCCCAATTGATATCATAGCCGAAATCCTCTACTTTACTGCTTAAATGACCCCACTAATGGAAAACTACCTCCCAAGGCAGTCCGTTACATTTCTGAAAAATTAAGATTCTCAGGGAAGTTTTGCTTCCTTTGAATCTAGAGTAAGTTTCTCTCCAACTTACGCCCAATGCTACCAGTCTTGTCCTCTAGCATGAAGCAGAACTGGTCTAATCCTTTCAAACCTCTGGAAAGAGCCATCGTGTCCCTGTAAACTTCTCTGCCCAGAGCAAATATGAAAGAATTTTATATATTTAAGGATAATTTATGAATATTATTTCAACCTAGATTTGGATAGGTTATTTCTAAATCCCCTTCCTACTCTGAATGCTGTGAATACTTCACAGAATTGTAATGCTTCTTCTTTTCTATTAAATTCCAACTTGGCCATTTTTATCATTGATGCTCAGTACAGAATCCCTAACATTAAATTCTCATGTGAATCTGGGATATCTTGGATATGGATGTTCCTTCCATGCTATGCAGATCACAATCCTTCCATGCTTCCCCATCCTATAGAACTCTTCCTTACGCCCTCACTTAAGCTGACCACAGACAGATGAGTCAACTTGTGGAGGGTCTTACTCGCTTTCTGTTGATATTAAGAGTATCCCAGGAGAGAACTGGGGCCATCCATTGGTTTTCTCTCACTCTTGCTATATGATCAGACCATCTTTTTCATTAATGCATTTCTTTGATGACCTTCTTTACTCTGTCACAGAGTCCTGCTGTGATGCCTCCCTGTGATCTGAAGGTGATAGTGGGTTCTTGAGGTCTATATCAGGTGGGCAATGGCTCTGGTAGGTTCTGTTCAAGTTGAAAAGGCTCTGAGTGCAGTCAGGTCCCAGAGTAAGTCTGCTTTCTGAGGACCAGCCTAGTGTTAGCTAAGTAGAGAGTTTTCTCACCAGCAGGTCAGTTCCTGGTAATATAAATTTTGGCCATGGCCATCCATGAAAGAGACACAAATACAAACTGGCTCTTGGTCATCTATAGCTCCCTTCTGGCACAAAAGGTAGAAAAGAAGGTAAAGCTTGACAGGAATGATATCATTTTAGTTAATACCAGTGATAGCTGTTAAATAGTAAAGAAGAATATACCAATTGATGCTTTGAGGAACCTTTTTTTTTTTGCTTCAGAAGACCAGATATATTCAAAGTGACTCAATTCCAAAATGGGTCATCTGAAATAGATCTCCACAAAGGCATTAATTTTTTGAATTAACTTTTCATTTCTGCCTTACTGTGGATATCTGGACTTACTGATAAATTCAAGCCTTTGGGCTTAGATAAATCTCCACCTGTTCCCTCATCTCAAAATATTTCACTGTTCTTCACCACAATTCTACTTCCTCTTTCTGAGAACTCACAAAGCTTCAAGTTTCTACTGTCTAGGTAGCTAAACCTTAGTATCCTGTAAAACCCAAATGAGTTAAAGCTAAAGGACCTTGGAATAGCTGGATATCAATCCCTGAATAAGGTTAAACCATGGTTAAGGTATTGATTAATATATTACCATCATTTAACTATTCACCAGTTGATAGGATTTAGGCTAGGTGGGACCTCAAGCTAGGAAAGATCATCTAATTGAATTTTTTTCTATTTTATTTATTAAAAAACTGAACCACAAATTGCAATAAAGTGAATTGCTCAAAACTGCTGGTATGTAAGAAACAGAGCCTGGTTCTATATTAAGGGCCTTTGCTTCCCAACAGAGTTCTCTTCCAATATACCATCCTTCCTGCAAGGATGAAGGGAAAAGAGCTAACAGATCAATCATTTCACTAGCAAAATACCCACCACCTACTGAAGGCCTCTTGATAATTCTCATTTAACATATGTTACTGCTATTTCTTATCTTCAGACTTAAGAAATGCTTTTCTTGTTCATTCATTCAGGCATTCATCCATCCATTCATATTTAATGTCTATTTTTAACCAATTGATATGGGATTATCATTTATTTATAAACATCAGGTTTGAGAGTCCACCATGAGGCAGTGGAAATAAAGCTGCTCATGAAGCCAGGAAGATCTAGATCCAAGTCTCATCTCTCTGACACTCATTGTGCAATCATGGGCAAGTCACTTGACCTCCCAGTAGTCTAGATGAATCGTTCTCCAATTTTTTGGTCTCAGGACACATTTATACTCTTAAAAATTATTGAGGAGCCCTACAAGAATTTTTGTTTATATGGGTTATATCTAATGATTAAAAAAACATATAGAAATTAAAACATCTTAGTATTATTCTGGAAATAGTCTTGACCTTATGGGCCCCCTGAAAAGGTCCCAGGAAATGCTAGCATTGCCCAGACCACATTTGGAGAACTGCTTGTTTGGATGACTCTTTAAGGCTATAAGTTGCTAAGAAAGTACTGGCCTGCTTTGGCAGAAGGAGTTTGTTCATCTGAACATTCCCTATTCTGATGAAACCACAGATCTAGTTTCTAACCCATACAAAAGTGATATATGTTCTAGATCGGGGGGAACCTGCAGCCTCAAGGCCACATGTGGCCCTCTGTGTCCTTGAGTGTGGCCTCTTGACTAAGTCCCAGTTTAAAGAACAAATCCTTTTATTAAAGGGGTTTGTTCCATGAAGTTTGGATTTAGTCAAAGGGCTGCACTTGAGGACTTAGAGGGCCACACATGGCGTCAAGGCTGCAGGTTCCACACCCCTGTTCTAGACTGTAACCTCCTAGAAAGGATAATGAAGACATTTCTTGTAAGCCTATTTAAGTCATAGTCTCTTAAAGATCATCCAATCCAAATTCTTCATTTTTTAAACAAGGAAACGGAGACATGCAGAGGTGGCATGTCTTGCTTAATGCCACACAAACTGATGGCAGAGTGGGCCTAAAACTAGGATCACTTGACTTTAAGTGCCCCGGGATTTTCTACATCATGTTGTTCTCGATATTTATGCCTCCCTTGGGCAAGACTCAAAAGGGCTCAGTGTACCACCACCACCTACTTAATAAGAACTATTTACAGCTGATAGAGAGGGGGCTACTCCATCTTCTGTGTCTTTTTTTAACCTTTCTAAGCCTGTACTGTGATCAAAACCTGTTGACAGTTTGGATGGTGTGTTGAATTACAGGGCCCCTAAATAATTTTTCTCAAGTCAATAGCTTGTAGCTTTGCAGCTTTCATGTTGTAAAAGAAATAATGAGACTCTGTCCCCAGTGTGGAAAAGTTACATGTCCCATTTCATTTTGTAATAATGCTTTTTATAGATGGAGAAGCACCAGAGCACACTTGCACATAGAAAGCTTTGGACTTGGTTTTTGTTCATTTAATTTAAAGAGAGCTAAACAGATTAAATTTAAAAGTGTAAGCAAAAAACATAAAATGGGGAAATCGATCCAGGATGAGAAGATTGCAATTATAATTGAAACACTGCCACACTCATCACAAACAGCAGGTAGGAAGGTAGTGTTGTAATAATTGCTTGTAATGCTACTGACTCTATCCAAATTTATATTGCCAACATTAATATTCTACCCCACTCCCCAAACCTTAAATAATCAATGTGCAGATGGGAGCCTACTTTTTTCTAGCAAGCCTCTTGATAGATTTGGATGTTCCTTCCTTTTTCATTGCGTCTTATCATGAGTCAGAAATAAGGGGGGAAATGCAAAAACTTCCATGTTGTGGCAAAGCAAGGGAGGGGTCTAGCATACTAATGCCCAAACCCTTTTTGGATTAGGCATTCCATGTTACAACCTGTCAGTGGCAATTTTAACTCGAAGACCATCTCCCCAAAACTTTCCACAGCACACAATGACTGACCATTGAGATTTCATTTCATATCTAATCCTGGTCTGTTAGGAGAGGGGAAAAAAAAGGATACGATCCAAATTAGATGGTGAAATTGAATTCAGGCAATCCCACAATAAGAAGTTCTCAATAAACGTTCGTGGTCTTTTAGATATCAATCTCTTCTTTATTTTTTCTTAGCTTTGGACTTGATTGTTTTCCAAGAGATTTCTGTCTAATCAGATAGACCAGCACACACTCTCTAGTCCTTTCCTTTCTCCCTCCCTTTGTCAGCCAGTCCTTACCATTTTCACATATCACATTACGGTGACACATTTCAGGGAGAATGTCATTCAGTCTTCCCCAAGTCAGGGCATTCTAGTTCTCTTTTTAAAACAAATATACTTCATTTATAGGACTAAAATTCCTTCAGAACAACCAGTAAACAAATATTTACTAAGTATCTATTATGTGCCTGACATAGTGTTAATTTCTTTTTTTAATTAATTTATTTGTTTTCAATTTGCCACAATCACTTCCATAAGTTTTTAATTTTCTCCCCCTCCCTCTCCTAGATGGTGTGCAATCTTTTGTGGGTTCTATTCAGACATTCTTATTAAACGCATTTTCACATTAATCATGTTGCATAAAAGAATTAAAATGAATGGGAGAAACCATGAGGAAAACCAGAACAAAACAAAACACAAGAGAAAATAGTCCGTTTCACTGTGCGTTCTGATTCCGTAGTTCTTTCTCTGGATGTGGATAGCATTTTGCCTCCAGAGTCCTTTAGGAATGTTTTAGGTCCTTGCATTGCTGCGAAGGGCTAAATCTATCTATAAGAAATGATAGTGTTAACTTCTAAGAATTCAAAGACAGTTCTTTCAACAAGTTTACATTCTTTGTAGTCTGTGACACTTTGGCTTCTTTTTCTTTTTAGTACAGGGCCACAACCCTACCATTACATAATGTATTGACAGGTGAAGAGAATCCAAAATTCCACTATACTTATTGTCTGTTGATAATGTTAAAAAAACTAATAGAATGTAACAGAATTTGGCATAGCCCAGATTACGTAAAATGACAGCATTACCAATGTGGGAGATGTTTAGCATTTGCTCTGGAGAGACAGAAAAACTTGCAAATGTATAGATATTCTGCATCAACCAGCCTTAGGGTTGGAAACAGCCTTTTTCCTCTAACTGAATAGCTGGAACTCTGAGTCTTTAAAACCATATGAGAGAGACTGTCTTGTTCTGTTTCCTTCATTCTCATCTAAGGGCTTCTCCTTAGATTCATTCATTCAGAGCTGGTCATCCCATGTGGTAAAGGGGAGTGGGTCTGAAGGTCACCTCCAATTCTGCCTTAAGTCTTGTCCTCCCAAGAAATGAATTCTTGGTTTTAGTCTCATCTTCTTTGAATAGAGTCCCCAAACTGGGAAACTGGGCCCTCAGGAGTTTAGGAACCCAAGATTCCAGGCCAAGCTGAGCAAGGAAGCCTTGAGGATATCTGATATGGAATGTAAGCCCAAAGTGGCCTTGAAGTTGAACTTTATGATACTCATGCTGAATTCTGAGTCTAAGGCACCTCCCCTCCACAGAGACCAAAGTGGAATGTCTGTATGGGGGATTTTGAGAGAATAGTTTGTATGTTTGTTCTTGCTAATCTGATATCAAATTGTTAAATGGAACTAGGATACTAGCCACTGGACCCCTAAAATTAGAGAGAACACAATAAGTTAGACTCTAGCCAATGAATGAGATGGGATCCCCCTCAAAAAAATATAGGATACCAGAGAACACTAGAGTGGGAAAAGGAATGTAACAGACCTGAACTTCAGAGTGAAACTAGAGCAAACCCACATTAGAAAAAGCAAGATGCTGCCTTAAAGATTCTCTTCTTTTCAATATGCTACATAAAAAATCAGAGGATATTACTTGAAAAAAAGCAACAGTGATAACTTTGTTCATTAGCCCTCTCATTATTAACATGAAATAAGACATAAAACATGGAGAAGCATGATTGCCAGAGATGTTTTCCATCCTCACTGATTATGTTCAGTAATGAATCTAAAGAAAAGTTGCTTGTAGATGGTCAAGTCCTCCACATGCTTCTGCTTGTGAGTGACTCTGTGTTTACTGTATTGAGTTCACAACTTTGAGGTTTTCAGAGACTTCTAGATGATATCTGGAATTACTAAAAAACATTCCATAGTTCCATCATAACCATCCTAATAGGAAAAACCAAAGGGATGATAAATGTCTCCAGCCCAAACTGTGATGTGCCATCAGACAGAGAGACTATACAGCTGATGCATATGTATATGTAACTAACGCAATCACTACAAATGGACAGTAACATGAGAGAATTGACTACAAGGAGAAAGGTGGAGCAGCATTTGCAGTGGGAAAATTGTGTGGTGCTTTTGAACCTGAGATCTCAAAATTTCACTCTTATCTTATATAATATTTTATTCTGGGGATAATATGGGCTAGAACAGTCTTAGAGGTATAAAAGTTGTGGGTCACCCAAAGGACAACAACAAGATTTATGGAAGGAATACATAATGCTACATACCAAGAGTAACTTAAAGAACAGGTATCATCAGAGGTATGGAGACTGGAAAAGGTGGGGGGAGAACTTAAGGAATTTACGTTCCTTGGTATTGGCATGACATCATGAGATCTAGTATAAAGACCCCTAAATGTTAGGCAGACCCTTATGAAATATTTATAAGAAGATACAGAGAAAAAATTACACAGGAAAAGATAACATGGAATGGTGGATTCCGCTAAGTATTGAGGAAAAATACAACCTTATTTGAAAAAGAAATGCACATTACGTAACCAACAATCATGCTAAATTTCATCACTGAGACAAATTTCTTTATGGATTCTGCCTCTGTGGATTCACTCCATCATGTTTTAGAATACATCATTTCATTATGTAGAGCTAACATTAAAGGAAAACTGTTCCTTTACAGTACAAAATATGCAATTTGGAGAATATCCATCTATTCCATTGAGTGCAAACAAGAATTTATTCATCACTTAATATGTGCAAGGCAATGTATTAGGTGTTGAGGACACAAGAATAGAATATGAGTCTTTGGACTTAAGAACTTTATATTCTAATGGTATATATTATAATAAAAGGTAGAATATGGTAGAGGAAAAGAATAGTGTCAGCAAGTAATCTGGGAAAATTTGTGAGAGAGAGAGAGAGCACCTTCAGGAGATCTTGGGAGGAGGGGTTCAGAGAAGGCTAAGCATTTTGTTGATTATTTAATTGTGTCAGCTTTCAAAAGAATAAATTACCCCATAAACCTGGAGGGCCATAGTGTAAATGAATCTTTAGGTCATACTTGTCTTTGATATTTAAGACAAGAAGGATTTTTCTTTGTCATTTTTTCTGAGAATTTTTCTCATTGCTAGAAAGGGAAACATTATGATTCAAGGCCAGGACCCTTGAAACTTTCTTAAACCTCAGTGGGGCAGCCACTGGACTTCCCTAACTCACCTAAGCCAGAAGGGCAGCAAGCTCAACCCCAGTGGCCCCTCATCATGGAGGAGTTCACCATAATGCTACCAGACTTAGTTTAGATTTGATTGACTATAGGCCAACTACAATTCTGAACTCCTGAAAGGAAGTGATGCACCAGCCTCAGCCTCCACAACAGCAGGGATCATAGACATGCACCATCATACATGAGCAATTTAAAAAAAATTAAAGTGAAAATTGTAGCCCTACTACTAGCTGTCATTGCAAATACAAAACTCAACAAGAGGGGGAAAAAAAGGTTTTCTATCCAGATTTGATGCACATTTCCATACCTCCATTTCTAAAAAACTTGTAAAGCTTAGTCATACTTAAGAAATGTCACTCATTCCTTTTTACCTGATGAATGTCTCACCAAAATCCCAAAGGAAAATTAGTATGAAGGCAACCTGACTCCCACCAACTAAGCATTAATCCATTTCAGTCATCTATTGGCCCATTCATTACCTAATCATAAGTATAATGTTTCCCTTCCCTTTCTTAATCATGCAGCTCTGGGAATATCTTTTGCTATTGCTAAATTTCTGGGAGGGATATGCAATGCCTTGGCAGACATGAGTGGAAGGGACATTATTATTAATTATTCTGGATCACTATCAGTTTGAGGGAAGTTAAAGTTTCAGTAAGTGTTACCAGTTATCAGATTTGGCCCACTCTCAAATGGCCCCACACCATTTCATCCTTACAGGGGACTGAGCACAGCATGTCCACTCTAGACATTTATAAGGAGCTATATGCACAGTAAAACAGGCAGACACTTAAATTCTCTAGAATGAGTCTGCCAACAAAGTACTTAATAAGTCTGGTTTATTCATCAGCTATTAGCATTTTGCTAAAGTAATGCAAAGCCAATGATCTGCTGGACTTTGGGGCAAAAGAAAATTAACCTCTTGCCTGCCTATTGGCAATCAAAAGTGCCTTGTAGACAGATTCTCACTGATGGCAGATCTCATTGGTGGCTTTTGTTTGAGAATGATGCAGAACAAAACAGACCCACAGCATTTTAATTCAGCTGGGAACCCAACATGCAAGTTTTGTTCTTTCCCCTGGGCCACTGCAATTTTTTCATCTTCAATAGATGAATTGTATAGTGATATTTTTTTTCACCGAAAGGAACACAGATTTTTCTATGGACTTAAGGGGACTGAAGGCAGTTTCTAAATACCTTTACATTAGGCTCTTCAAAATCTTGCCTAGGAAAGAGACGAACAAATGGTGGTACGCAAATGTAATGGAATATGATTGGTCCATAAGGATGGACAAACATGGTAGATGGAGAGAAGCAAAATGATGCAAAGTGAAACAAGTAGAGATGGGAAAACAATAGATACAATGTCTAGAATTATATCAGCAAAAAGAACATTGAAGCGAAACTGGATAATTATAAATTAACAATCTTTGCTCCACAAAATAAATAAGTAAATATATTTCCCATATTTTGTTGGAGGGAATATGGAGTCAGCATTGTCAGTGACGGACAATTAAAAAAAGTATTAGATTTAGTGGCAGAGGTCCTAGGTTCCCATCCTTTCGCTGTCACTTAGAACATGACTAATGTATTCTCTGGGTCTCACTTTCCTCATCTACAAAATCCTGAGTTCAAATTGAAGGTTCTGGGACTACTACATATGCTGTCAATTAATCAATGTGGTGGCTGAGTTTTCTTCATTGTTTGTCTTTGTTACAGGAAAAACAGGAGAGAGGGAACTATATCTAAAAGTGACAGCAGTATTTTTAAATGCATAAATAAGGGAAAACTTCACCAATATACTGCTAAATATGAGTTCAACTAGAGGCTACAACGAATTTCACCATTACTGTGATTCTGTGAATGTGTCCAGCTTCCGCAGATCTATAAATGATTCCCCTTGCCTACAGATAAATACACCCTGATGTTATAGATCAACAACCTTCCCTGTCTTTCTCTGGATGTCTCCCTCTTTCTCTCCCTTCATCCCTTCTCCTGCTTCTCTCTCCCTTTCTCTCTATCCTCCCCCATCTCTTTCTCTCCCTCTTCCCCATTTCTCCCTCAGCTCTCTTCTTTGGAAATTAGCCTGCTCTTTTTTAATTTTTCAACATTCAGTTTTGATTATTTTGTGGCTTTTTTCACATATATTGTTGTAGTCATTGTTTCAATAAGTTAGCTAATAAATATTAATCAAGCCCTGGCTCTGCGCTGGGCACTGTACTTGGCACAATTATGTATTTTTTCTGGGCTATCCTTAATTTGCTTTGTTTCATTTCAAGTAAGCCTTTCCATGCTTCTCTGTCATCCTTATGCTTGTTATTTCTTACAGCACTGAAATCTTCCATTACATTCCTATGCTACAATCTGCTTAGCCATGCACCAATCAATGAGTATTTTGTTTCCAGTTCTTTGCTGCTTTAAACAATGCTACTCCCAAGGATTCTTGAGGATGCTTCATCCCTTTCCTCAACCTCCAAAGGCTGCTATGGACTATGAGGTTTGTTAACCCTTACAGCTCCCACTCACCCCTGCCCCACCAAAGCCCTAGCTGAAGCAGATATGATAGGAAACTCTTGCAATGATAGGCAGGAAGCAAATATGAAGATGGTCAAACTTCCTGATAAGGCAGTGTTAGGATACCCCTCTCTCCTTATCCCCATCTGGAATGAAGTGATAGATGCCATGGCACTGATTTGCATTGCAAGCTCATTCCACAAATGCTTTGTCAATGGTCTGCAAACTGCAATGGCAGAAACAAGAGGAACTAGGTCAGTGAAGATGCGACATGTACAAAATGCCAGAGCAGAACATGGACTCCACGCCAAATTAATCCAATTGGATCCAATGTTTCATAGGGCACTTCCCTTGTTTGTCACACTAATGATGTTCCAACTCAGCTGCTACTGTTATTCATTTGTCTATTGCTCCCAGGACTTGGAAATATGTAGGCAATGTATTCATTTGGGAGCTTTGTTTTCTTGAAAATTATCTGCTGCTGCATTCAGAGCCTGTTCAACACAGAAATACCCATGGATTTTGAAAATTGAGGAGGCGCCTCAGTGGAGATGGTGACTGTGAAGCAGCAGACCACGTGCCGGGTCACAAAAGAATCAGGACGGCCAGACCAAAAGAAAACCAGACTGGAGGCATATTGAAAATCAGCAGCAGTCCTAAAAGAGGTTGGATCCATTCTGCCTCTACGTTATTTTTCTTTTTCTTTTTGATTCCTGGAGAGCTGTGTCTTGGAGAAAAATCACCAAAATGCTTTGGCTCCAAGCCTAGGCTCAGTTTCCTTAGTTTAAGAATATGAAGAATAAGAACATAAAGGAAGAATGAGTAAGGGGGATAAGGAGATGGCGCTGATCATGAGGTCTGAGGTTATGCATACTTTGTAGGTCAAGTAGAATTTTGTTAGCATTAGTAAGTTAATAAACTGTGAGTAAAAAGAAAAAAAAATCAATTCCACGAATTTTAAGTTTTGATTGTGCAAAAGCACCAGAGGGCACTGGGAAAGCTAAAATATCTACAATATAGGCCATTGTCAATGAACCTTCACTCTAATGGGAAGAAAGGCCAGAAGGAATATTGGATCTGGAGTCAGAGGACCTGGGGGAGAAGGTGTAGTGACATGAAAACAGTGCTAAATTTGGGCTCACAGAACTTAATTTCAAATCCTTTCTTTGGCCATTTACTACCTTGTGATCTTGGGCAAATAACCTCTTTGTGCCTGTAGCGGCAAGCACCCTGGCACACACAAGAGGGCCTGCTGCATAGGTTCTTAGATCTGCTTTTCTAAAAGGGAAGCAACTTTTGAGGCGTCAAGCATCTTCTTTAATCACATATACCAACAGAGAAGATACAAGCAGAGAAATAAAGACCAATAGACAGGGCTTCCAACTGTCTTACCATCAACAGACAGATCGAATTGTCTGACCATTGCATACATACATAGTTACTAGAGAGAGAAGCACCCACATTTGGGTTTTCAAGAGGGAGACTCCTTAATGGCTACCCAGAGTCTCATTTGGTCATATCACAGGAACATTCTTCTGAAGAGTTAGTCCCCAAAGCAGAACCTCACCACAGAGTACTTATACATTTTTCAGCGTAGGAGGGCATCATGCCTCCGTACCCCATTAATTAATAAAAGGCATAGGCCTTACTACAAAACAAGCCTCTCCTAATCAAGCTTCCATTAATGGGCTCTAGGTGAGGCCTATTAATGGGTAAGGAAGATCTTTAACTCTAATTAACATTACAGTGTCTCTGTCCCTTAATTTGCAAAAAGAAGATATTAAGCCAGTAAACATTTAAACTTCCTTCCAACTCAAGATCTCTGATCTTACTGTCTTATAAATTGAGTTCAAGTCTAGGCTCTGCTGAGTTTTACCAGTGTGATCTGGAGCAAGTAACCTCCCTTCTCAATTTGCATCACTATAAAATTAGGTGATTGGGTCACACAGACTTTAGAGTGCCTTCCAATTCTAAATCTATGATCATGTGATCCTAAGGAAAATGAGAGGTTCCAAGGAAAGTTCCAAGCAAAATTCAGTGAATCACTTGGGGATTGAGGGAGAAGAAACTAGGATAGTAAGGAATGTTGAAGAGTTGCTATCTGCGTGGGGCCTTAAAAGAAGGGACATTAACAGATGGAGATAGAGAAGTGATTTCTAGGAATGGAGCAAAGTGTGAACAAAAGCTAAGAGAGGTGAAGAGGGTATGATGAGGACGGAGGATGGAGAAGAGATTGTCTGAAAATCAGACAATATAAATGTAATTTAATACTTCAAGATTAGGCTATAAGGTATATTGGATCTGGAGTGAAGATCTTGAATGTCAAAGTCAGGAGTATTTATTTTACTCAATACATAGCAATAGGGAGTCATAGAACATTTTTAAGTAGAGGAGTAGGAAAATCACAGTGCTACATTAGGGTGTTAGATGTTGATACAGTAAATGAATGAGAGACAGAGGGGAGGGTAAGAGATTAATTGAATGAGGAGAGGAGGAGGAGAGAGGGAGAGAGAAAGGAGGAAACAGTGATAGAGCTAGAAACAAAGAACAGACAGAGAGACGGAGAGTGGGAACTCAGAGACAGAGTGATGTTAGTTTTGCAGGATTCCAAGGCTAGGATCTGTCTATTGCCCCATCCTGTAAAATATCAGGAAGTTGCAGTGGACAGATTCCAGGAGTGGGTTCAAATACTGCCTCTGACACTTACTAGCATTGTGATTTTGAACAAATCATTTAGCTTCAATTCACCATAAGCAACTCCCTAAGACTTATCTATGAAATCCTAGTTAATTTTAAGGATGCATAGGTGAATTCTCACCATGGGAGGTCTTATGTCAAATCAAGCTATGATCTTTCACCTATTCCTGTATGTATCCTGACATCTGAGTTGCTAATGGTATCTTTAAATAGCAGTATCATTTTCATTGAGCAGCTAGGTGGTGCAATGGATAAAGCACCAATACAGGAGTCAGGAAGACCTGAGTTCAAATCTCACCTCAGACATTTGACACTCACTAGTTGTATGACCCCAATTGCCTCATCCTGGGTCATGTCCAGTCATCCTGTTGAATATCTGGTCACTGGATTCAGATGGCTCTGGAGGAGAAGTGAGGCTGGTGACCTGCACAGCCCTCCCTCACTCAAAACAAAGTCAAGTCAAGTCATGTCATCATTTCTCTGATGGCGTGGTCTTCTTCGGTAATGCAGCATGAACACAGTGAGGCAGATGCTGTTATCATCCATGTTTTACAGATAAAGACATGGCCTGAGAAAGATTAAATTACTTCCGACCACTACAGAGCTGGTAAGATTTCAAAACAATTTGAATCCAGATCTTTGTGATGCTAAATCTGGAAGTCAATATGCTTTGCCATAATGCCTCATGATGATAATGTAATGAAAATGGTGTGTGTGTGTGTGTGTGTGTGTGTGTGTTCATCCTTCGTTGTCAAAGAAGACCACTCCATCAGAGAAATGATGACATGACTTGACTTGACTTTGTTTTGAGTGAGGGAGGGCTGTGCAGGTCACCAGCCTCACTTCTCCTCCAGAGCCATCTGAATCCAGTGACCAGATATTCATCAGGATGACTGGACATGACCCAGGATGAGGCAATTGGGGTTAAGTGACTTCCCCAAGGTCACACAGTAGTAAGTGTCACATGTCTGAGGTGAACTCAGGTCCTCTTGACTCTTGCACTGGTGCTCTATCCACTGCATCACCTAGCTGCTCAATGAAAGTGATACTGCTATTTAAAGATACCATTGGGAGCTCAGATTTCAGGATACATACAGGAAAAGGTGAAAGATCTCAGCTTGATTTGACATAAGACCTCCCATGGTGAGAATTCACCTATGCATCCTTAAAATTAACTAGGATTTCATAGATAAGTCTTAGGGAGTTGCTTATGGTGAATTGAAGCTAAATGATTTGTTCAAAATCACAATGCTAGTAAGTGTCAGAGGCAGTATTTGAACCCATTCCTGGAATCTGTCCACTGCACCATCCTGATATTTTGCAGGATGGGGCAGTAGACAGATCCTAGCTTTGGAGTCCTGCAAAACTAACATCACTCTGTCTCTGACTCCCTACTCTCTGTCTGTTCTTCTTTGTTTCTGGCTTTATCACTGTTTCTTCCTTTCTCCCTCTCTCCCCTTCTCCCTCCTCATTCAATTAATCTCTTACCCTTCCCTCTGTCTCTCATTCATTTACTGTATCAACATCTAACACCCTAATGTAGCACTGTGATTTTCCTCCTCCTCTACTTAAAAACGTTCTATGGCTCCCCATTGATATGTACTGAATAAAATAAATCACTGCCTCAGAGTCAGCACAACTTGGCTACCAGAAGAAAAAAGAAAGGGAGGAAGGAGGAGGATGACAACTTAGAGACAGTAGGACTTTTAGAAGAACGAATAGGAAAGGCTTTCCCAAGGGATGTGGCAGACATATCAGTTGAATCTATTAAAATTATATTGAAATAAGCATTCCAAAATGTACCTTAGGAATAGGCAGGAATTTCTGTTTAAAAGGCTACAGTTCCCAGTGCTGCTTTCTGCAGTAGGAGAAGTCAATTTATTCTGTCCTTTAAGACCATATTAAATGCCAACAACTTGATTTCCAGAAGGACACACATTTTCCAATTTTTAACTACTGAAAATTGTACAAGAGCTTAGAGGCCAATCTATGAAGAGTTCTTAACCTGGAGTCCATGAACTTTTTGTTTTTAATATTTTGATAACTTTAAAAATATAACTGGCTTCCTTTGTAATTCTATGAATCGTATTTTATACATTCTAAATATTATTCTGAGGAATTCAGACTCTGCCAAACTTCAAAAATGAGTCCAGTATGCAAAAGATGGTTAGGAACTTCTGATCTAATCCAATCCCATTTTATATGGGAGGAAATTGAGACCCAGATACATAAAGGGACTTTCCCCAGATCACAAAAGTAATAAGTACCAGGGCTGAAGTTTGATTCTTGGTCATCTGATTCCAAATCTAGCATTATTCTCTCTATTCTATTGCACCTTTGCTACTGCAAAAGACTTCCCAAGTTTATACAAAACATATGGATAGCAATAAATGACATTATGCAGTGGGATAAGGGAGTCAGAGTATACATCTTAGCATAAACCTTGGAGTAGCCTCAAAAATGTCAAAGAGGAAAAGGACTCCTATGTGCAAAACTATTTCTAACATTTTTTTAGTGTGGATAAGAATTAGAAATTGAGGAGAAACCCATCAATTAAGGAATGGTTGAACAAGTTATGGTATAGGAATGTAATGGAATTTTGTTGTGCTGTAAGACATGATGAAAGGAAGTAGTTCAGAGAAACCTGGGAAGACTTGTATGAACTGATGTGGAATAAAGTGACCAGATCTAGGAGAATAATTTTTATAATAGCAAGAGCAGCATAAAGAAAAAAAAACACTTTGAAAGACCTAATATCCCTGTTCAATGCAATGATCAATCCTGACACCAAAAGACTAGTAATAAAGCATGCCACCCATTTCCTGACAGAGTCACTTGCCTCAAGGTGTAGAATGAGGCACTTGTTTGGGGAGATGATCAATACAAAGATTTGTGTTGTTTGATTATGCTAGTTTCTTCTCCACAAAAATGGCTGACTCCCCAGCTTCTTAAACAATCCTCTTTCTTTATATATTGAAATGTCTGTGCTTACTAATGCTTAAGTGTGCAAAAATTAAATTAAAAATGAAAGTATAGAAAAACAGCTCACAATTCTATAGGATAGAGACTACCAGTTATTTTACTTAATCCTTAGAAGCACCTGTGAAAGAGATAATGGATATATTCTTTTCCTATATTTTGTGGATGGGGAACCTAAGATTCAGAGAGTTGGCACAGCTAATTAGTGACACCTGTAAAGAGAAGATTAGACTAGTTGGTCTGTAGTCACTTTCAGATGTAGAAGTCTATGATTTTCAAATATGTAATATGTTATTTTATGTCATTTATTCTAGGAGTTCGTTAAACTTTTAAATGCAATGTGATTCCAACTTCTGTATTTCCCAAATAACAATGGACTAGTGTATTATTTGTGATCTGCTATATCTGGAGGGTATGAGATACTATCTCCCCGTTACCAGTTGCCGCGGTCTATACTGGGAATGGAGATATTTGGCTATGTTATAATCACCTCAAGTAATTCATCTTGCTATCCTCAGGATTCTATTTAAAACAAATATATTTCAATCATAATAAAATTGATGAATCTCAAATTAAAACTGAACAAAACACTGAAATCAAAATACAGAAAATTATTATTTTACCTTCAATTTATTAAGTAATCAAAGATTGCACTATCTTATTTGATTATCACATCATAGCCCTGGGACACAGACAGTAGAGTAAAAATAATTCCCTTTGTACAGATGGGAAGATAGGAATTTATATAACCATTCAGCAAGAATGAAACACAAGACTTGAAATGTTTCCTTGGACTGAAAGTTCAGGTCTTTTGAGCAACGGCAAATGTCCTCCAATATATTAGCATTAACTAAAGGTCTCCCACTTCCTACTATGTAGATTTCAACAACTACATAAATCATTTTAATCCCAGCACATGAGATACAAAGGGGATATGATCAGCTTCATAGCCACTTGCCTACATCATTTTGGCAAAAGAAATCTAATTTGCCTCTCTAGTGGATGGTAGGCTACATTAGTTGAGGATTTTTAGAAGATTTTCTACTTATTTACATCTTCAAGATGACACTATGAGCCAAAAGAAAAAAAAAAACCAATGCTTATTTTTCTACAAGAGTGGGATAGCAGAGGAACAGAACACCTGGAAGGTTAGTGATTCCCAATGCTGTCTACTAGAGAAGAAATATCTTTGTTAGAGCAGATTTGTCTATGTTCCCAACACAATATAATTTCTGAGATAGTCAACAGTTATAAAATTTAATGGTGCTTCTTACAGAAAGCTTTGATAGTATTATAATGAACTTTTATTTGTATTTTAGTAACCTAACAATGACAGGATGGTATTCTAAGAAGATGTACACTCTACTGAAATATTCATTTTGACAAAAGGTGTTAGGATGAAGTCAATTCAATGCAACAAACCTACTATGCTCTATTATTTGAAGGCACTATTGTCCACTCTGGAAAATATTCCCTCATGGATCTTACAATCTAGAAGAGGCATTTTATTGTGGAGTACTGGACAGTACGCATGTATAGGCAACGGATTCAACATGGCTCCATTTTTTTTTTTTTAGCATCTGTCGTTAGTAGATTCTTTTAATGCAACCATGGAATTTTCACAGAATAGACAGCATAGCTCATAGATGGCCATTAGGTTCTAGATATCTGCTTATAAAGGATTTTAGATGTCTTACAGTCTCCCTTATTTCAAAGATCAAGAAAACAGTTTAGAAAAGGAAAGTGACTGGGCAGAAATCAGACAAAATCTACCTCATAGAGCTTGGATTTAAACTTTAATTCTCTGACACTGAGCTGAGAATTCTTTCTCTTCTCGTGCTCAAAGTCTGTGATTCTGGGACCTGTCCAGTTCAGACAGTGTCTCGAAGGAAAGTGAATTCTCAACCTAAGAATATAAATGCCCGTTACAGGGTATATTTGAAAAGTTTTCTTGAACTAGAGTATTTTTTAAGGCTCTTTGGAAGTTGAAGGGAGTCATTATCACTGAGACTTTTGATGTCATTTGTAGGTTAAGAGGTGGCAGGTCATACTGTACTTCTAGAAGCCTTAGGAGATCACTGAGACGAGAATATGAGCAGGTTTTCCAGGAATTGATTATTTCATGCTGCATCAGGACAGGCTTTTGCAATTCTATGTTGAGTTATACAATGATGCTAGTCAAGAGGGACTGAGAACTATTTTATATCAGTGGAATGACATCCATTAGAATACTATTTCATTTGTCAGTTGCAAACTTAATGATGAAACTCATTATATCATAGGTAAATTGGATTCCTTGGCTTTGAAACAGGCTATCACGTTTAGTAATTAGTAATACTCACTTGAAGTGAGAATGTGATCAAACCTTAGCCTGAAAGGGTCAGGGTCTCCCATTGCATCTGGGGCCATCTCCAGTCATCCTGATGAATACTGGGCCATTAGTATGGCTCAGGAGAAGAAAGCGAGGTTGATGACCTTGCCCAGCCCTCCCTCACTCAAATCAATGTCAGCCGCCAGTTATGTCATCATCTTGATGTCACGGTCCTCTTTGAGAATGAAGGGAAAACACAACAACCTTGTCACATTTAAGGTGATGGTCTCAAGCTCTATGCAGATATATTTCTGACTAATGCCAAATTACTTGTATGACTTCTTCCAGAAATGGAAACAGGCACTAGTCAGCTATGAGCTCACTTACTAGACAAGGAAAGTTTTTACTATCAACCCTGTGTGTCTAAAGTCATGGTGACTTTGGATCCTAAAGAGGGGGAGGTTATGAAATGTTGTGCCCAGGCTATTCTCTAAGACTATCCATTATAGAGCCATCACCATTTGTCTGTGCCAGTATAGGAAGTTTTACTCGTTGGAAGATTCCCATACCACTGAAGGCATAGGTGTCGGTCCCCCAAAAAAGTGATGATGAAGGCAAGGGAGCTGAACTCTTGATGAATGAAAGTGCTTACTTAGTTTTCTACTCAAGAATTTGTTACCAGTGGATGTGAATTTGTTGACAGGATCAATCCCCTTGTTTGATTTGTTTTTGGTTGATGGGGACAAGAGCAATTACATAATAAAGACCTATAAGAAGTGATGTAGGCCAAGCAACAAGGGTATGATCCTTATCCAGAAAGCAGACCGTTGGAAAAGACCAGCAATGACAAGTGTTGGAAAACCCAGCTGTGTCCATTTGGACAAGTCTAACAGGAATAGATAAGAGTCCAGGAATATAAATGCTGTCTCAAATGTAGGTGTAAATTAAGCATGAATTTCACCTACTATCCACAGTGAAACCGAGCCTATCATTAGCTGCTAACGTTATACAAAGGAGATAATTTGCAACAATCCTCTAGTTACTGCTACAAGGAAGTCTTCACAGCCAAAATAAACAGCCAGTTCAAAACAAGGTTCAAGATTCTAACACATGGTTTGCACAGGTAATTATGCTGGGTTAAAAATAACTTAAAGAATAACAAGATTCTCTAAGAAACGTTATTTCTGAAAATAAGCATCTTAGTAAGACACAGAAAATAATTATTTTAGCAAGATATACTTTAGTAAGATATATTATGTTAGAAAGATAAGACCACAAGTCTGCAAATTAACACAGATGTTGAGATAAAATAACATCCAGCATTTCTTTAAGGTTTGTAAAGTGCTTTACAAATATTATCTCCTTATATTCTCAAGAAAACCCTGGGAGTCAGGTATTATTTTCATACCATTTTACATCTGAAGAAACTGGGGCAGACAGAGGTTAAGTGATTGACCCAGGGTCACCCAGCAAATATCTGAGGCAGGATTTGAACTCAGGTCTTCCTGACTCCAAGTCCAGCACTGTGGCACACACTGTGTCACCTCATTGCTTAATGAGAAAGGTAGGAAGGTAGAATTAACATAGGAGGGGAAGAGGGTATGAAGGAAAGGAGAGAGTCAAAGATAACCCCAAGATTACAAACTTGGCCATCAGTAGAATTGTATCTGAGAAGAAAAATTAATATAATCCACAAAAGAAGTGGAACATTCCATTCAGAAACCTGAATTTATTTTTCCAGGAGGAAATCATACACATGTACATACATTTAAATTCCTAAATTCAGCATGTAATAATTTAGGCCCATTAATTCCTTTCGCTTGTTCTAGATGTCGAGCTTTAACACCTCCCCCTCATACTCCCACAGTTCTTGCTATGCCATTTTAATACAGTTTGGTGGCAGAGAGCCATCAGTGCCTTGGCAAAATATCTCTGTGTTTCATTTTGTCTTTGGTGCTGAAAGAAATGCCTTCTCACTCTAAATATTATTTACTGAGGGGAAGTCCTTCTGTGAACAGGCACACACTTCACCATGCATTGAAAAAGTCCTTCTGTGAACAAATACACAGGAAAAGTTGTTTAGTGGAGAAAGTGATCAGTCTGCTCAATAGAATGCTTGCCAACTTTTGGAAGTCTGGAATGCATGACAATTAATTAAGCAAATGCATGGTTTCACATTTTAGCCTAGAGTATTGCCTAGGTGCCAAATGAAAGAGTCCATAAAATAATATGTTTAACAATTTTAACCATATCAAGCTGTAGATGGGCAAGCAATCAAGCTGTAGATGGAAAGAAGTTGAATAGAAGGACAGTTGAATAGGCTAGATCTTATTTGGGAATTAGAGATAGATAGGACCTTAGTGGTATCTTAGTTCTTTTCCTTCAACCTATCTTACTGAAGAACCAGAGATTCAGAGAAGTTCAATGACTTGCTCCAGGTCATAGGGTGCTCAGGAACAGAGTTAAGAAATTGAACCTAGGTTCTCTCAGTTCAACTACAACTATTTCCACCATAACACAACAGTGATGACTTGTCTACAAGTAGTCATTTAAAACATACCATCAAGAAAAAGCATGGAAAGACATACATATTAATCATAAAAATTAACATAAAGATAATTCAAATTAGTGTCACAAATGGCATTGTGGAGAGAGCATTGGACCTAGAGGTAGGAAAACCTGAGCCCAAATTTTGCCTCAGATATTAATTTCATGACTTAGAAAGTCATTTAAATTTCTTCATCTATAAAATGGGGTTGATAATAGCACCTACCTCCCAGGATCATTTTGAAGATAAAATGAGAATATTTGTAAAGCACTTTGCATACTTAAAAGCAACCATGCAAATGCTCACTACTTAGGATAGTACTACATAGCCGATAGTAGTATATTGAGTATATAATACTATATGACTACTGTAATAGTAAAATGTTGAGTCCAGACAAAAGTTAAAATGCACTCTTATGACAAAGAACAAAATAACATTTCATGTTCTGTCAACTGAAATTTCTATTTGAAGTAATTTTGCTTAATCTAAAAAAAATATGAAAAGCTCCTATGGAATGAGGAATACTTTTTAATGATGTGACTAATATCTTGAAACAGTCTATATTAACATATGTAAATGTATACACACATTTTAAGTATTTAAATCAAAGATAAAAGTAGCATGAAAAGTGAGTGGACCATGTATGAATTTGGATGGATAAACAACGCAAACATTGCACTCATGCTCACTGAATATTAAAATACAGAAAAAAGATCTCCAGTATGTAAAGCAGATCCTTATGTAGGATTTAGGTAAAGAAATCAACAAGAATTACTGACTGAGGATATAATTTGAAACAGAGGACATATTTTCTCAAGAATGGAATTCACCCATCAACACAAATGGGATGTTGATTATACTGCTCTAATAAGTGTCACAAATCACTTCAAGGTTCACAAAACTCTTCTAATAACAAACCTGTGAATTATCTTTATTTCCTTTTGATAGATGAAAAAGCTAAACCTCAAGAAGATTAATTGACTTGCTTCTTGTGACTCAACTCTTAAGTATTAAAGCTGAGATTTGAACCCCAAACTTCTGATGCCAAGTTCAGGATATTTACCTGATAGTGGTCTCACTACACTAATGATAAGCCAGTCAATAAACAATAAGCTTTTATTAAGGGTCTAAAATGCACAAGTCATCTGGCTAACCTTAGTTTATATATTATTCATTGTGTAGACTCACAGATTGTGTGTATGCTAAGACCTGCGGGGAAACTAGCTCCATTTCAGTCATCTAAAACCAATTTTAATTGTACCAATTGTCCAACGCAAATGGTGTAACCAGTCAGTGACCATTCAAACGCTGTAAACTTTAAAAATGATCTATTAGCAGCGTGGAAGTCAAGTTTTTGAGCTTAAAAAAAACATTAAGAAGGTACAATGAATGCCATTAGATGGTACTTGTGAGGTATCCACACTTTGATAAAGTTATAGTCAACTCAAAGGCAAAAGCAGATAAGATAGTTATTTTCCACTTTGGGAAATTGTTTGCCCTGCTTTTCTTAAGTCTGTACTGCCAACCAACTCTAAAGATTTTGAATTACTCTAAAAGTTTCTTGGAATTTAAAGAAAGCTATTATGCAAATATCATATTTTGTCATCAGATGATGCAATGCAAAGAATACTGGATTAGCAAATGAGTCAAGTCAACAAGAATTTATTAAGCACCTACCATGTGCCAGACATTTTCCTAAGTGGAGAAGTTCTGTTAATTAAAAAAAAAAATTAACAGAACAGGTCCTGCTCTCAAAGAACTTAGAATTTAACAGGAGAGAGAACATGTAAATAACTGCATACAAATAATATATATACGGAATAAATTCAAAATAATCAACAGAGGGAGAACAAAATATATACAGAACTTTTTTGTTGGCAAAGAATTTGAAATATGGGAGGATGTCCGTTAATTAGGGAATGGCTGAACAACTGTGGTATAATTGTGGTATAAGAAATGACAAGGAGGGTGGTTTCAGAAAAAAAACCCAACATGGCAGGATATCTATCTTGCTTTACTCACGTGTCTTTATCATGTTTTCT
The DNA here is from genome assembly GCA_028658325.1 of Potorous gilbertii. NCBI lineage: Eukaryota > Metazoa > Chordata > Mammalia > Diprotodontia > Potoroidae > Potorous > Potorous gilbertii. The sequence goes on along the minus strand of CM053772.1, from coordinate 43,714,844 downwards.
CTATTATCCTTATTTCTTTCTTTACTCTTCCAAAAATTCTTGTGCTTATGTACAAATATTATTGTTCTTTGAGGCTTTGATTGTGTTCTGGTGTTATTGTCTTCTTGTACGTTTGTGTCTTGATTGTCCCTGTCACTTGTAATAGCTTTTTATAATCTGGTGTTGTTGCTTGCTCACTCTTCCAGACTATTTTCTGACTTTAACTTTGACATTCAATGTTAAATTTGGACTCTTCTCATCTAAAATATGGTCTATATGAAGTAATGTAAAGTGAAATAAGCAAAGATCATCAACAGTGAAAGACTTAGCTACTTTGATCAATACAATAGTCCAAGTCAATTTCAAAGGACTCATAATGAAAAATGTTATCTACTTACAGAAAGACAACCAGTGAACTCCAAGTACAAAGTGATAGTTACCTCACTTTACTTTTCTTGCTTTTTTGTAATGTGGCCAATATGGAAATAAGTTTTTCATGATTTCACATGTGTAATTGATATCATATTTCTTGCCCTCTCAGTGGCTGGAGGAGGGAGAGAGATTTTGGAACTCAATTTTTTTTTAAAAGTTAAAATCTATAAATAGTTTAAGAAGAAAAAGCATCAAAACATCCCTGAGCCAGATCATTTAGGTATTACTCTGACCACGTTAGGAATAGGGAAATTGAGAGACAGAAATGAGATGATTTGCACAAGGTTTCAAAAAATAAATATCTAGTAATTCACTCTCTGACTCTCTTAGAGAATCATCCTTTACAAAAGAGAATTTAAAAAAAACATCAAAATAACCAATATATCAAAAATTACGTCCTTATTTGTAATGTACCACCTCTCTAATCCCTTAACTCTGAAAACAACAGGGAAGGGGAATGCTTTCTCATGTGTATTCTTTGGCACCAAGGTTTGTCATTATAATTTTGGAACATTGAATTATGATCGTTTTGGTGATATTCTTTTAATTTGGTTTTAATTACTGGGTGCACTGGTTCTCTACTTGTTTCATTTAGTTCAATTTGTATTATTCCAGGTTTCTCTGTATTCATCATTCCTTATAACCCAACACTATCCTATTACATTCATGTACAACGTATTGTTCACCCTTTCTCCACCGGATGGCCCGCTTTGGCTTTTATCTGGCTATCACAAAAGAGTGCTAGCCATATTTTGATATATATGGTGCCCTCACTGGTCCCAAACGTCATTAATCTCCTTGGGAGATATGCTTCTGTTTTATTATTATTTTTGGTTTGCTTTTGTAAAACACAAAAGCATCTAGGTGCTACATGGGACCGATAGAGTGTTGAATATGGAGTTGGGAAGATTCGAGTTTGTCTCAGATATTTACTTTTTGACCCTAGAAATGTCACTTACCTCCTCTCAGACTATTTCATCATTCATAAAATCTTTTAGAGTTATTATGCCAATCAGATAGCATACTATACACATTGATCACTCTTCAATCCTTAAAATGCTATATATGGAACTATATTTTTATCTCTAAAAGTCCCCCAATTTTTAAAACATTTCATTCTAAAAATAGATTTTAAACTGTCTGTTCAATTACCTGTGAGAATATTTATCTAGACATATTTTTATTTTTAATAAAGAAAAAAGCTGTCATCTACAATGTGTACATGAAAATTTTATTTTTGTTTTTAATGGAATGGTATAATATCTATTTGCCTAGTATTTTACAGTTCCTGAACAGACTGTGAGATATCCTTGCTATTCATAGACACAGAGTCCATAGTTGAGTTTACTACCCACTCCAGATTAAATAAATATTACCCCAAAATATTTCATTGCTTCTTTCTTACCAGAGCTATAATTGAAATGCTATTGAAGAGTAAAACTTAAAATGAGGGATATATATTTTCACCTTCAAGTTCATATTTAGATAATGTCTTTCTAGCTGTTCCAGTAGACTGGGACCAGTAGGGTATGAAATTAACCCAACAATGAAAAAAACCTCTCTTATCTGAGTATACATGTCAAACACTGCTCCCAACGTTCAGAACAGATGAACATTCTCTAATGACCAAATCTTCACAACCTTCATCACCAAAAACTGTGCTTAAAAGTCAAGAGAGATGGCTCATAGAAATGTGGCAGGATTATATGGAGAAAAATTATTTGAATTTCAGATCATCATAGTTAATATCATCAGACTTTATTTTGCATAGTGGAAAGGCACTTAATAAATATTTAGACTTTTGCTTTGAAAATATAAATTCCTTCATAAATTAAAGTCCAATGGAATGTGTTTTCTTGCTGAGTTTTTTGTGTTTTGTCTTTTTTTTTTTTACCAGTTGTCATACAAAGAATAGGATTACTAGATAACAGGAACCACTGTTACTGGAAAAATAACAAGGGAATTCAGGTAAGCTAAAAAAATCATACTTTGATTATTTTCTTTCTCCTTCAATTATGGAAATGAACAGCTATTTTTCAAAGTATGATGCCTGTACTTCTCAGGCATGACTTTGTCTCTCCCCAATTCCATTCACTGTATTATTAGGTTTATTATCATTGTATTTTAGTTGAGAATTCCAAATATGAAATCCCCTACACTACTATGATTTTCTGCTGTCTACTAACTAACCTCAGCTGCTTGAAATTCAAGTACCTTCCTAACCTGGTCCGAGCCCACCTATTCAACCTTATTGTATCAAGAGGCAGCACAGTAAATGGAGTGCTGAGCTTGGAAAGAGATAATCTAAGTTCAAATTTGGCCTGAGACACAAGTTACATGATACTGGGCAAGTCACTTACCCTCTGCTTACTTTATTTTCCTCAAATGTAAAATGGGGTTCATAATGGCACTCACCTCACAGGGTTGTTCTGAGGATCAGATGAGATAATATTGGCAAATAAAAGCACTTAGAACAGTGCCTGGTCCATAGTGGATGTTAAATGAATGCTTATTTCCTTTTTCCTCCTTTCTCACCTTGTAGACAAGACCTTAACTTGCACCCTCTGGTTTCTTTACGGTGAGCGATCTTCAGATTGTTCAGCAAACATATTATACATATTTCCTACTCTAAGCCACTGCCTATGTTGTCATCTCTTGAACCCACCTTCACCTCCAACCTATCCAAATTCTATTCCTCTTCCAAGATCGAGCTCAAGTCCCACAACCTCCATAAAGACTTCTCAAACAAATGTAACCCATAGTGACAAATATTTGTAGGGCCATGGATTTTGAGCTGGAAGGAATATATGCATATATATATATATATATATATATATATATATATATGTGTGTGTGTGTGTGTGTGTGTGTGTATATATACATATAAAATGTACATACATATATTTATTTGTGTACATGTGTGTGTATGTATGTAGTCATTAAGTGGATTTCCTTACCCATCATTTTATAGATGAAATCATAGCCCAAAGTCACACAATTAGGAATTGCAAAGGGAAGATTTCAACCTAGGTGTTCTTATTCCAAACACAATGCTTTTTTTCTACTGTTAGTACACAACTATCTCCCAGTAAAACATAAGCAACTTGAGGACAGAGACAGTTCCATTTCTCTTTTCCCCATATTCTATGTATCTAGTTCCATTCTTAACACACTCTATGTACTTCATAAATGTCTGATAACAAAACAAAACAAAACTGATGACTGAACTCTTTATCCAGGAATTTGGAATATGAAAGAGATTTACCCAGTTTCCTTGAGAAACTTAGCTTAGATTCTAGTCAGAAGATTTGAAGAGTGGCTATGATTTTACTGGTGTGGGAAACTTCTAACTGAGCAAATTTCCTCTACTGAAAAAGGGCTCTGCCTCCTCTACCATTTAGAGCCTCAGAGCACTGAGAGGGATTAAGTGACTTGCCCACCAGGGTTACAAAATCAGTAGATTTAAAATCAGGATTTGAACGCAGATCTTCCCAGTTTTGAACTTGATAGTCTATCTACTTCACTATATAGGGGAAGAGAAAGCAAAACTGGGGAGTGCATGAAGGGCTAATAGAACCTTGAAATGAGGAAGATATTTAATTGACTTTAAAATATGTCAGTCCTCCTGGCATAAAAATTCTACAGTATCCTCCATGGGGCATAACTTCCAAACTTGCTTTCTATTATCTCCTACTAGATGAGAACAAGATACAACACTGCACATTTCACAGAAACATAAATGATAAGCAAATTCAATCCTAGATTAAAAAATAAAACACTGAAAGTACAGGCTTACTCCCAAAGTAATTATTAAAAACAAAATCATTCTTCATTTCCCAAGGTTCCTATGCTTTAACCAGAAGGAAAAAAAATACAAAATGAAAGTCACTGAATAGTTATCTAGAAAAAGAAGATACTAAAAGAACAGGAGGTAAGTAGAAACAAATGGTCAGGTCTCTACTGTGTTCCAAGAAAGGGCATGCAGGATCAGTTTTAAGATATTTTTTTTAAAGAACCTCCCTAGAGTGAAGTAAACTAAAAAGAAGTAGGAGGTGCCAGATTAATTAGTTTAAAGAGAGAGTCAGGCCGTCTAGCACTTTGCACACCAAAGTAGGTTCTGGGGACTCATTGCTTCAGTTTCTCCATCTGTCAGATAACGAAGGCTATTTACCTACTTCTAAGGTGTGTTTTCAAGATTTATTAATTTCCTAAAATACTCTGAAGGTGAAAACTCCTATTATTGTTATACCATCAGTTCTACATTTTTACGTGATAGCTTTTGTACATCTCCTAGAAAGACAAAGACACTCATCTTATAACCAGCAGGACCTTGGAAAGGGGGCAAAAAAGAAAGCTGCCACCACTTTGCCAAAGGCTAACCGATTTATTCCCTGTGGAACTATGGACGGCCAGCCCACACATGACTTCAGGAATCTAGAAGCAGCTAATCAGGCACCCGTTGTATATCTATCTATTCTAACAAGATTCTACAGGAGACTGTTGTCAGTTTCCATCATTGTGTACAGTGTGAAGCCTTGAACATAGTAGGAGGTTAAAAATGCTTGATATATTGGAATTCAAAAAGCATAGAATCTCCTAGGACTGAAAAAGCTGTCGTTCGTGTTGCTTATAGCATAAACAAAGGGAGAAACGATCATCTCTGTCAAACTTAAAATGAGAGACTGAAAAATAAATACTTTTGGACATAAACAGATAGGACAAAATATTACAATACATTTCACCCAAAAAACGATACTGCAGAAAAAATATATACCACTTTTTCAATCCACACTGCCAAAACTACCTAAGTAATTTAATATCACATCTTATTTCACAGTCTAATAATGACAAATAAAGTGAAGTTCTTTTGACAGAAATATCTGAGAGATGACTTCAACAGACTTGCCCTTTGGTTCATCTTTAATAATGGATTTTTGAGGGATGCACAAAACAGGCAAAATTTCGTTTTTAAAAGCAGTCAAAGAGAACTGGTGAGGGCCATTAAATTCAGGCTAACCCCGTATGAGGTTCCATTCTGGACCCTAGGGATTTTTTTTTCTGAAGAGGACTCTTACTATATACCTTTCTAACTAGAACTTCTTGATTTATTCCCTGCTCTACTTCTCTATACGATTTTTGTGGTTTTTTTAGAATCTCTCCAAAAAAATACTTATTGTGTGTATGTTTTGTACAGATTTATATGTGTACATACTGTCTATCTAGTAGAATGTAAGAGCTTCAAGGGAAAGCAGGGTTTCATTTTTTCCTTCATTCCAACCCCCTGCTTCCAGCCTGCCCCCACAGGTATCATACAGGGGAACAATATCCATGGAGATAGGGCTAGCTTCCCCTCTAACTCCGACACTAGATGATGACCAGCTTTCATTTGCAGGCAGGTAACCACAGAGTGAAAGAATAGTAAGACCTCCTGGATCACTGGCACAGTTTCCAATCCAACCACTGCATATGTGAGTAACTGTTATGTAGACCAGGCCCAGCAGCTACCTCTGTAGGTACTGAAGTCACAGCTAAAGTTACTCAAGATGCAATAAAGAAAGTTCTTGCCAAGAAAATCCTTTGCAAAATCTGAAACAGATGTGATTTTGTTAGAGGAAACAACACTAAAGAGGATGAATTATCTTCTGCTTTGATACTGTACCTCCTAGACTTCTGGTCTATGTATCCTGCATATGATGCCTCCTTCCTTGAAAGCTGGGACTTCTACTTTTCCATCCATATTCCCAGAGCTTAGCACAGTGCCTGGCACCTAGTAGGTACTTAATAAATTCTTGTTAAATTGAACATATGGACAGCTCGGCGGCACATTGGATAGAGTACTGGGCCTGGAGTCAGGAAGATTCATCTTCATGTATTCAAATGTTGCCTCAGACACTAGCCATGTGACCCTTGCCAAGGAAACCCCAAATGGGGTTACAGTCGGACACAATGGTGAAAAATGATTGAACAACAAAAAATTAAATATTGAATTCGAACTTTACAAATCATAAAATCATCCATTTTGGGATCAGTGGGGATGTTAATGTCACCTACTTCATCTCTGACTTCTTTCCTTTGTTTAGCAGTGACCTGCACAGCCCTCCCCCACTCAAAACAAAGTCAAGTGCAAGTCATTTCATTATTTCTCTGATGGCAGAGTCTTCTTCGGCAATGAAGAACAAACACACACACACACACACGCACGTACACACACACACACACACACACACACACACATAGATAGGAAATGAGATGTAAAGCAGTTGAGTATCTTCCTCAGTGGCACAGTTCTTAGCTAGAGCTGAAGAGTTACAACATACCAATAGGGATCTATGACTTCATAAAAGTGGGCGCTCTCTCTAATGACACGCATCACCACCATGTCCATGACCTCCACTGCTACGTTATGTTTTTTTGTGTGTGGCCTGGCTTAATAAAGCTTTTCTAAGGAGGCAAAAAGTGCACCAAGCTCAGGAAAAAAAATCAAGTTATTTTCTGTTAACTCGACTCCACATCAAGCTGTCGAAAAACTCATTTTTGACATTAAGTGCTTGATTTAATTAAGAGTTATTTTTATAGGACTTCTGCCAGATAACTTGGTTGAAAAGGTGGAAAACATCAAAAAACAAATAAATTGTGGGATTTTGCTATTCACAGCAGCAACTTCTCTCCTGTACATAAATGATTTAATGAGATCACAGCCCTCTGGAGGGGCCCACAAATCAAAATAGGAGCAGATGCTGACTAAAAGGTCATTTCTCTATACATAGGGAGAAAAGAATTTTTCAGAAAAGACTCAAGTGAACTTACCAGGAGGTGTTTCACAATGTATTTTCCAACCATTTACAAGATTTTTTTATATTGTTTGATGAAAGAAATAACTGTCTTCTATCCCATAGATGCCTTGTAGCTGCATATGGTGGGATTTCTCCATACCACTGGAGAAGCTCAGGTTACAGGTATGCCTCAGGTCAGTGACCTACATGATACAATCCCCACCTGAAAAGCTTCATCAGAGGAAATCTTAGCAGGCCTTTATTAGAACCCCATGTAAATGTTTATGAAAAAAGTGTGAAATAGCGGACAAAACACTGGACTTAGAGTCAGGCAACTGGGTTTATATCCTGACCCAACCACATTTGCTGTTTAACACTGGGCAAGTCACTTTGTCTCCCTGAGTCTCAGTTTACTCATCTATAAAATGAGGGAGTTGTACCTGATGACCTTTAAAGTCACTTTCAAGCTCTAAATTTATAAATACTATAAACTTTCTCCCCTATTCTTCATAGAGACAGAGAATTTATCAGGCATTTTTACTCACACATTAAATGTAAATTTCAAAATATTTTCTCAAACAAAAAGGTAACAAGGACAAATGTGTTTTCCTTGTTTGATATAACTGATAAGAATGGAATGTTTGTATTCTTTTCAACGTAAGTCATCAGGCATTTCCGAAGAACTTATGTGCTGGGCACTCAGGTTAAATTCAAAAGTGAGCTTACAGATATTTTAAGAATATATGTGTCAGCCCTCCATGAGGTTTTCTTGTCAATATTTAGAAAGTCATCTTCTGAAGAAAATATTGGATAACACAATGAAGTCAAATTTCAGCAAATCAAAGCATTTTCTTAATTGAGCTAAAGACAGCATTTGACTTCCAAGTCAGTATCTTAGAACTTTAGATTCCAATATTTATTGTCTATTTCATTCTATATACTTCTTAGGTACTGCACACTGTGAATTTTTCCTTTTAAGTATTAAAAGGTTTCCTTGACAATTTGATGAGCTTATGGATAGCTAGCCTTTATTTGAGAAATCTGAAGTGGAAAACTCCTCATGAAGAATTTGAATTTATCTACTGTCTTATTACTAGAACAACAGAGAACTTCTGGTAGAGGTCAATAACTGGGGGCTGCCTCCAATATGACAGTTTTCTGAGTCTCTGGAAGGATGACCTTTTGTGGGAGGAGTCATTCTTTCATGCTGCTCTATAAAAATGAAGAAACAGATCTGTTTATGCTTTTGGCTATTTTTTCCTCTTCTATAGGCTGGCTTTCTTCCAAAGAGTGAATCTTCCAAAGTTGCTCCTTACGTAAGTGGTTCTTGCTTCATTCATCATGATTCTCTCCATTCTCATAATTGCTACTATACCCCAGATATATGTCATTAGGTGCCAGAAACACAATCTTCTAACTAGGATTTCTATCTACAAATATTCTAATTCAACAAACAATTATTAAGTATGTACTATATGCAAATCCTTATTCTAGGTGCTTGTGATCCCAAATGCAAAAAATAAATAGCCCCTGCCTTTTGGGGAACTTAAATGCTACTGAATGAGGGGAGTAAAACATACAAATGAATAAAAAGTAACTTCTGTTGGATACAATGCAAACATCTGTGACTATCAGAATAGGTGTCCTATCAGACTAGTATCCAAGTTCTATTCAGAAGGCATCTGAGTGAGGGTTGGGAGGGGATGAGGAATTGTCATCTAAGAGGTAAAGGCGATTATTGTTAATATAAAGGACTCCCAAGGGACCCTCCAGATTAAGCTTCCAAAACTACTATTTTGATTGCCAGCTTTTGCCCTTGAAACTGCTGCTTTCTTATTGCCTAAAGGAGAAATTTTTAATTTTTTTTATATTGTAATGTCCTTACCTGGCCACTCAACCCAAAATAAAGTTGAAACAGTAACTAATGTGATTGTACAAAAAAATTCATTTTCACAACTCTACCTCTTAAAACTTTATATGTATTATATAAATGTATTGAAAGCAAGTTGTAAAACACTTTTCATTTCCTTTGGATTTTGAATGTGATGATTTTGCATCAGTAACTACAGGTAGATTGAGAAAGCTTTAAAAATGCATTTAACTAGATATGGATCAGAATAAATTTATTTCCTTTTTATCATTCCAGTTAGCTAAAAAATTATGATAGTTCACAAAACAGGACTTTTTTTTAATACTACTTGAGTTCTAAGATATAAGATACATAGTACTAGAAATATTTAGTGATCTAAATTTGATGGTTTTGAATACAGTATTGAAAACATTCAGAGTGAATTCCTGCTAGGAGGCTTGAGGGGCTCCAGCAGTAATTGTTGAACCCAAATACTTAAATGCATATCTCTCCTATTCAAATATTTCCCAGGATTATCTGCACTGTGGGAGCACATGGTTATAGAAAGGGGTTCATAATTGCATGAGGGGCTACTGAGATAGGGGAACGAGTAATTAACAGAGTATCTACCAATAATGCCCCGATCAACCATTCAAATAGTCCTATAATTTGTATCAAGAGATTTTGGAGCCCAGGGAGGTTTAAATGACTTGCCTAAAGTCACAAAGGAATTAATGTTTTAAGTCATGACCACTTCATCCTTATTCATCCCAAAGTAATGGTTCAAAGTGATAAATACACAGACAAGTTCCAGGTCAAAAGCCCTCACCAGAGATTTGTAGGCTTATCTTAGGTGTGGTCCAGGGAGTTTAAAGTCTATGAAGTTTTAGGAAAAAAGAGAGTTGGAGCTTTTGCAAGCACCATAAGGATCTTTGAATGCACAAATACAATTAGAATAGCATTTTTTAGGTGTTTCCTGCCTGATAGGCACTGTGCTAGTGGTTGGATACATAAAAATCAAAAGAACAGTTCCTTTCCTAAGGATATATTTACCTTATAAATCTGAAATATCATGGAAAAAACATGTATCATTTCAGATAAACAGATAATTTATATGCATGTTAACAGACTGTATGGATATATGTATTATACGCGTACATAATATATATATGTGTGTGTGTGTGTGTCTGTGTGTGTGTGTGTCTGTGTGTATGTGTGTATTCCACTGCATACTGTATGGAAACTAGATCTGACAATAGTCCTATAACATTTTAAGTGTCCATATTAATACCTTTCTCAATGATTTTATGATAATACTTTGTTAATAGTATTTCTTTACTCTATTTTCTCTCCATATAGTTTATGCTATCCCTAGTCAACTATTAGTTCTGTGAACCATTTGATGTACTTGGTGGGTGATGAGGGGAAGGATTGGAAATGCTACCAGATATAATAAAATATTTTCAAAAGACAAGTATTTTCTTAATGACATAAGAAAATCAAGAGGTCAGATTAGATTTATGGTAAATATCAATTATTTTTATATTTTAGTAATTAACAATTGTTTATTATCAAATCTGGCCCTTTTCATAAAGTAATTTATGAATTAATTTCTCTCAGGGTACAGACTACTTTTGAGGAGTAAGTTGGGTGATTCCAAAAAGTACATGAATTCTCTTAAGGAAAAAGGATATAGCTTTGAATAAAACATCAGTGAAGTATTAGGTATTTTTTGTATGTGATAGAATTTCAGATCTGAAAGGAATATAAGAAATCAATTTGTCTAACCTTCACAGTTAACAGAAGGGAAAACGAGAGTCTCAAAACAGGGCAATGACTTGTCCAAGATTTTACAACTAGCAAGAAGCTGAATTTGGGTTAGCATCCAAGATGTCTAATCAAATAAAGATTAAGCTTGTTCTTCTGCACTATTTTCTCCAGTTCAGGGTTCAAGCATATAAACAGCTCTCCCATTTTTGGAAACCGCTAACCTGAAAAAGGACCATGGAGAAAACTAATGATCACACATTCATAATTCCTTCCCTCCCTCACAGCTCTCCTTATTTCCCTCATTTCCTTTCAGTTTTATAACTCTTACGCTCCACTTTTTGGGGGATGAAGAGGTTATGGGGGAAAGATTTTTGAGTGTGTATTATTTAAAATTACACAAATATATCATGCTATAGCGAAAAGTATATTGACTTTTCAAACCTAGCCTGTGACACTAATTATGAGACCTTTGGCAAGTCACTTAACTTCTCTGGGGAGAAGTTTCCTTATAAGTAAATAAGGAATAGATGACCTCTAAGGTCCTCTCAAGCTCCGTGATCTGGTAAATCACCTACCTTTCCTGAACCTCAGTTTTGTCATCTATAAAATGAGAGAGTTGGACTCGTTGAGTTCTCATGTTCCTTACAAATCTAAATCTATGATCTCATGATCCTTTAAATTTTATGGTTAAATAAATTACATTAACTACTTTTGATGAGTAGTATAGGGAGCAATTCTGCAGGCTTGCCCATCAAGCTTTTACATTACAGCAAAACCATATCCAAACATGGCTTGATATATAAACCAATTTGCAACATTAAGTTATCAACTAAATGGGGATGAAATAAAGAATAAGGTGGGTCTATGAACACAAATAAGTGTGTGTTATATTGTTTCCTTTCCTTGATGATATGAAGTATTCATCATAACAAATTAAAAGCTATTGGTGGATATAAATTCTCCCTTCTTCTACCTGCCCCAGTTTCCCTTTCTGTCTTCTGTAATGTTTTTCTCTATTGAAAGTATTTCTCTTCATTCAGGAAATGTCCGTGGAATGTCTATGTTTGCCATTGGTGGCTTCTGCCAGGTTGGTAATTCTAAATCTTGTTTATCAACAAAAATATTTCAGCCCAAGACTAACCTCCAACAGAGAGCAAAGTCTAAATTACAACCATTTGTATGTATGAATTGTTTTATTTTGGGGGGCACTGAATTGGAAAAAAAAAGATTGAAATTATCCATTGACTTCATGCAGGGCACTGATTCATGGTGGTTTTGAAATTTCTGACTCACCAATGGTTCAAGCCATTTAAACTCACCTCAAGAGAAAGCAGACAAATGACCAAATTAGAAGAAAGCAGTATTAGACAATAGTTAGGACATTTGAGATCTCTTTCTCTATCTCTCTGTGTACACAGTTTCCCAACTGGATTACCTTTCCTAAATCTAGTTTGGACTGGATTATCTTCAAAGTACCCTCAAAATTCTAAAACTATGATCCTATGATGCTAAATAAAATGTCATAAGTGTTATAAATATTGTTTCCAGTACTGGTGCTAGGTAAAACTACAATACAGGTGAATAGTTTGGTACGGTGGAAAGACATCAAAAGACATTTTTTTGATGTCAGGATGTCAAAAGATATGAACTTCAAAAGTGAACTTCAAGACTTAACACTTTCATAACCTCGAGAAATCACTTAATTCTCTGGGGTAGCTTTCTCTCTGCAAATTAATGAGCTTAGATGTTTTCTAAGGTCTTTTCCAATTCTGTTGATAATGATGACATTTTAGATTCAATAATTATCACATTTAAAGCTCAGAGTAACTCTATTAAATAGGTGCTATTATTATACATTAATTCCATGTCCCTATGAAATTTGTTTTTAGCACTTCATTCCTATTTTTCTATGCTCTTTTTAAATTACCATTATATGGGTTATCTTGTCTAAAACTTAACTATTATTGTATTAGCATGGGTTAGCAGCTGAAAAGAGCCCTGGGCTCAAATCCTGCTTTTGAAATTTACCAGCTGTGTTACAATAGGTAAGTTATTTGACCTCTCTGTTGATCTGTAAAATGGGGGTACCAATATCTGTTACACCTATCCACTATTATTTAAGTGGTGTTCAAAGAAAATGTTATACAAAGTCCATTGCAAATCATAAAGTTAAGTCTAAAATAATTCTTATTGATTGCTTTAGACCTCAATCATTTCCTGACCCTCTGACACAATAGAAATCTGTTGGCTCCTTTTAGAAAGGTGTTAGTCTCTAACCTATTGCACATCTACACTTCTCCATTTATTTTCACACTTCTCGTCTGTATTAATGGAAGAAAAGGGAGCTATGTCTAGAAATCACATGTAACTTCTGAGGTTGCTTCACCTATGAGCCATACTTATCATAAATGATAGCAGAGTCATTGAAGATGGGACAGCCCAGAAGCAGGGAATGAGAAGGTCTTTCCAATGAATTCTAGTGGGAGGCAATGCATGCGTCCAAGAATGTCAGCCACAAGCCCAAAATGATTCTGTGAAGTGAGATGAATTGAAACAAGGCCTAAAGAAGGTAGACAGGAATGTGCAGCTATGTTCAAAAAGTTATTAACTATGATCACCCATTGACTCAGTCATGCCACTACTAGATCCTCCAAAAGATAAAGAACAGAAGGCAATGGTTCATATGGACAAACATATTTATAGTAGCTGCTTTCAAAGTGGTAAGGAATGGGAAACTCATGGGGTACCTTTCAAATGGGGAATAAATAAGTGGTGCTATATGGATGTAATAGAATACCACTGGACCATAAGAAATGATAAAATGGAGTTTCAGAGAAACTTTCAAAGACTTTTATGAAGTAATTTGGAGTAAAGTAAGAGGAACCAAGAGAATAATTTATGTAACAACAATACATTAAAAACAAATAACTTTGAAAGACCTGAGAATGCTGATCAACGGAATTACCAACCGTGATTCCAGAATACACTTGGGGAAGCATGCTACCATGACAAAGAAGTGATAGGTGAATGGATGGATGGATGGATGGATAGATAGATAGATAGAGATTAGTAGCTATAAATATAATTTGGACATGGCATTGTGGGAATTCTTTCTGCTTAACTATGCATATTGATTATAAGTTTTTGTTTTTATTTTTATTTTCAGTAGGGAATCATAAGGAGAGAAAAATAATATTTATTAAAAAAAAATTTAATTTTTAGAAAAGAAGCTAGACCTAAAAATTTTAGAACACAGTTCCAAACTGTTTGTGAATATCAGTTGGAAATGGGGTGGTTCTTTAAAGCAAATGCAAATTGCAAAAATCATTTCAATACAGTTGAAACACAAAAACATAGTGTCCAAAAGAAAACTGCAAATAATTTCTGAGAAAGTTTAAGATAGACCATCAGTGTATTCAGTAAGGAAAGAAATACATGATTTGGTTATTTATGCCGTTGTAATTTCTATATTGTTCTCAATATTAAATGGAGCTTTCAAAGCCCTAAATGGTTCTAAAGAACCAATAAGATCTTCAGCCCTGACTTCACATAAACACATGCTCTTGTGCGATTCTTGTCCATACTGCAATTCTCTTTGTTCTAGATCAAAATAAGCCAAATCCACCCACTGCCTGACTTTTTTTTACAGTCCTATACGCTAAGAATAGTTTCCATATTCTAAATAAAATTGTATTTTAAAATGTAAAATCATTCTTATCTTGTTGATCTGTAAAAACAAAAAACAAAAAACAACAAGATGCTAAACAGATTTGGTGCTATTTCCCTGCTCTAGAGCAAACCCTGGGTACCTAATAAGAAATTTCTAATGAATTTTCATTTTTCCATATATTGAGAAATACACAAATTCAAATAACAATTCAATTGCATGTTCAAAGTTTGTTATACTGAATAACCCTTAGGCTCTCAGGGAGTCATGCTAGGAAAGACTAGTATTTTTGCAAGATGTCATTCAAGAAAGCTATTTATGACTTGGAAAAAAATGAGAAGGATGTGTGAAGGATAACAGATGAACAGCTCCCTTCCTCCTTTCATTTCTGTGCAAGATCAAGAGAACTTGAGAAGAAGGCCCCCAACATATTGAGAAGTACCTTTGTGCTGTATCTTGGCATCTTGGTGGGGATCAGGGGTGGAGGAGGAGAAGCATGGAACGAGAATAATACCGTATGGGAAAGCATGGACAGTCTAAAATTTGTAACACTGGAAGGAATACCCATGTTAATGAGGTCAGAGATGTAGATACTGGATTATTCTACTTTCTATACCTCTGCTTTGTTTCAGTACCACTGAACAAGATGCTTCTAAGAAGGGTGTTCTTGTGTCCCCTTTCCCCTTTTCTGCTTCCTTTTATATGCTGTATTCCTCCAATAGATTGTAAGTTCTCTAAGGGCAGAGTAGATGCTTAGTAAATGTTTGTTGAATTGAATTGAAGAATGCTTTAAGATGTTTGACTCTTAGAATCCCTAATAAAATGTGATTTCACAATTTGACCCTAGAAGATCATCTTTCTGACCTGCATTCTTCCAAGCTTCCCAAAGTGACTTGCATTCAGGGTCTCTCTTTATAAACTGGGACAATTAGGTTCAATGAATGGCTTAGTTTCAATTTTTTTTTTTTACAAAATCTTGCTTTCATGTTCATTTCAATCCTCCTACTTTTTGTATATCTTCCTATCTTTGCTTTCATTGAAGTAATATATCAACAAAATGTATCAAAACTATAATTCAATACAGTGCCATGCAACTAGACTTGCTTACAATTAGGTACAAAGCAACACCATCATTTTCTTTCCTTAATTCTTTAATAGGCATAAATAAAACTAATTATTCCTTTATAAATTCAGACCTATCATTAGTGGGGAAAGGGAATTCTAATTCTTCAAATAGAAATAGAACACATTCTATTTTCAACAAAGGAAGAAAAAATAGAAAACTTGATCCATAATTTGGGTAATATGAATTTTAAAAGGGAAGAAATTATATATCATCAACCAACATAACTGAGAGACTGGGCTGTTCAGAATTAAATTGATTGGTGCAAATTAGGCCTTATAGTCGATGAAAAGGTCTGACGTGAGACAGATTTCACAGACAATTAAGATCCTCAGGGTAGTGTCTCTATAAAAATGCCACTCTATGGACTTTTCAAGCAACCAAGCCCCCTTCAGCAAAGCTATTAAATCCAACATACTGTACTACCTAAAGATATAAAATGCTCATGACACCTTTGTCTTTCAAAGTAATAATGGAATGATTTTAATTTCTGAGTTCATTAAAACACACTTACTCTTTTAAGAGATTCTTTTAGGTGAGCTAAACCATTCGACAAGTAGAAGGAATGAGTCTTGGGAAAAATTTAAACATTCCCCTTTCTTCTTAGGCTAATTTTAAATACACTGCCCTAGATAGTTTCCTAATCTCCACAGGTACTCTTCAAGTCCCATTCATTGAATAAAGAAAACTAGAATAGCAATAAATCAGCTCACACAGAACATTCTAAGTAGATTTGGTAAAAGAGAGGGAAAATATTATTTATAGGGAGTGGCGGTGAGCTAAATGAACTCAAGGGTGCTTTCGAGTCCTAAAATTCTATAACTCTTCACTTCCTAACTTCAAAAACACAGTATGCTTAATAGAATAACAGTATAATCTCCACAGCTGTAAAAGAAGAAGAAAAATCCATGCTGAATAACTTTAGAGTACTCTGGAAGATATCCCTTTAACCTGAGAGCCTGGCATCCTAGAACTGAAACATCAGCACCATCCATGACATAGGTAGAATAGTAGGATCATATCTAAGAGCTGGAGAGGACCACAAAGATGTCCTTAGATTCCAGATTTAGAGTTGGCAAAGACGTTCTGGGTCATATGATACAGGAAATGGATTTGAACCCATTTCCAAATAGCACTCTTGCACAGTTAACAGTAGATTTCATAGTGAATGATAGTGCTTAGAAATGCCACTGTAGTATCTAACATTTTGGAGATCAATCATTTAAGAGCAAAACACAAATGATGATGGAGAGTTTTATTATCAAATTGTGTGTATTAGGACATTCATTATATATTTCAATATTTCACTGGCTTTTTCAACTGATTTTTCCCTCTATCACCCCCACTTGACTTATTTTTAATGTTTTATTCCTGTGTATTGGCTACTTCCCTTCTGCCTGTGAATGTGCCTTTCTCTCTCATCCTCAAAAAACCCCTCACTTGATCTGTCTAACCCTGCCAGCTATCATCCCATATCTCTGTTCCCTTTTATGAAGAAACTCCTTAAGAAAGCTATCTACAATTAATGGTTTCATTTCTTGTCCTCTCACTCTCTTAACTTTCTAAAGGTTGGCCCTCTGGCTACATCATTCAATGAAAACTATACCCTCCAACCTGACCATTGATCTCCTAATGGCCAAATCTAACTGCCATTCTTTATCCTCCTTGATAGTCAGTTGATCCTCTTCTTGAAAGTCTCATCTCTCTAGGTTTCTGTTACACTCTTGCTACCAGTTCTCCTCCTACAGGACTCATTTTTTGCCGAGTCTTCATCTGAGTCATGTCTGCTAACAGTGGGTGTCATCCAGGGCTCTGTTGAGGGTCCTCTTCACTGTTTCTCTTGATGATTTCATCCTCCTCCATGGACTCATTTGCCAATTCTATATGGACAATTTTCAAATTTACTTATACAGCTCCAACCTCTCTGTTGACCTCTACTCTCATATCTCCTGTTACTTAGTTGAGATCTCAAACTGTATGCACTATAGACATCTTCAACTCAAAATGTCCAAAACTGAACTCATTATCTCCCACCCTAAGCCCTTCCTTCTTCCTAATTTCCCTATTACTGTTGAGGGTACCATCCAGGTCCAAAACTTAGATGTCAATCTCAACTCTTCACTATTTCTCACACCACACACCCAACCTATAACCGAGTTCTGTCAATTTTAACTTTGTACTATCTCTTGTATATGTCTACTTCTCCCAACACTTCCACCACCATGGTGAAGGCCCTTATCTCTCATGCTTAGAATATTGCAATAGCCTCTCCTTGGTCTCCCTTCCTCAAGAGATCCACACTACAGGTCATCTTCAGATTTCAAATTTATCTTCCTAAAATCCATATTTGACCAAATCACCCCCCCTCTATGAATAAACTCAGTGGCTCCCATTACCTCTAGGATCAAATATGAAAACCTTGATTTGGCCTTAAAAGTTCTTCATAAACTGTCTCCCTCCTATCTTTCTGGTCTTCTTATACTTTACTCTGTGTTCCAGTAACACTGACTTCCTTGCTACTCCTTGAAAAAGGCATTTCGTCTCCTGATTCTGATCACTTTCACTAGTCCCATATATGTAGAATTCTTTCTTTTCCTTTTCTCTACCACCTGGTTTTCCTGGATTCCTTCCATTCCCAATTAAAATCCCATCTTCTATATGAAGCTTTTCTTAATTTCCCTTAATGCTAGTACCCTCCTTCTGTTGATTATCTCTAACTTATCCTGTAAATGTCTTGTTTGTACATACTTTCTTGCATCTTGTCTCTCCCATTAAACTATAAGTTTCTTGACAGTTGGGGCTCTTTTACCTTTCTATACACAGAACTCAGTACAGTGCCTGGTACATTTTTTGCACTTAACAAATATTTGTTTAATGACAATGTTTCCTTCCAAGGGCAGGAAGAATTAATAAATGAAAAAAAATATTATATGTTAAATATCTGCCAGGCAATAGAAATAAGTTGAATACTTTGAGATTGAGAAGGGGAAGAGGAAGAATATTTGCAACAGCTATTGTTTTATGGAATGGCATTCAGAATGGCTTGTTCTACCCATCAATTTATGCCTCTGATAAGGCCTGTAACAAACTCCTTACTCTTCTACCTCCATCTTTCTGGAAAGACCAAACTAGCAGTACTGCAAATGCTACTTACTTTTCTCCTTCTTCCCCCCCCGCCCCATTCATATCACACCATCTTCAAGTTCCTTGATGTACTAGCACCACTTCTATTGGATAAGGGAATCTCTTTTCCCCAACACCTCAAATCCTTCCTGACATGCTTTTGCTGGAAAGAATATAAGGAAACTCCTTAGGGAGTCTCCTACATCATCTTGCTCTTGGAGCTTTCAGATCCTATAGACTAAATGTGGGGATGCTCCTCTACAATCCATATACATCTGGGCAAGTTACTTAACCTCTGCTTGCCTCAGTTTCTTCACCTGTAAAATAAGGATGACAATAGCACTTATTTCACAGTGTTGTTGTAAGGATCAAATGAGATAAAAACTATATCAGTACAATTCCACACAGATACTGTTTTACATATAATAATAGTTATTATTTGGAAGTATAATCCTTCAATACTTTTTTATCTGTAAACGTTGTCTATCCTATCAATATAGAGAGACTAAGCTCGCTCAGGTTTAGTAAATGCTTTCATGAATTAGTATCCCTGACCCTCAACATATCCTCAGGTTTAGTAAATGCTTTCATAAATTAGTATCCCTGACCCCCAACATACCATCTGATTTAAATGGGCTCTGTTTACTCTCTCAAAATCTTATCATTCATTGCATTGTGTTCTTTAAAAGAGGTAAGCAAGGAACAGGCATTATTCGCACACAGCAGATGACAAAATTGAGATCCTAAAAGTTAAGGCACTAATTGCTGGACAATTCAGCTTCATGTTACTTCTAGTTGGCATAATCTTTCAAGAAAAAACTCTGCCACTGGCACCAATCCACTAAATCTTTAACCGCCCCAAACATCTAAGATATAATGCCAGATATGGGAAACAAAAAAACAGAAATGGTTCTTTCCCTTAAGCTTATATTCTAACAAACTACCAAAAACCCTGACATTTGTGATTGTAGATATCAGTGCTATGGAAAGAAATTGGATTTAGAATCAGAGAAACAGGGTTCAAATCCTGAGAATGCTTCTTCCTATACGCATGATCTTGACAAAGCCCCTTAACCTCTATGAGCTTTAGTTTCCTCACTTGTAAAATGAAATAAATTATTGCTGTCCTAGAATATCAAAGAAATTAGAAGTTCATGATGAAACTTCAAGGCTGGTAATATAGGTTCCCCTGCCACTGCCTCATGGGCACTTGTGTTACAGAGTACTCAGTCTTATAGAGTATAGACTTAGGGCTGGAAGGATTTAGAGGTCATCATTTCCAACCCCCTCATTTTACAAAGAAAGGACCTAAATGAAGCCTAGAGAGGTTAACTGCCTTGTCCAAGGTCACACAGTGAATGGCAAAGCTGAGATCCAAACCTAGGTCCTTTGATTCCAAATCTACCACTCTAGACACCTTATCACTCAGGAAAACATAGCCATCATCCTGAACTAGTATCATTACCCTTTAAATTACTTTATGTTTATCAATCTGAAAACCTATCATCTTTGAAAAATGCCATAGGAGATATGAATTATGAAGATTGTGAAGACTGAATTGAATTTGTCTTGACTTTAGGATATTGCATGCAAGTTATTAGAAAACAATTCATTGTGTGACCTTGTCATCTTCTCATTAGATTTCTCCTAAATTCATGGCAGAAGAGCAGAATCCCCATAAATTTGGTTTTCAGGTAGTACCATTAGTTTAAGCTTTCTTTCCAGTAAGGTACAACATCATTCAATAATTTCAATAACTGATTGAGACTGAGATAGATTAGATAAATTTGAACTCAGATCTTCCTGTCCACAAAGCCAACACTCTATATGATACTGTGCACTGTCTCATTATCATTATTTTATTGGAAATTATGTGCATGATACTGGGTTACAAAGGTCATCTTCATGTCTAGTGACACTCATCGGGCAACTGTATGGAAGGACCTCAATATCAACCGCATATATGAGAAATAGGTTGGTGAGGTTGAGTGAGTTCTGAAATTAGGAGGTGAGGGGTGGGGTGGAGTGGGGGAGAAGGCTTCTTCTGGTGACTATTTCCTGTGATATCCTGGTCAAGTTCAATTAACCTCCATTCATTTGTCCATTTATAGACTAGGCCCTTCTATCTTGCTAGGACTGAAAGTACAATGGCCACTTTTACTACTGCTCATTACAGAAGCTTTAACCTGATTTATTTATCTGATCAGGGTCAATTTGCCATCCCTCAGACATCCTGGTACACCTCTGTTCCCAGGTCCTCACCATCTGAGTGCTTTAACATAGAATGGACCATCTTTGGGCTTTATCCACATTCCAACCCAGAACTCTTGGTTTCAAGAAATTCACCAGTCATATCCTCCCTCTAATATGGAGATTGTATGGATATGTAGATAACACCAACCCTGGCCTATAAACCATTTTCAAGTAAATTATATCATTCAAGGATTCTGCAAGATGGGGAGAGGGGATTGGATCGTCTCTACCTTTCTTGATGAAGGTAAACTAGGAGAAGGGTCTGACACAGATAGTAAGTGGAATAGCTAGAATTGTTTTAAAACTGAATTTTGGTCAAATATAGATTTTATGGACCTGCTTTCCTTAAAACTCTAGATGTTCACTGCAGACAGATATATCAATCAAGGAATACATGGCAATGCTTCCTTAGGCTAACGCTGACCCACTGATTCTGACTCTAGTCAGAATCTCGTCTTTCTTTTTTCTCGTGTGCCAGTTGCTAGGGGCACAAAACTAGGTGAATCAGATGCTTCACCTCTGCCAAACCTTTCATCATCATGATCTGAAAATGCGAGAAGCACCACCGCTGCTGTGAAGACCCTTTAAACTCACAAATTCTGTGGGTTTGTGACTCCATGGGGTTAGCATTAGGAAGCATTAGCATTCTCAGCCTTTTGGCGTGATTCAAGGAAGAGATTCCTACCTCCAGGAGTGATTTTACTCACAAACATAGCACATCTAAAAGAATCTTCCAGACAGGATAGCTGAAAGGCCCAGACATAACCTCAAATTATGTGGGCATCTATGGTCAGTTAGGCCACCACCCTCTTTCGGTGGCACATGCAAAGGGAAACTCCCTTAACTTCTATAGGGTCATATCAGCTAAAAGCTCATGTTCTTTCAAATTAAACATGAAGCTCATACTTAGCTTTCAGTACATTGATAAGCAAGCATTTACTGAGCACCTCATGGTGCTGGACATTGGAGATCAAAAGATAAAAATGAAACTGTCTCTAATCTTAAGACGCTAACTCTACAAGAAATACCAGAGTGGACTTCTAATCATGCTTATCTCACTCATTACCAGGATTAGAATGTGTTGGACGCTCTAACTGAAGACGCTTTTAATTCAGGATCTATTATATTCAAAGACCTCTACAAGATACAGGAGCAACTGAAAATAAAATAAAACCAAGACAACCAAAACAAAAACACAAAAGAAATTTTCTCTGCCCACCAAACACAAAAGCTTACAATCTATTTGGGGGAGGAATAAGATATATACATATGAGAATAAAGCCTCAAGATAATATGAGAAAGTACTGGGCATTAACAATTAGGAGTGGAGAAATAACAAAAGTCATCACATAGAGGGAACACCTCAGCTGAATCTAGAAGACTAGATTAAGACTTAGACTAGTCTTAGTCTAAGACTAGATCAAGAAGAGGTGAGTTTCACTGAAGGTATGGGACATAGCTTATAAAGAATAAAAAATGAGAGATTGAGAGATGGAAGAGACCTCAGATATCATAGAATCCAACCTTTTCATAGTGGAGGAACTTGCCAAAATCATGTAGTTAGTAGGAAGCATAGCTGGGATTTGAACCTAGGTCCTCCAAATCTAGTGATCTTGCTATTATATCATGCTCTCTTCCATGGCGCTAAGACTTTGTTATTCTTTTTAGATTGTAGTTTGCAGGATTCTATATGTTTCCCAGGTTTATAACTTGTAAACATCTCCACCATGCTTGCACAGTGAGATGTGATGGTGACATAATGTGATTTTTACTGTGCTTGCTCTGAATGAAAACACTGCTAAAGTTAACCTGCTAGTTTAACACTGGCAAGATGTTTTCTTTGCCTGTTGCCCTATAAAGGAAGTGGGCGCTGGTCAGTGAGTGGGATACCCATAGGGGAATATGATAGTGAAATGCTGTGTGTGCCTCAACTGGCTCCCATTGAGGCCTGAGGGGATTGAGGGGAGTGTACAAGCTGGAATGCAGTGCTTGTCTTGACTGATCCCATCAAGATGGGATAGCTCCCCCCACCCTGATCCTTATTGCCGGCTCCTGCAAGAAGGGTGATTAGGGGATCCTATAGAAGTTAGTGCTCCCATTGTCAGGAACCCATTGAGAAGACTTGACTAAAATAAAGTTAGATTATTTTCCCCTCTGAAGCTGTCTTCCTATTCCTTCTGTCTGCTCAGATCAAGATAGAACATGTAAAAGGCTGGAGTCCAACTCCAGTGCCTCCCATGTACAATTTGTGAATCAGATCATGCGGAGAGCTTTGAGCCCTCTTCATATCAGACAGTTAGCTTTTTGTCAGCATTTATCTTTATCTGCATTCTCCTAATGTGCTTGCAGTGTTCACAAGTTTTTTTTTTATAAAGTCTACTTACATATAAAGTTCAATAATAATTGAAACAATAAGCCTAATTAATCAACAAAGGCAAGTCACACAAATTCTCTCGTCCAGGCAAAAAAAGAGGCTAAAATAATCAATGAGATATTTAGTATTACACGGTAGTTCTTAGAGAAGGAGGTGAGTGATTATGGAGAGCATTCCATCCTAGTAGTTACTATCACTGTTATTGTTTTTAATAGCTAAAATTTATTTTACTATAGGACAAGTAATATATTGAGTGTTTTAAAGATACTATCACATTTGATTTTCGTAACAACTTGGGGGGAGGGACTGCCATCATTATCTTCATTTTACAGATTAATAAATTGAGACAAACAAAGGTTAAATAATTTGCACAATTAGTGTCTGAGTCTAGATTTGAACTCAGGTTTTCCTGATTCCAGGTCTAGCACTCTATCTACTACACCACTTAGCTACCCCAGATATATTACTGTAGGTAATGCCCAATGAATTTATTATATGTCAGGTACTATAAAGGATCAAAAAGGATAGTAATGTCCCTTCCCTCAGGGAACTTATAATATTGAGAGGGAAACATAATTTATATATAAGAAAAATATAATTTATATTATACCAGTAGAGAATAATATATGTATATATCAACACAGTATATGCATGCATATATACATACATGCATGTATGCAATCAGGATGTATTATGTGTACATATAATTTTATACATACACACATACATTTGCATATGTGTCAGTGTGGGGAGTGTTATGTGTCTGTGTCTGCATACACACATACATACATATGTATATTCCCATCCTTTTAACCATTGTCTTAGTGATTCCAACTTTGCTCCCATTTGCACATGTGCTAAATGTGCTAGCTCTACCTTTTTCCAAGTAACTGACAACAGAACAGAATCCTGGAGGCCCTCTGCTAGACCTTCTTGTAGAATGAAGTTGATCCATTAATGACTATTGTTTAGGTCCAGGTGGTCAGCCAGTTACTGAACCTCACTACTCCAGTTCACATCTTTTTTTTCTATTAAAGTTTAAAGTCTGTTGTAGGTGAAACAGTGTCTTTAGGTGATTCCTCCAACATGCCCAGAAAGTAGGGGCTGTTGAAGTCTGAAATAAATATGTATTACACCTAACTTTTGGCAGATAGGTGGCACAATAGGTAGAAAGCATTCTAGAGTGAGGAAAACCTGAGTTCAAATCTGGCCTCAGACACACTGACTGTGTGACCCAGGGCAAGTCACTTAACCCTATTTGCCTCAGTATCCTAATTTGTAAAATGAGCTAGAGAAGGAAATAGCAAACCACTCCAGTATCTTTTCCAAGAAAACCCCAAATGGAGCCAGGAAGAGCTAGGCATGACTGAAACCACAGAAAGATAACATGCCTAACTTCAGTCCATAAGAGGTGATGCTACAGAGGGGCTCCTTATATCCTTGGTGATTAGCCTACAGAAAGAAGCCACCCCCTGCCATTTACTAGAATTAAAATGATAGAATATCTGAGTGGGGAAAAAAAAACAACTTGATATTATCAAGGTCAATTTATTCATTTTACACATAAGAAAGACTGAGGGCTAGTGAGAAGATAATTTAGTCAAGGACATGGATATAAAATTCACACTGACTAATGAGCCAAACATCTTCTTGTGAAAATACTGAGTTAGTCTTTCATAAAACATATACCATTGAATTTAAGCTTATTTAAATGAGAAAATATCCTGTATTTAAATTGAATGTGATTATGATCAAATAAACTTACAGGATTTGGATAAATCTATGACCATCTATTTGGCACCCATGCTAATGTTCCCTATAAGTAAAAGTAATTTGTGAAATATGAAGCTACATTTTACTTCTCCAAATATCTGCCAGTTTCCTAAAATTTGACTGTTGCCATTATTTCTTCAACATATTTTATAATTTCCTTTTTCTTCACAACAATGTTATTTTCAACACGTACTTTCTCACTTTGGTCCTTGTGACAATCTACAAAGCCATTTTTGTATTCCATACTTGAATATTATTTTCCCCTTTTTATTTATGGGTTCATTCTTTCCTGAAATTCCTCCTGCTTCCTAACTCCCTTGTATCAAGTGGCAATGTCACATGATGCAATAAGCAATGGTTGGGAGTCTCGACAACTGACTTCTAGTAGCATTTATGCTACTATCTAGGTGACCTTGAATAAACCTCTTTGCACCTCAATGATCATAACTGTAAAATAAGATATGTAAATCCCTCTCAGTTCTGATATTATATTTATTCTAATCCCTAAAGGGAAAATTTTTGCTTGACTAGAAAGCTTCCTAATTAAGAACACAGGAATTTAGAGCCAGAACTAGAAATCTTATCACCTAGGTCACAAACAGTTGAGATATGGGGTGTACAGAAGACAAGTAAACATTGGACATAGCCACACTGGGAAGATTATTTCAGTCTTTGTGCCCACGGACTTTGGAGAAAAATGCTAGTGTGAGAAAGGGTCATGATGATGACAAGATCTAGAGGGTAATGGATGTGCCATTTGGTGGTGTGGAATAAAGTAGCACTAATATGGGGACTGTGGTCACCCCAGGAAGGAAGGGTACTCCCTTCCCATTCCCATTTATCCATCCCCATATGTCTCATCCCCTGCTAGTTATGCTCTGATGGAGCTCTATCCTAACATTCATTGAGTCTTTGATTCCTATTCACTTGTCAGAGGCCATGGCTACATGATATATAGACATCCAGGTAATGCAATCAAAATGTAGTTTTTGTGGTCAAAACCTGTAGACACCACTAAACAACTAA
This sequence comes from Potorous gilbertii, assembly GCA_028658325.1. NCBI lineage: Eukaryota > Metazoa > Chordata > Mammalia > Diprotodontia > Potoroidae > Potorous > Potorous gilbertii. The sequence continues at coordinate 43,688,702 of CM053772.1, read as the reverse complement.
TTTCCCTGAATTTACAGAATGGATCAAGTACTTTCATGTCATGCAAACACAGATTGATTATGTCACTTTTCATTTTTCTTGTGCAAATCTCCAGATTTAATAACCAAGAAAGAACCAGAGTACCCATGGCAGCTCTGGAGTAGTTCTACAACATGGATAAAATAAGGGAGTCTGGCCCAGGTCAAAGAGGAAGATTACAAAATCTTACAGAAGATATTATAAAAAGATATTAAAATATAGAACATGCTTTTCTGTGAAGTATGATTTAATAGCCTTCCTGAAAAGACCAAGGAATGAGTCAAATAAGCTCTTCCAGTTCCCTTCTGACTAGAACTGGCATTTTATTGCACAATAATTTTCAAAGTCTGTTGTTGTTAGCTAATCAGCATCTATTTTGACAAGGCAACAGGTGTACCTCAAAGAAGAGTCATCCTGAGACATAAAAGGTAAATTATTCATAGTATTTTTTCTCCCAATCTTAACTACATTTGATATCTTTCCCCTCTTAGCAACTCAAAAGAATCCATCCTTCATCAGCAGTACATTTTCTGTCCAAACAAAAGAACTATCTTCATCCTTTGATGATAGTGTAATGAATAAACATATACACCAAGATATTTTCTGATATCCAAGTTATCAGACATAAACATACAGAGTAGAAAGGTAGAAAGAACTCCAGATTTACAGACAAGATAACCTGGGTCCCAATTCTGAATCTGGTGCTTACAGTCTGTGAAAAGGGTTAGTCTTAAAAGTCCCTTCCAATTCTAGAGCTATGATTCTTTGTATCTTATGCAGAAGCTTTAGAAATTAATAGATCTCTCAACAAAAAGAAACTCAGTCAAAATGGACTGCAAATCATTCAGTCAGTTCATGAATTCAGGATGTTATATAGGACAGACTGAGTGCAGTGGGAAATGGATAAGTATTACTTTCAGGCAGAAGAAAGCTAAACAACACACAACAGAAGAACAAAAACAAACAAAAAACCACATGCACTATACAAATGAGGACAAACGACTTCACTTGATCCCCAACAGCCCAGAACCACATTTCTCTATTTCTGTTAACAGTCCCACTGTCCTCCTAGGACCTCTGATTGTAACCTCAGAGTTGTAGATTCTTCCCTCTGTGTCACTCAAAATATCTGATCAGTTGTCAAGTCCCATTGATTCTCCAGAACATCTCTTACCTATGTCCTATTTTCTCCACTTTCATCCACATCTTCCAAGGTGGCTATTGCATTAGTATCCCAAACAGTTTCGCTGTCTATTCTCTCATTTCTCTGGTCCATAACTTCCACATTTGCCAAAATAATCATCCCAAAGCTTAAGGCTGACTAAGGCATGTAACTTTCTTGTTACTATCTAGTTCTTATATAGTGTGTGAAGGCTGGCATGTCATCTCATTTCATCCTCACAACAACCCTAAGAGATAGATGATATCATCTCCTTTTTAGGTATGAGGAAATGGAGGCAGACGGAATTTAAGTAAATTGCCCTCCCTGACAGTTAGTAAGATTCTGAGGCTGGATTTGAATTCTGATCTTCCTGACTTGAGGTCTAAAGCTCTGTCCAATAAACCACTTAGTTGCCTTAAAAATATTCACTGGTTTTCTGTTGCCTCTAGAATAAAATACAAGCTCCTTAATCTGGCATTTAAAGACTTCTCTTGCATAACTAGGGTTTCCTTTCTCTGATTTATCTTATGTGACTCTCCTTCCTGTACTCTACGTTTCACCCAATGTAGATTGTTACATTCATGGATCTCTCCTTGCTCGCTTCTAACTCTGTGCATTGGAACAAGTTATTCCTCATACCTGGGATATATTCCCTTTTAATAGTTATTAAAATCATATGTCTTGGGGGTGGAGCCAAGATGGCGGAGTAGAAAGACTCATATATGCTAGCTCCAAACCCACAGCCCATGGATCTCCTGTAAAAAGAACTCCCAACAAATTCTGGAAGAGTGGAGCCACACAGCAATGGGGTGAAGGAGATTTCCGTTCCAGAGAGCCCTGAAAAATTGATTCCAAAGGTCTGTTGCACACCAGACGGTAGCAGAGCCCAGTCCTACCCTGGCTGCGTGGCGCCAAGAGGAACAGATCTGAGCAGGCTTCAGGGACAGAATCTCAAGCGGCCACAAAGGTCCCTCCACTCACAGACGCACAGGTCAGTGAGAGAGACTTCTGGATGGGCTGAAAGGGGAATGGGGTGTCTCCATGACTCGGGCCCCCTCAGGAGTCAGCAGTAGAGGCAGTGGGCAGCCAGAGACTCCCAGAGCAGGCAGGAGCTCCATTACAGAAGGTCTCTGCATAAAACCCTGAGGGAACTGAGCCTGGGAGGTGGCCCTGCCCCCACTTGAGAACCTGATATAATCTTACCCTGAAGAGCAAACAGGCCTGGTGCCAAAAGCCCTGAGGCTGGGGAGCAGCATTTGAATCTCAGACCCCAAGCACTAGCTGGGCACATCGAGGTGAGAGTAGACAGGAATCTCAGAAGACAACTAACTGGCTGGGAAAATGCCCAGAAAAGGGGAAAAAAAATAAGACCACAGAAGGGTACTTTCTTGGGGAACAGATGATTCTGCCCTTCCTCTCGAACAAGGAAGAAAACTGCTGGTAAAGACATAGGAGTCAAGGGCTCTGTACCCCAAAAATCTGAAATAGGTATCCAATGGGCTCAGACCATGGAAGAGCTCAAAAAGGATTTTGAAAATCAAGTTATACAGGTGGAAGAAAAACTGGGAAAAGAAATGAGAGAGATGCAAGAAAAGCATGAAAAACAGGTCAATACCTTAATAAAGGAGGCCCAAAAAAGTGCTGAAGAAAATAACACCTTGAAAAATAAGCTAACTCAATTGGC
>CM053772.1:43619420-43685338 GCA_028658325.1 Potorous gilbertii | reverse complement strand
GACTAAAGGAAGGAATAAAATGCACACTCATTTTGGTATGAAAACCTATCTTACAATATTGGAAAGTGGGGGAGAAGGAGATAAGCAGGGCAGGGGGGGATGTTGGAAGGGAGGGCAATGGGAGTAGGGAGCAATTTGAAATCAACACTCAGGGAGGGACAGGATCAAAAGAGAGAATAGCAACAATGCGGGGCAGGATAGGACGGAGGGAAATATAGTTAGTCTTACGCAACACGACTATTATGCAAGTCATTTGGAAAACTACACAGATATGGCCTATATTGAATTGCCTGCCTTTCCAAAGGAATGGGTGGGGAGGGAGGGGTGTGGAGAAGTTGGAACTCAAAGTTTTAGGAACAACTGTCGAGTATTGTTCTTACTACTAGGAAATAAGAAATACAGGTAATGGAGAATAGAAAGTTATCTGGCTCTACAGGACAAAAGAGAAGATGGGGACAAGAAAAGGGAGGGATGATGGAAGAGAGGGCAGATTGGTGATAGGGGAAATTAGAATACCTTGTGTACTGGGGTACGGGGAGGGGACAAATGGGGAGAAAATGTGGAACCCAAAATTTTGTGGAAATGAATGTAAAAAGTTAAATAAATAAATTTATATTAAAAAAAAAATCCTATGTCTTTCAACGTTAAGAAGAAATGCTGCTTCCTCCATAAAACCTTTTCCACTTATATCAGTTGAACTGCTTCTCTTCCTTCTAGATTAACTGCTCTGAATTTCTTCTCTGTGTCAACCATGTCTCGCATATCATAGTGCAATGTGATATATCATCCCCTACTATGAGAATCTAGGCTTTTTGAGGGCATATGCTCTATGATTTTTTTCATTTCTGCATTCCCAGCTTCCACAGTGCCTTGCGAATGTTAGGTATTGGATTCAATTAATCAAATTGGGGAACACTTCCCCATTTAATATTTTTGTGATTCAAAGGAGAAGTCACAGTTGATCACAGAAAGTAACAGTCAGTAATGAGATAGTGAAGGAATGACAGAGGCAGCATGATAGGCCTAATGGACAGGAGAGAAAAAAGGACCAGTTCTTCTTGTGATGGATACTGGCTATGTGACACAGACCAAGTTAGTTTAGCTCTTGGTGCCCTGTGTCACTATCAAAGACTATAAAATTGTGAGGAAATATGCTGCCTGTACTGATAGAGGGAATTTTATCACCTGGGAGATCCCTATACTAAAGAAGTCACAGATCTAGTACCAATCATTTAAGATTATATAGTTTAAATAAAGATTTTTTATGAGGTCTATTGCTGTTTGCCACATAATGCAGGCAACAAATAAGAAATGATCAAATTAGAAAACACAAGAAGTTTTAGGTGAAACAAAGATGGTAGAGTAGAGAAAATCATCAGTCTATCCCTCCTAAAATTTCCCTTCAAACAATTTTAAAATAATACCTCAAATTGATTTCTGGAGTTGCAGAGCCAAAAGAAGTTCAAACTGAGACATTCTTCCAGGCATTGACAACTTAAGTGGTCAGAAAAAGATCTCAGACATGGGAGTGGAGGCTTCCCCAGAGCCCACATAGATGAAAAACCAGTGGTGAGACTAGGTGGTAGCAACAGGGGCCACAACGGTTTTAGAAATTCTCATATCAGAGACAGAAAGGGAATCTGGCAACTGGTCAGAAAGAGAGTACAGGGGAACCCTGGGTTAGCACTGGATGCAAATCAAGTGCTATTTGGCAAATCTATTGACTATCACCACTTCTGGGTCATAATTCAAGGTCACAGAAGAGCACTTTCAGTCAAAAGAGAATGGAAACCCTGAGGGACAGTATCACTTTTGGTTGCAAGGAATCAGGGACCCTGTGGAGAAGTATCATTCCTGCTCCCAAAGGAGCAGTGACCCTGAGGAGCAGTATTGAATGAAATTCCAAGGTTTCCTGCCTATGGAACAGAGTACAGAACAGAAAAGCAGTGATCGCACCTCTTCCCAGACCACACCACCTTGGAAGCACCAAAAATTTTTAAACCGCAAGAACAAGTTCTGAGAACAGTCATGTGAAAAAGACTAAAGCTTGGAACAGTACTCCTCTTGCCTCTATACTGGCAACAGAGGCCAACTTTAACATAAAGTTCAAAATCAGGAAATAGTGTGAAAATTGAGTGAACAACAAAAAGAGAACTTGATCATATAACATTACTATGGCAACAAGGAAGATCAAGACAGACTCATAAGAGAATAAAGCCAAGAAAGCTACATGCAAAGCCTTAGAGAAAAAAAAAAGATGTAAATTGGTCACACAGCCAACAAGAATTTTGAAAGAGCTAAAAAATGCTTTTTAGAATCAAATAAAACTGGTAGAGGAAATATTATTTAAAGAAATGAAAGCCTAGCCATAGCAGAACTTAAATTGTATTATAAAGCAGCATTCGTCAAAACTACTTGGTACTGGCTAAGAAATAGAATGATGAATCAATGGAATAGGTTAAGTATGCAAAACACAAAAGTCAATAGCTATAGTAATCTACTGTTTGATAAACCCAAGACTCCAGCTTCTGGGATAAGGACACTATTAACAAAACCTGCTAGGAAAACTAGAAAACAGAATGACAGAAACCACACAGAGACCAACATCTTACACCATGTACAAAGATAAAATCAATTTGAGTACATGATTTAGATATAAAGGTTGATACAATAAGCAAACTAGGAGAGCAAGGAAATTTATGACCAAACAAGAGATAGAGAACATTATGAAATACAAAACAGATTATTTTGATTACATTAAATTTCAAAGTTTTTGCACAAACAAAGCCAATGCAACCAAAATTAGAAGGGTAGCATAAAGCTAGGGAAGAGTTTTTACAAATGTCTCTGATAAAGGCCTCATTTCTAAAATATATAGAGAACTGAGATGAATTTCTAAGAATACAAGATATTCCCCAATAGATAAATGCTCAAAGGATATGAACAGGCAGTTTTCAGAGAAAGAAATTAAAGTTAAGTAAAGAAAAAAAAGCTCTAAATCACTATTGATTAGAGAAATGCAAATCAAAATAACTCTAAGGTAATACATCATACCTATCAGACTGGCTAACATGACAAAACAGGAAAATGAAACATGTTGGAGAAGATGTGGGAGAGCTGGAACACTAAATCATTGTTGATGGAGCTGTGAAATGATCCAGCCATTCTGGAGAGCAATTTGGAACCATGTCCAAAGGGCTATAAAATTGTGCACATCCTTTGACCCAGCAATACCACTTCTAGATCTATATGCAAAAGAGTTCATAAAAATGGTGAAAGGACCTATTTTTACAAAAATTTTTGTAGCAGTTCTTTTTGTGATGGTAAATAATTGGAAATAGAGGAGATGCCCTTCAATTAGTGAATGGCTGAACAAGTTGTGGTGTATGAATATAATGGAATACTACTGTCCCATAAGAAAGGACTAGTAGGTGGACTTCAGAAAGACCTGGAAAGACTTATAAGAACTCATGCTGAGTGTAGTAAGCAGAATCAGGAGAAAATTGTACACAGTAACAGCCACATTGTGCAATGACCATCTTTCATAGACGTGACTCTTCTTAGTAATGCAAAGTTCTAAGACTACCCCAAAAGATGTGTGATAGAAAATGTGATCCACATCCAGAGAAAAACTGTGGGGTCTGAATGAAGATGGAAGCATACTATTTGCTCTCTTTGTTGTTTTCTTTTGTTTCTTCTTTCTCAGTTCATCCTATTGGTTCTAACTCTTCTTTATACCCTGACTATTGTAAAAAATGTTTAATACGATTGTATATGTAGATATTACATATCATGTAATATGATATGTATATACCAGATTACATGACATCTTGGGGAAAGGGTAGGAGAGGGAGGGAGTGAAAATGTCAAACTCAAAAAGCTTATGAAAGTGAATGTTGAAAAACTAAAAATAAATAAATATTTTTGAAAGAATACAATGATCTAAGACTAAAAAAATGAAAGCAAAAGAAGAAAATTTTATACATATATATGTATATATGTATAAAAAACCTAATTTGACTACTTGATAAAAGAGGCACAAAAATACTAAAGAAAATAACACCTTGAAAAAAAGAATAGACCAAATGGAAAGAGAAGTACAAAAGATCACTGAAGAAAATGGGAAGCTAATGATTTCATGAGACATCAGAAACAATAAAACAAAATTTAAAAAATGGGGGTAAAGGACATGTAAAATATCTTATCAGAAGAAAATAATCAAGGAAAGATAATTTAATAGTTATTATACTACCTGAAAGCCATGATCAGAGAAAGAGCATAAACATCATATTTCTGGAAATTATCAAGGAAAATTGCCCTGACACCCTAGAATCAAAGGTTAAAACAGAAATAGAAAAAATCCATTGATCAAAATCTGAGATTCCAAAATGAAGACTCCTAGGAACAGTATAGCCAAATTCCAAAACTCTCAGAAAAAAATTATTTCAGCAAACAGAAGAAAACCATTCAAGTACTATGGAGTCACAACCAGGATAACAAAGGATTTGGTAGCAACCACATTCAAAGGGCAGAGGGCTTGGAATACAATATTTTGGAAGAAGAGGGAATTGAGATTACAACAAAGAATAGGGTACCCAGAAAAACTGAGTAAAATCCTTCAAATGAAAAAAAAATGATATTTAATGAAATAGAGGACTTTCAAGCATTCCTTTTGAAAAGACCAAAGCTGAATGGAAAATATGACTTTTAAGTACAAGACTCAAGAAAAGTATAAAATGATAGACATGAAAGAGAAATCATATGGAACTCAATAAGGTTAAACTGATTAACTTTATATATAGGAAAGTAATAAATGTAGCTTCAAAGAAATCATCCTTATTAGGGCAATTGGAAGGAGTACATTATATAGAAAGAGAATATGGAAGTAAGTTAATTATGTTGGCATAATTTAAAAAATGGATAGGGGAGAAAGATAGATGCCTTGAAAAAGAGGAGAAGGGAAGGAAAGGATGGAGAAATTATCTCATGTAAAAGAGGTACACAAGGGATAGCTTTTACAGTGGAGGGGGAATGGTGTGGGGGACAGTCAATGATTGAACCTCACATCCAAACTGGTTTAGAGATGGAAACATATACATACATACATACATGCATGCATGCATTCAACTGGTAATAAGGATTCCTCTTACCAAATAGAGAAGAAAGAGGGAAAGGGAAAATAGAAAAGGAGGATGATGAATGGAAGGAGGATAAAAGAAAGAAGTGATTATATACAAAATATTAGGGTTGAGAGAGAGAGAGAAGAAAGTAGGATGGATGCAAATTAGCTATTATAATTGTGAATGTGAATGGGATGAACTCACCCATAAAATGGAAACAGATAGCAGAATACAATATGTTATTTATAAAATGCACACTTGAAAGAGAGAAACACACAGAACTAAAATAAAGTGCTAGAGTAAAATCTATTATGCTTCCAATGAAGCAAGAAAAGCGGGAAAGGACTTAGCAATCATGATTTCTGAGAAAGCAAAGATAGACCAAATTAAAAGAGACAAGCAGAGAAATTGCCTCTTACTAAAAGGCACCATAGACAATGAAGTAATACCAATACTAAATGTACATGCATAGTGTATAAATTCTTAAAGAAAAAGTTAAATTGATTACAGGGGGAAATAAAGAGTACAACTGTCCTAGTGAAGTACCTCAATTTCCCCTGGATATCACCACTTCTTTTCAATATTGTATTAGAAAGAGTAGCTATAGCAATAAGGCAAGAAAAAAGAAATTGAAGGAATAAAAATAGACAATGGGGAAACAAAACCATCATTCTCGGCAGATGATATAATAGCATACTCAGAGAATTTAGAGAATCAACTAAAAAACTAGTTGAAACAATTAACTACTTTAGCAAAATTGAAAGATATAAAATGAACCAGCAAAAGATATTAGCATTTCTACATACTGTCAACAAAACTGAGTAGGAAGAGATAGAAAATAAATTTAATTTAAGATAAATTCAGACAATATAAAATATTTGAGACTATATCTGTCAAGACAAACACAGGAACTATATGAACACAATTATAATGCACTTTTTATACAAATAAGTACTGATCCAAATAACTGGAGGACTATTCATTGCTTGTAGGTAGAGTAAATAAATATATTAAAAATGGTGATTTCATGTCAGCTAACTTATATACTCAGAATCATGTCAATCAAACTTACGAAGAATTATTTTATATAGCTAGGAAAAATAAAAACAAAACACATCTGGATAAAAGCAAAAGGTCCAGAATATCTAGGGTATCATTAAAAAGAAGATGTGAAGGAAGGAAGTCTACCAGTATCAGATTTTAAACTATATTATAAAGTGGATCATCAAAACAACACAGTAGGGGCTAAGAAATATACTGGTAGATCAGTGGAATAGGTTAGATATATAATATGCAGTAATAAATGACCATAGCTATCTAGTGTTTGAAAAGCTCAACGTAACAGGTTTTGGGGGTAAAAATTCACAATTTTACAAAAATTAGTGAGAAAACTGGAAAGCGGTTTGGATGAAAGTAGACATATATTAACATCTCACAACCTATGCCAAAATAAGGTTAAAATGTATTATTTAGACATGCAAAGTGATACAATAATAAGAGAAATATGGAAAAATATACTCATCAGGTCTATAGATAAGGAAAAAAAAATTATGACCAAACAAGAAATAGAGAGGATTGTAAAAAGTAAAATGAATAATTTTGATTTCATGAGATCCAAAAGCTTTTGCATGAACAAAACTAATGCAGCCAATGTTTGAAGGGGAACTGGAGCAAAATACAGTAAGTTTCTCTGAAAAGGCCTCATTTCTCAAATATATATATATATATATATATATATATATATATATATGCCAAATTTATAAAAAATAATAAAAGTTATAAATGGTCAAATGATATGAACAGGAAGTTTTTTGAAGAAATTAAAGCTATCAATAGTCACAGGAAAAAAGACTGATTAGGGAAATGCAAATTAAAACAACTCGGAGATACCACTTCATACCTATCACATTGCTACCATGAAATAAGAGGAAAAAATGACAAATACTACAAAGAATGAGGAAAAATTGGGGCACTAAGGCACTGCTGGTAGAGTTGTGTGCTAATCCAACCGTTCTGGAGAAAAATTTGAAACTATGACCAAAGAGCTATAAAATTGTCTATACCCTTTGACCAGGCAATATCACTACTAGGTCTTTATCCTGATGAGATAAAAGAAAAGAGAAAAGGAACTGTTATACAAAAAATATTTATAATAGCTCTTTTTTTATAGTGGAAAAGAATTATATATCAATGGAATGCCCATCAATTGAAAATGACTGAACAAGTTGAGAGAATACTATTGTGCCATAAGAAAAGACATGCAATGTGGTTTCAGAAAAACCTTTGAAGACATAGGAGCTTATGCAAAGCGAAATGAGAAGAACCAGGAGAATACTGTACACAGTAACAACGATAAACTATGAGAGACTTAGCTAATCTGATCAAATCAATGACATAAAAATAATTCCAAAGGACCCATGATGAAAAATGCTATCTACCTCCAGGGAAAGAGAAATGATGGAATCTGAATATAGATTGAAATGTAGGGTTTTTTTAAGTTTAATTGTCTCATTTTATTTATTCTGCTTTCTTTTGCAATATGTCTAATATGTAAACATGTTTTGTATGACTTCACATATATGTTTAATATCAAATGTCTTGCTTTTTCAATAAAGGAATAGGGGAGGAGAAAGAATTTAAAATTCTACTTAAAATGAATTTTAAAGTATTATACATGTAATTAGGAAATATTTAATGAAATAATATATTTTTAAAAGTGGTTTAATTTAGATGTTAATCACATAAGCACACACGTACATATGCAAACAGAGTGATTTCTGGAATATGTGACTGGAAGAGGAGCTCCAGAGGTCTATAGAATGATAGAGATAGGTAGTCTGACTCCCTCATTTTGAGGATGAGAAAACTAAAACCCAAGAGAAATAATGTTATTCATCCAAAATCACACATAGATAGGACCATGACCTAAGTCTTTTAAGATGAGGTAGCTAGATATCATAGGAGATAGAGAGTTGGACCTGGAGTCAGAATGACCTGAATTCAAATCCTGCCTCAGAGACTTGTTAGCTGTGTGACCCTAGCAAAGTCACTTAACCTCCTTCTGCCTCAGTTTCTTCATCTGTAGAATAGAAATAATGGCACCTCACTTATAGCATTGCTGAGAATAAGGTTGAGATAATATATATAATACACTTTGAATACCATAAAGCATTAGCTTTAATAACGGTTATCATTAATTTTAAGTACCAAATCATTTTATGTCAAGTGATGTTGAGAAATAGAAAATAAAAACATTTTCTCTCACTTTAGATATTAAGTATATTCAAGTCATGGTGTTAGTTACTCTCTTTTTAAAAGGTATAAACCATCACCTATCTATCTGAAGAAAAAGAGATAGAGAAGTCTCGATTTCTTCTTGGACTCTGGCTTTCAGTTTTAGTAATAGTTATGGCACTAGTCTACTGTCCCCACTGCCTATTGCAGAAGTGTATAGGGAAGGGAATATATTTTAATGGGGGTGTTGAGTTGAGGATTGGGTGGTTTTAAAATGTTAGAAGCTTCCAACAATCAGGGTGCCAGGAGGCTTTTCCCACATAGAAACCCTGCCAGCAAGAGGATCCCAGAGGCTAGAGGGGTTAACAGAGGTTGTCAGAGGGTGTTTGGAATTGAAATCCAGTCATAACAAATAGGCAAAAAATGAAGACTCTGCTCCCTCTCCCAACACAAACATAGTTGTCATGGAAATGGTAGAATTGAACTTCAGACTGGATACTGATAATATACTATTACTCTATGTGAATATATAAATATGTACACATGTTCATTTTTAGTGATGTATGTATATTTGTAATATACATTTATATATATGTACATACAAATATGTATACATATGTATATATATACATATACAGACATGTGACATTAAGTAGTACTGAAGGGCAGCAGCACAGTGGATAGAGTGAAGTACATAGATAAATTTGTGAAAACTGGAATCTAGAATCCCACTTCTGTCACTCTGACACATCACTTAAATTCTCTGAGCCTCAGACAAGTATCAAAAATAGTTATATTTGTTCTTGACAGTCTTCTTTGTCATGAAGTATAGTGACAATGAATGTTTGTTTAAGTTAATAACAGTCTGGGAGTCAGTAGATTCATGCATGCAAAGTTTTCCTTCAGTGAAAGCAGTCTCTTTTTTTTATTTTTGGCAAGTTCAAAGTCTGATGTGTTTTGAGATTAGTCAGGACATGTAATAGGACAATTAGGATGATTGCGTAAATACTTAGACAATGATGGACAAAATGTTAATAATATACACTTAATTTAAAAGTATCTCATGCATATATGTTCTTCCAAAAAAGTCAGTGGTTAACATTTATTATCCCCCTCTTCATTTTTTTTTACAACAACCAAGTCAGATGGAAATTGCAAGTGCTGATTATACATATTTTGTAAAGGAGGACATTGAGACCCAGAGAGTTAAGTTACCTAGACAAGGGTAGACAAGTAGTAAAGGTTAGAGTCCAAGTCCAGTCCTCTTTCTCAATATTCCAAGGCAATACCTCTACAGGCAGTTGAGTGCCAAAGCCCTTTCCCCCTAGAGTGTCTTCATTTTGTCTCCATCCATCACTGGTCTGATAATGAAAGCTCTGAAAGATTTCCTTACTCTTCCCTTTGGCACTTAGCTACCAAGCTCTCATCCTTTTATTATAGCAAAGGACATTATCGCTGAGATCTATAAAAATAGTTGGAATGACTGATATCCAGGGAATTCAATGAATCTTTAAAAGTCACTCTTACCTAGCAATGTGGTGGTTCCTTTCCCAGTGTTAATAGTTAATATTTTTGTTGCAGCCATTGTGTTCATTATTTTCTGGTTTTCTTTAGTTTACTTTATATCAATTCACACAAGTCTTCCATGAGTCTCTGTGTAAAATATATTTTAAATATGATTTAACCCCTTTCCAAAAAAGTGCATCATATTAACAATGAGGGTGTCTCCATAACCAGTCATAACCCTTTGCCCTGTTTGATGAACTTGTGTTGGTGTGACAAGAAAAAATCATTAATTGGTGCTCATTCTTTTGCTAATAAAGTTTTGAAAATGCCATGTTTACCACTTAAGGATGGAAACAACAGAGTTTCATTGAGGGTTTGAGTAGGCTTCAACACAATGCTTCAAAGAATTATATGGGAGAAGTGGTGTAAAGAGTGGCATGAGAGAGATGTATGAGAGGAGTAAATCTAGTCTGGTCACAGTGTAAGAATAATGTAAAATGGATGCATACTATATGTATTCCTTAAGACAATGCTAACAGAAGTAAAAGAACTGCCTCAGGCACCTCCTCATTGGTGTGTGGATTCATTGTGGCGGACATGGTCAAGAATGTCACAAGATGGGCAGACGTGGAAAGACCACGATCTGCACATTGACAAGATCACCTATATATCAAAGTACCAAAGATATCCACTAACATTAAAGTAACTATTTAATAACAAGAATATTTATTTTAACAGAAAGACCTTACTTAGGAACTGGGGAGGGAAAATTGGGGAAGTAAATTACTTTTGTAACTCAGGACATGTTTTCTGAATGCACCCATCTGAGAAAGCTTTAAAACTGTCACCAAAGTTTGCGAATCTTCATCCTGAGACTGTTTATTTTACAGTTCATTTTGACATGTCACCTCTGTTCCCTGGGGAAGTTTAAATCTATTTCATTGCTATTTGCCCTTTCTAATATAAAAGCCAATAAGCTATTGAAGTAAAGTATCCCAAACAGTTTAGGGGAAAGCTTAAAGGAAGTAGGTCAAGGATGACAGGGAAAATCATCAGCCAGAGGAAGCCTGTCTTAAGAAGAATCTTAGCCACACTCCCTCCAGAGCCAGTGAAAATTCATTATTTTCATGTATTCCCTGATGAAACTAGATGGATTTTCTCTAAATTGAACCTGTTTTTGTTTGTTGGTTAAAAAACACAGGGGTCTCAATTCAACTTTCACTTCATGACAGAGAGATGGAAAAATGCTGGCTATTTCTGTATACCATGATGAGACAGACTTTTATCCTTAGCACAGAATCCATCAAAAACACTTTCCAGAATGGCAAAAATTTCATTCTAAAAGCTGATAGAACTTCAGAGACTGGGTACACCTACTATCTGTGGGTTGGCTTGGCCAGGAGGCACCCTGGAAATTAGTTGAATGGAAATGAGCTAATGCTGCCTGCTAAGCTTAGTTGAAGAAATTCAGGTGAATGAATTTTCTGTTGTCTAGGATGTGAAGATGCAGTTGGGCAGTGAACAGAACAGAATGCTTCCTCAGGAGGGGAAGGAACAGGCAGGCCCATTAAATGGTTCAAAATTAAAAATCCAGTGCCTTTGGGGAAGAAAAAATAGCTATGTCTAAAAGTTTCAAAAAGCAAAATGTGCTTGGGAAAGAAGGTGTCTTTGACAAAATCACACTGACTATGCATTTACTTGACAGCTATTTCTTTAAAACAAGCTTCCAAATTGCTTTAATAACAAAACCAAACCAAACAGCTTTTCTCTAGGCCTTAAGATATATTTAATTGTCAAAATGGCATTCGCCTTACCTATATTTGTTAATGACTGCCTCTCACAGTTATTTGGACTCCATTCTACTGTTCTTCTTCTCAGAGAAACAGAAATATTCTACTATAATGAATATATTCCCTAGGGCCATAGCTCTAGAGTTCAGAAAGTGCTAAGCTTTTACAGCTAAGATCAAAGAAATAGCAAGTATCAGAGATGGAATTTGAATCAAGCTCCTCCAACTGCAAAGCCAGTGTTCATTCCACCATATTATGCCAATATTCTCAGAATTATTGTTATTGTTTATAAAGATCTACCTTTGTTTAAAAATATTCATATCATCATTGTTATAGCCATATGAAAAAAATCAAGCCTAGAAACACATCACATGTCCAAAAGAAAATGACTGAGGCAGTAAGGTATAGGCAACCTGGGATGTCAACCTGGGAAACACAAAGACATGGGTTCAATTCATGACTGTAATACACATTACCTCCATAATCACTCAAACAACCTCATTATCACTCACCTGGACTATGGTGATAGTTTCCTAATAGGACTTCCTGACTCAATTTACTAGTGCTTTTCAATCTGATTTTTTATCCTCCTACCAGTATAATATGCATACATACATATATACAGATGTGTGTATGTGTATTATATATATGCACACATACACACATGCACATTTACATAGTTATATATCATCATATTAATATATATGATTCTGGGAGTACTAAATATATTCACAAATATAAGTATATTGCATATAATATGTAACATTTTATATATAATATAATATATACATGTATTTTTATATAATCATATCACTTCATTGCTTAAAAACCTTCAATAATTCCCTGCTACTTCCTGATTAAAGCTGGAATATTTTTGTTTGGCAATCATATCCCTGAGAGTGAGAAAGTGTGGTAGAGTGATTAAAAAGCTGGCCTTGGAACCAGGATGGCCTGGCTTCAAGGTTCCTTTCTGACTCATATTGTCCACGAAATACCGGGTAAATACCTGAACTTATTATTGACCTCAGGCAATTCTCAGAATTGAAGGCATCAGGTGAGTTGCTGATCTGAATCAGTGAAAGGAGTTTCTACATTGGGAGTCTTGCATTGATAAATGAGAGATGAAAGAGGAAAGAGAAGAGGGAGAGAAACAGAAAGGAAGAAACATAGAAAGAGAAGCAGAGAAAGACAGAGACAAAGAAACAAAACTGTAGGAACAGAGAGAGAGAGAGATGAACAGAGACACAGACAGTAATATAGAGAAAATGTCACTATATACAGATAGTAGAACTAGAACAACATACCCACACTGATGGCAACTATCTAAATAACAACCAATAATAGTCACAACATCCAGTGGGGGAAAGCTATTCAGAAAAAAAAAACTTCAGAAGGAATTGTGGAAACAAATGATATTTGTATCATTATCTTGTTAGTTATATATGTTTGTTTCTTTAAAAAATACTGCAATTGTTTGCAGTTCCAAATGGGATTATGAGGAAGGCTCTTCTTAGTGTTTTGAATATTTTTGATTTTTTTGGGGGTGGTTAACTATGAATTTTCTTTAAAAAAAGAATATATTTAGAATCTCCTATGAGATTCACAGCAAAACAAAGAACAAAGCAAAAGAAAAATAGCAGTCACTGGGTCTACCTACAGTCTGCCACTACTTCCATCTTCTACATCTCGTTCACCATCTTAGATTAATGTTTATTTACAAGACTGAGAAATGAGTTTCTCAGAAAATAAAGGTTGTTTTAAATATGGATGAAAGGTGACTACAGATACAAGTATATTCCTTTGGCTGCTTAGATTATCCCAGTGTACACAGGGACAAGCATTTGTTAAATGGTGAATTACTGAATGTGTTATCAAAATTTGCTCCAAGGGCATAATATGTGCCCTGGTAAGTCTGGCTGAAAATTTAAAGGTATGTTTGGCCTAATGACAGGACTGAAAATGATATGATTGGTCAATTATTTTCTGAGCTCAATATTGCTCAATAAAATAAATTCATTCCATTGTTGTACATGAAACTACTTACTTTTGGGAGTATTTTGATTTTAGACACAGATTTGTAATTAGACAGAGCTGTAATGCAAAATCAGAATTGAATGCTGAGCATTTTGCTCATAAATAGGAAAATAAAATAGGTAGATCTTATGTTCCTTCAATCATCTGGATAATTCAAGCCAAAGCAGAGATTTAAGGAGTGCTTTAGCTTAATATCAACAGCAGAATGACAATGAGGGATTCTGACATGGGGGAAGAAGTGGGGGTGAAAAATGGTTCCCTGGTAAGGGGCAAAATCTTCAGGGTAGAGCCCAGTGCTAGTAGGAGACCATAAGATATGGTAAACCAGAGGATGGTAACATGGAATGGAATGGCAGTGTGTGTGTGTGTGTGTGTGTGTGTGTGTGTGTGTGTGTACTCAATGACAATGGTACATTATATTAAAGCCTTAGTCTCAACCACAGTTTTTATTCTAATGATGTTTGATCATCAACTATACCCCAAATGAAATTTGCCTATTGGAAAAGAAAAACAGTCAGACTACTTTGAGGAAATAATTAAATTTGTTTTCTGTGCCACATACAAAAATACTTTTTTAACTCTCCCTTTTTTTTTTTGGTCTGTGTAGAAAGAAGTTCATTTTTGTCATGTACTCAAAGTTCTTCAATGAATGAAACACATAGTATTATAAAGGAAATGAATTATATCAAAATAGATTTATATATACATGTATAATATAGATTTATTAGTATATATACATATCTATATATAAGTATGTATAGACACATGTACATATATATATACACACATAGATATATGTATATATGTATGTCTGTATACACACACATCATTAACACTTCATGTTAAGAACCACTGGTATAGAAAGAACATGTTAAAAACTATATAAATTAAGTGTATAAAAATCTCTGTGTATGTTGAAGGACTATAATGCATAGTGGATCTCAGAAACCTTTCCTTGGAATCAGAAACACCTGGGTTTACTTTCTACTATGACATTTTTCTGACTGTGTGGTCATAGTGAGTCACAATTTCTCAGTGCTCTAGAAAATTATAAAAAAATTATAAAATTATGGTTTCAAGTATTGAAGTAACTACTCCCTGGTATTTACTTGCACCAGTGAAATCACAATTCTGATCAAAATCTATAAACACAGGCATACCTCGATATTTGTTAAACAGTTTATTTAGACCACTCATTTCTTCCACTAAGTTCACTTCTTTAGGTGAACACCTAGCTAAAGGCACTGTCCCTTGACACTTTCCCTCCCTCACTGATCTATTAACTTCTCAAATAGTACCTTGGCATACTCACCACCT
Source organism: Potorous gilbertii (assembly GCA_028658325.1). Taxonomy (NCBI): domain Eukaryota; kingdom Metazoa; phylum Chordata; class Mammalia; order Diprotodontia; family Potoroidae; genus Potorous; species Potorous gilbertii. The sequence goes on along the minus strand of CM053772.1, from coordinate 43,670,337 downwards.
ATTTCTACTTCCCTGTGATCAAACTTCTGCTATTTCCACTCCACCATAGTAATCACTCCTCAATTGCCTTCTCCTGTCTAGATAGAAAGGCCTAGGACTACCATTATTAGTTATTTTTTTTCAACCTTTCTTTTATATCAAACCCTATTAACCCCTCCTTGGGACACTTCAGTCACACAATCACTTTCTGCTTAAAGACCAAATACAAAACCTTGGAATTTATTTTCATGTAAACTCTTCTCCCTGGTTTCCCATAGGCAGTGAAAGTCCATGTGTGTTTAGTCCTTATTTATGTATATCAACTGTCATATGATACAGAATAGAAAAAAACTTGAAGTTCATCTAATGTATCTCCTCATTCTAGTAAAGAAACTCAGGCTCATTAGAGAAGTAGCATCTCCAAAGTCACACAAATGCTAAGTACAGCCATATTTTGAACCCACATCATTGGACTCCAATGCTCTTTGAGCTGCACCATTTAACAAGTAATCATACATTAGAATACATTATGGCATTAGGTCTCCATGAGCATGTCAACTTGTACATGAACCCAACGTATGTGTTTCTTGTAGCTTGCCACATACAACCATTGCACATGCACAGAGAAGACAATCTATTTACTGATTTTAGTTCCCTCGCTATCCCTTTTGGGGGAAGTTAGGCGGCATGGTGGATAGAGAACCAGGTCTAGAATCAGGAAGACTCGTCTTCCTGAGTTCAAATCTGACTTCAGACATTTACAAGCTCTGTGATCCGTGGGCAAGTCATTTAACCCTTTTTGGTTCAGTTCCCCTCTGTGAAATAAGTTGGAAAAGGAAATGGCAAGCCACTTCAGTATCTTTGCCAAGGAAACCCAAAATGTGGTCATGTAGAGTTGGACACAACTAATAAGCAACTGAACAACCACAAAATCTCTCCTTTTGAGCACTCAGTTTTGTTGACTTCCCTTCTTATGTTAAACTTCCCATAGTTCCTCCCACTTGTCAGTGTTCTTTCATTTTTTAAAAAATGCATATGTTGAATTTATTTTTTTCTTTTTTTATCTTTTTACTTTAGACAAATACTAACATTTTTAATACATAAGAAAAGAAAAAGAAGCATTATAAACATAAATATTAAGCTTAAATATAAAATAAGAAAAGAAAAAACATGTCATGTGCACAGCAGAACATAGGTGAGGATTCAGAATATATATAAATGTTCATTTCAAATAAGCCTATATATTAAATACTGCATTATGTTGAAAGTGGTTCATCTTTTCTTTGCTTCCTTGTAGGCTTTCTTTTGTTCACTTTTTACTTCGTGGTTTTTGGTTTTTTTTTTCTGCCTTCCTCCTTCCCAGGCTAAAATTAAATGTGGAAATATTTATATACAGATATTTATATATACATAAATACATATGTAAATATACACTTTCCGCAAGAGATTCTACTCCTTATATTTATTATATTTGAGCCTCTATTTTTTCCCTGTCTCCAAACTCTATTTTTAACTATCACCTGGCCTTCTAAATACTTAACCTACCCCCTGCAATAATTTCTCCCTTACTCCCCTCCTTCCATAAATCAGAACACATTTTTGTACATTCCTTTGACTTATTTCCTCACTCTGTCTTCTAAACATCCCTCCCTTACCCTCCTATTTCCCTAAATCAAAACAACCTTCTATATCCCCCTTCAACCTGTTCCCTCACCCTCCCCTCTAAAGATCTCTCCTTTATCTTCTCTCCCTTCCCTATCCCCTTAGAGTTTTATTTCTTTTTGTATTTAGAAAACTTTTATACTCTTCTTGATGTATATATACCTTTCCTTCTTGAACCCATTCCTGATGGAAGTAGGTTTCCAGAACTAACATACCTCCCTCCCTCATCTAATTCCTCTCTATTGGCTTATCTACTGGCACCTCATTTGTATAAGATAATTACTCATTTAGCTTTCCTTGAAGAGTTTTACTTTTTGAAGTCATATCATACAAGGTCCATGCCAATCTTTTTTATAAGCTACCTAATTACTAGTAACAATCTTATACACAGATTTTACATCTTACATAAATTAAAGGTAAATAATCTGTGCTTATTGAGTCCCTTGTCATTGGTATGTACCTTATATTTCTTTTGGCTCTTGCATGTCTATTAAATTCAGCTTTGTTTTTTTTCTTTTTTAACCAAAGTCCTGAAAGTCTGACCATTCATTAAATATTCATGTCTATTTTTCATTCAGAATGTTGATTAGCTTTGCTGAGTATGACATTTTCAGCCAGAAGTCCAGTTCTTTTACTTTTTTGATATAGCATTCCAAGACCAGCAATCACAGAGTGTTGCCAATAACAGGTCTTGTGTGATTCTAACTGTGGTACCATCATATATGAATTGTTCTTTACTTGTTGCTTGGAGGTTTCACAATTTGACTACAATATTCTTGTGCATTTTCCCAGTAGGAGCTCTTTCAGGTGGTGATTGGTGGATTTTTTTTCTGTTTCTACTTTCCTTTCTTGTTCTGATTCTTCGGCATATTTTTCTTTAATTATTTCTTCTATTATTGTATCAAGATTCTTTTTTTGATCATAGTTTTTAGATAATCTGATAATTGTTATGTTTTCCCTTCTTGATCTGGTCTCCAGATCAGCTGTTACCCTTTCTTATGAGATGCTTCACATTCTCTTCTATTTTTTTCATTCTTTATATTCTGCTTTTTCATTTCTTGATCTGTTACAACTTCACTGGCTTCCCCTTATCCAATTCTAGTTTTCAAGGAGTCATTTACTTCCTTAAGATTCTGGATCTCCTTTTCTAACTGGTTGACTTCCTTTTCATAATCTTATTTTTCTTAGATTTTACTTATTTTTCTTTTTAGTTTTTCCTCAGTCTCTCTCTCATTTGAATTTTAAAGTCTTTTTTAAGTTCCTCAAGGGATTCCTTTTGGACAGGTAATCATTTGACATTACTCTTTGGGATAGAAGAGGGTTTCTTTGTTTCAGTATCCTCCTCTGAAGATGAACCCTGGTCTTCTCTACTCCCACAGCAGCTCTCTATGGTTGAATTTTTTTCTCCTTTGTCTATGTATATTTTTTGTAATAGCTTTTTTTTATAATCACCTCTAGTACTGAGGTATGGGGATGGCACCTTTGGCCTCAGATTCCCTCCAGTTCTTCCCTTTGACCTAACTCAAACCAAAATCTCCAGCCTCCTGTAAGTGCCCATAGCCAGTAGAGTCCTGCCCAACTGCTTCTGCACTCACCTGGCCAGCACTGGTTCCTTCTCCCCTTTCCCTCCCTCTCTCCCACATCTGCATTGCCACTGGATCTGGTGCTCCTTGTCAGTAGAGGTTCCCTAGATCTTCTCCAGCTCAGATGTCCAACTCCCAGCAGTGTGTGTGTGTGTGTGTGTGTGTGTGTGTGTGTGTGTCAGACGCCCAACTCCCAGCAGTATGTGTATGTGTGTACGTGTGTGTATGTATGTGTGGGGGGGGTTGTGGGGGGTGGAAAGGGTTAGTGCCTGTGGCTGGGGTTGAGGTAAACCCTAGGGCTTGCCACTTGTTATTTAAGTGGTTCCCTAGCCTGGAGGTGTTTACTCTTCACAGGCAGGAAACCTCATGCTGGGATTTTTCTTCAGATCTTCTCCAACTGTCCCAGGAAGATATCTGTTCTGCCCCTACTCTTATCAATTTTCACCACCACCCTATGTTTGCTCTAGGAATTATTTTATCTCTTTTATGGAAGAAAATCTTGAGAGCTTGAAATTTTCCAACCTTCTCTGCCACCTTCTCAGAATTCTCTCTGTTCTTTCTTGAAATTATTTGTATTTTTAAATATATTGTTATATTTATTTATTATTGACCATTTATTTATCATGTTATATCCCATCCCCCAGAAAAAATAAGCTTCTTGAGGGTATTGACTATTTCAGTTTTAGAATTATATGTTCAATGACTAGCACCATGTTCCCTGTAAAAAGAGACTGTTCCATTTGCTGAATTTTATCCCTAGTGCCTTTCTGAACACAATGCCTAGCTCATAATAGACACTTAATAAAACTTACTGGGTGGTTGATTGATTGATTAGAAGGCTTAACAAATATTCCTTGAACTAAATGGTTCAGATTAACTAAAAACTCAGTTAACTATGGGTGTTCCCAAGATTCAGCCCTTGCTATGCTATTCAGTAATAACAGTTTCCATATTTTGATGGTTATGTGATACTTCCTCTGCAGATGGAGATTATAAATCCATCCTCCCTCATCTGAGCTGTCTTCCATATTTTCCTCTAAATCCTTTATAGACTATACATTCAAAGCATCAGTTGCTAGTCTTTGGTTCTTTTAGTATCGTGTAGCATACCAATAGAACCTTCATGGTGTATCGCCATTCTCAATAAATGACCAACCTAGTTCCATTTATGGTCATGCATTACTTTGGTGCTTTATTTTATACCATATCATTACAAGTAATATGCTGGAGCCTATGACAAGTTACTTAACCATGCTTGCCTCAGTTTTCTCATCTACAAAATGAATTGTAGAAGGAAATGGCAAACCACTCCAATATCTTTGCAAAGGAAACCCTAAATGGGGTCATAAAAAATCATTTTATATTTCTATTTGGGTTACTTGTAATTTTCATTCTTCCAACATCACAGATGACTATCCCTATAACATCACTGGAAAATATGTGCAACAAATGTGTTGGCTGCTGGGGATAGTGGACAGTTTGTGATCACTGAAAACAGTTTTCTTTACCATGTTCAACCTAACCCAACCTTGACATTTTATTCAATTTTGTACTCAGATAATTTTTCATATGTCCTGTGTATTCACTGTAGAGAATTTGAAGGACTAACACAATTGGATATCCCTCCAATGATACTTCTCCCTGGCTGCCCTCCTTCCAACAGGAAATTCATCCTTCTGCAAAATCACATAAACTCTGGCATTCGCTCTTTATCAATGCCCTCTGTCCCTGGAGGCTCTGTAGTTGGAAGGTAGAGCAGAGAGGTCCCCCCAAAAATCTCCATTGAAGGACAGTGCCCCAGCTGGCCTCTCTTCATTTCCCAGAAGGTTATAGTCTTGGACTTCTCCATTCTGCCCCTCCCCATGTGACCACTACCACCCTGCCTATATATAAGCTTCCTTTTTTGTGGTGTCTTCTTCCTTACATGACAAGCTTCTTGAGGGCAGGGGTTTTCTACTTGTTTTGCGTCTTTGGTGCCTGGCACAGTGCCAAATAGACAATAGGAGCATAGCAAATGTTTAATGACTGACTGATATTATATTCTAATCAGAATTTTTTCATCTACTTAATTTTTCTTCTGTCAATGGTTGGGCCAATTTCTTTTCTATTACTGTGGATTACCCTGCAAAGACAGGGATAAGGGGAATCAGATGATGGTCAATGGCAAAGAGAAATATTTGGAGACCCTTATCATAGGTAGATGATTTTTTTCTGTGCATATATCTCCCTGCTTTGCAAACAAGTGGATGTTGTATAGAGATCTGCACAGATCTCTATAGGAGTGAATTTGTTAGAATCTCATACAATTTCAACATATACATAGTATATATATGGTAGACAAATAATTGCAGAAGGTTAAGGGAGGAGGATATCAGACCCTCCCTCCTGGTCCAATTTGAACCTACCAAAAACAATTCCACAGACAACACTAAAAGGGGGAGCTAGGTGGTACAGTGGATGAACAGATGACCTGGAGTCTGGAAGACTCATGTTTGTGAGTTCAAATCTGGTCCCAGACACTTAATTAGTTCTGTGATCCTGGACAAGTTACTTAACTATGCTTGCCTCAATTTTCTCATCTACAAAATGAATTATAGAAGGAAATAGCAAACCACTCCAACCCCTTTACCAAGGAAACCCTAAATGGGGTCATAAAAATCAGACACAACTGGAATGACTCAACTTCAACGGGAAGGAGGGCACAAAAACCAAAAACTCACTATTCCACTCATTCATTCTACTTTGAGACTGTACTAACTGACGTAAAGCTTATATATATATATATATATGAATTCTAAATTTTACTCTTTCCATTTGACTCTACCTAGCATTCTCGGTGTTGCCCTCTGGGATCGAACGGAATATGTTCATTTCCTCTTCATGTGACAGCCCTTCGAAAATTTAATGATTGTTCTCTATTCAAAAAATAATGGACCAAGATCTTATATCTTTTTATTGTTCAATCAATTGTTTTACAATAATAATAGTAATTAACAAGAATCCATTGATAGAGTAATGTATATTTTAACAAAGTGTATTCTTTACAAGAGAAGCACATAGTTACCAGAAATACTCAAAATCATTTTTATATGTTGAGGAATCTGGGACAATCAGAAGCATCAGAGCTGGGCTTTAAATCAGCATATTCTTACTCCAAATCAAATTCTCTTCTCACAACATAACAGCTTTACATTTTCTATGATATCAATAAACATTCTTCATCTAACATGTAAGATCCTCCACAAATTTCCCAAATGTCATCACTCACCTTCAAATAAGCCTCTAACCTCATCTCTTATTACTTCCCAATTCAATCTGCCCAAATCACTCACACTATTCTCCAAACTGGAATTCTGTTCCGCAGTCATACACATCCGTCACTCGCACCTTTCATTCATTCACTCATTCGCTTATTTATTCTCTCCAGTTATTCTCATGAATATCTGGTCACTGGATTCAGGTGGCTTTGGAGAAGTGAGGTTGGTGATCTGCACAGCCCTCCCTCACTCAAAGTAAAGTCAAGTGCAAGTCATGTCATCATTTCTCTGATGGCGTGGTCTTCTTTGGCAACGAAGGACAAGCACAGCATTCATTCATTCATTGCCTTCCTTGAAACTCAGTTCAATCTCATACGTTCCCATTTTATTCTGATCTCACTCTGTATTTGAGTCTTTAAAATATGATGTGTGTGAAACTACTTATTTTTATTGAGGTAAAACTTTAGAGATGTGTTTGTGATCAGATCAGTTCCTTTAAGTTAAATATTCATTAATTGCCTCATATGTGTCAGGGCCTGTGATGAATGCCAAGGTACAAATAACAACTTTAAGACTTGCAAAGCACTTTGTGTATGTTACCTCATTTTTATCTTTACAAGTACCCTGTGATGTAGTCACTACCATTATTTCCATTTTTCATATTAGGAATTTAATGCTAAAAGGGCTAAGTGACTTGCTTAGGGTACTACTATGTTTCTGATGAACTCAGGTTTTTCTGGATCCAGACTAGACACTCTACCCACTGTGCCATCTTGCCTTCTCTATAAAAACAAAAGTGAAAATTAAAAAACTATTAAGAATTAAAGTCTTTTTATTTTGTGGTGAGGAAGAAGAGAGAATGACAAAAATTGAACACATTTTGGAACAAGTGGGTGCTATGTCCTAGGGGACTCTGGAAAGGCTTCATGTGGGTGGTCGCATTTGAGATGAGATTAGAACACATTGAGGTTGAGGTCAAAAGGAAGGATGTGAGGGTGTGGAGGATGACCAGTACAAAGGCAGAGACTAGAGAAGGAATGGGAGGAGCCACACGGAGATAAATGTACTGAAAACACTGTGTGTTTAAAAGATAATTAGATAAAATAAGCTGTATGCCTATAGCAAGGGCCTTTCAATACCCAGACTAAGGATCTATACTTCCTCCTAGAAGCAGCAGCAAGTCACTGAAGTTCTGGTTTCATGGAATGCAATGGCAGGAACCATTTAGTTCAATCTGACAAATATTCTCTAAGAGCCTACTATGATTTGGACCACGGACCTCCAGGAGCTGCAGATACCAACACAAAAAATGACTCAGTCTCTAGCCTTAAGAAGCTTATGTGTTATGGGGAACCATATCTTTCATTCTTTTATATCCCCCACCACACTGTAGTGGCCAATTCAAGCATCTGTTTCACAAATGCTTAACCCTAAAATAAAGAATATGGCCAGTTTAAATTGAGGGTCCTCTTTTATTCACCTGAGTTTTTGTCTACAACCTCTCTAGAGTGTAATGGGATTTATTCTGCAGGCCTGGCATCTTCAAAAGCAAGATGTTATCATCAGGATGGTATTTGTATATCTTACATAAGACATACTCAAAATCATTTTTGCAAAAAGAAACCACCACACAATCCTTGTACTAGCACAGCCCTGAACTCGAAACAAAGTTAAAGGGTATTAGATTGCATTCACAGAAATAGTTGGCAAGCATATTGATCTGACAGCAAGCAACGTGTTCTATAGATTGGTCACCCAATATGACAACAGGCACTGCAATAAGGGATAATAAATCTTCCATGTGAAGGGAAAATTACATGGGAGAGAAAAGCAATGATTTGTCTTGTAAATATCAACATATGCTTCTAAAATACTTTCTATTTCCCCTAGAAACAAATGCTTTCTCTTTCTCATCCTTAACAACAAAGAAAAGGTGATTTCATACAGATGAGAATCATAGGAACAGAGAATTAGAGCTAGGAGGGGGTTTAGCAATCATCTACCACGATTTCTTGGTTTTAAAAATGTAGAATCTATGTCCTTTAATACAAGACTACATGTCCAAGATCACATCACTACTTAGGGTGAAGTCCAAGGTAGTACTCCAGGTCTAGAGCTAGTCTCACTACATATCACTTCAGAGCAGCTAGGTGGCTAGGTGGATAGAGTGCTGGGTATGAAGTCAGGAAGCCTCATCTTCCTGAGTTCAAATCCAGTTTCAGAAACTTACTAGCTGTGTGACTCTGGGCAAGTCACTTAACTATTGGCCTCAGTTTCCTCATCTGTAAAATGAACTGCAGAAGGAAATAGCAAACTGCTCCAGTATCTTTGCTGAGAAAGCCCCCAATGGGGTCACAGAGAGTCAGACATTATCGAAATGACTCAATCACAAATATATATATATATATATATATATATATATATATATATATGTATAACCATATAGTTATCAATAAAGCTATTTATGTAAAATGTACAGTCAATTTTTGTTCTGAGTGAAAGTAATATTGGATTGTAAAATACTCCAGTGGAAGGCCAGTTCTGGAAGATCTTATCAAAAATCTTCAAGTATAGATTGTATGTCTATTGCCCAAGGGTCAGTCTGATTAAATTTGGAGTTTATCACCTGAATGTCTGACACTAAGGTGACATTACAGTCATATATAACTATAATAAGGAAAGGGATATATGTGGGTGGGGAGTGATTACTGACTGTCAGTAGTAAACAAATGAAATCATATATCCTCAAAATATGTAAACATGCAGGGTGTCCCAAATACTTCAGTTCAGTTTTAAGCTTTAATGGCTTAATAGATTGAAGTTAAGCTTTAATAGTTTAAAATTGCATTATGACTTTTGGGACACCCTGTATATCTAACTATACACATATATGTGTGAATGCATATATATATATATGTATAAAAACATACACACACGAACTCTGACCTCCCCTTCCAGGATAATTTTATATTTCTACCTTCATAATTCCTATGTTCCAGAAAAAATGAACTACTAGGTGGTCTCTAAGCTTGTCCTTCTCTCTCCTGCTTTTATGTTTGAGCACATGCTGTGCATTCTCTATACCTATAATAAACTCTGTTCACAATTCTGATCTTCCTTTAAGCTTGAGTGTGGGTTCCTCCTGATTTATGAAGTCTTATCTGACCTCCTACGATCCTCCTAAATGAAAGCACTCCTGCATCCCCACATTTTCCTAGAGACCTCATCACTGACTGCCATATATTACATTGTCTGTGTACATGGAGTTGCCTCCCCAGTATGACATAAGCTCCATGAGGACAAGTTCTAAGACATTTTCACTTTGTTTAGTGTTTTGCAACTAACAGGTGTCTAATCAATGGTTCTTCAATATTATTTCTTAAATATTACAAGCTGTTTGGATGGCCTATGCTAGACATATAGTAGATAATTAGGATATTACCTGTTGAGTCAAAATGCAAAAATATAACTCTCATATGATAATTTATCTACTGTTGTCCTGAAGTGTCACACACAGATAAATGGTGGGAACAGGTAATATTAGTGGAAAGCATATTGGCTCTGGTGAGGACCTGAGTTCAAATCCTGATTCTGCTGTTATAAAACCTTTATGACTGAGGCAAATCATTTCACTTCCCCGGGATTCACTTAACTCAAGTGTAAAATGGGGGAATGGAAGTGGGGTGTGGGAGATGCACTATAGACTGGAAGGCTTCTGAAGTCCCTTTCAGCTCTACCTCTGATCTATGATTTATGATCCTATATGTCAGGAAGCATGACTTTTTCTAGTCTCCACTCTGCTTCTAATTGTGAGATCAAATACAAGTCACTTTTCCTATCTGATCATCAGTCTTCACATAAAATAAGGAAGTTTGAACAAAAAGGAAGTTATAAGGTTCCATTAAGTTCTAACATTCTAAGATGAGAAAAAATAGAAAATGAGAAAATAGTAAAGATTCAGAATACAAGTATGTTCATGCTCTTCATTAGCTATTTTTTAGTTTATTCTTATCAACCCCCTAAGGAAGTCTTTGGGTTTGAATGTTTCAAAAGTAGTTCTCAGGTTCTCTGACCACTGGGCACTGTGGTCATTTATACCACTGAGATAAAAATCACCGGAATACCCAGTAAATAAAAGTGAATACTAAGAATGCACTAATGAGTAGAAAGAACCTTGAATTTGGAGCCAACAGACCTGCTGAATTATCTGAGCGGCCCTAAGCAAATAACTTCCAGTCTCTGAACATCATTTTCCTCCTGTCAAATGAGAGGATTGACGAGGATGATCCTTAAAGCCCCTTGCAGCTATAAATTGTATGGTTTTATGATGTAGTGTTTATAATAATTTTGCATGTGTCATATTTTCCATCATCTGGGAGCTCAGGTAGTGATTGTCTATGGAGAAACTCTGATGACTTCATTTTCCCAGGCACTGTGTGCTTGGATGCAAAAGGATGGTATTCCTAGGCAGAGATAGAACATTAGAGACATTTGTAGGAGAAGAGAGGCAACATCTCTGGTGATGCCCAAAGCAAGATGGCCATGGGAAAGAGATAGTTGGGTTTTCAGAAGTGAGTCAGAGATCTTACTGGCTTCTGAGAATGAATTACGGAAAAAGAGAGATAAGACATGACCACCGTCTGTGACTGGGATGACATTGTTGGTGGTCCCAGATGATAGACTGGATTATCCTTCCATGTCTGTCCCTGAAAGACAGTGTCTTCTGTGGGGAAATGAAGATTCCTGAAGATTATTTTCCCAAAGTTTCTCCACATCCTGGAGTGTGTATCTGAAGGTCATTTATTCCATTTAATCATTAATTGTCTTAATCACAATTAAATATTTTACCTTGAAAATGTGTGCTTTTGGTTGGTATGGTCTACTAACTTAAGGCAGAACACAGATGGTTTTAGAGGTGACTCACTCATGTGGCTGGACAGATTGAAGTATATTAATTTCTTTAAGTATTCCATCTTAAAGTTAAGAATTCATGTGACTCCAAAGTGAAGAGATTATACATGTATTTATCTTAATACAGATGACTCTCAAAATCTATATACTCACCCCAAATTTTCTTTCTGAAACTGTGGTCTTGCACTGTCAACTGCCTGATGGCAACTATTTAACTTAGTGCTTGTCATATAACTTGCTTCTTTCCTTTTCCCCCCCTTATTTCCCTCCTTAATTCCTTCCTCTGAAAGGAATAATTTTGAAGCAACTGTTTCTAGACCTTAAAGACAAGCTCTTCTATAATGCCATGCCCTATTATAAGTAAGAGAGAATGAATAAAAAGGGACCTTTGTTTCAGACATGAGGATTGTTTTGGGAGGTTTTTTTTGACAGATCTGTAGCTCACAGAAGAGATGCTCAATTTCACAACCCTCACATCCAGACAAGAATCTCAATTGCCTGAACTTTAAAAAGTGGGGGCAGCCAAATTCTTGAGAAGCAGAGTGATGGGGATGTCTGCCCATACAATGAAATTGAGGTTCTGGTGACTTATGACTTACTTCCCTTCAAAATCAGCCTATACAAGCCCAATTATGCAACAGAAGATGAACTGTCTGGCCACTCCTTTAATGCCCAGTATCAGAAAGCTGAACATATCATAAGCCTTAGCAAAAGGCATAATGACCCCAAACCTCAGCCTGCATTAGGCATTTGAAGTCAGCCTACTGCAGCAAGCAGGTTATCCAAGTCTTCTCAGAGGGTCCCCAAGATCAGTAGGTAAGAACCAGGTAATCTTGTCTGCTTTGTTTCTTCAGGCAGATTGTGGAAACTGTCTTGTAATGCAAAAGGGGGAAAGAAGTGGAGGAAGATTTATTTTTTTTAATTCTGACTTGATATGTATTTATTTATTTGATATTTATATTTGTTTAATATTGACTTATTTGAGTATCTGTGATCAAGATTGGACCCATTTTATATAAACTCCACATGGGCTTTCTTTTGGTTTTGACTCCCGCAGTGTCTAGCACAATGGTTGGCAAAGAGTAAGTGCTAAATTTTTGATTGTTGATTGGTTATATGGGAGACAACACAAGTTAAGCTTCCACAATAAATTATTGTTAATTGATGAAGTCATTAAGTATAAGTTAGATAATAAAAAGATCAGCAGAAGACAGTAGCCATCAGAAAATGACAAAGTTTTGGGACTCTACCTCAGTCCCTAATTATGGGTCTTGCTGGGGTGCCTCCCTCTGCAACCCCTCTTGCTGGGGCAACACTCACTCAGGTCTCAGGCCCCACCCCCATGGCAATCTGTACAGTATCACTGCCTGTAACCCACCCCTCCTTGGGGACTTGACTTCAGTCCCCAACTATAGGTCTTGCTGGGGTACCTCCCTCTGCAGCCCCTCTCACTGGGGCAATATTCACTCAGGCCTTAGGCCCTGCTCCCGTGGCACTCTGGGGCATCTCCCCCTTTGATCCCTACTGTTCCTCAGGTACCAGAGGATCTTTCCCCTTGCCAGCCAGATCCCCTGCCCCGAAGCCTAATCCAGTTCTGCAGGCATTCCCCAGCCCCTTCCTCACAAGAAGTGAGACTTCCTATCTTCCTCCACAATCACCTGCTCCCACTGGGACGTCAGAGCTGTTTCCCTTGAGAGAAGTGCCTACCCCACCCAGTGAGACAACCAGAATGTGTGTTCTGCTCTCTCTTTCAGATCTCACCCAGATTAAAGAGAAACTGGGGAGATACTAGGAAGACCCCACTACATTTACTGAAGGTTTTAGGAACATATCCTTACAATTTGAACTTTCTTGGAAGGATCTGCATATTCTTTTCTCTGTCTGTTGTAGCATTGAGGAGGAGGGGAGGATTTGGGAACATGCCCAAAAGTTTGGGGATCATATGGTTAGAAATAATCCCACAAAATACCCCCCAGGAACAGCTGCTGTTCCCACGAGTGACCCCAGATGGGACTATCAAAAGAGTGAGGACAGGGGAAAGACAGACTTTATGGTAATTTGTCTGTTAGAAGGCCTAAACTTGCATTTCAAAAACAAGTAAATTTTCGAAAAATTAGGGAAATTATTCAGGGAGAAAAGGAAAACCCTGCCCTTTTTTCAAACCAGCTAGTAGAAGCTATTAAAAAGCATACCAATTTGGATCCTAACTCTATAGAAGGGGCAGCAATCCTTAGCATGTATTCTATTAATCAGTTTGCCCAAAATATTAGGAGCAAACTGAGAAATTAGCAACAGGACCCCAAACATCTCAGGCCCAGTTACTGGAGACGGCCTTTGGAGTCTAACAGAAAATTACAAAGGTTTTCATAAAGGAAGCAAATCTACAGCTCGCTGGAACTAGCCAAGAAAAATGACCAAAATAACCTGGAGAAAGCTTTCTTCACTGCAATTGCTTAATGAACCTCATGTATATAAGACACTCCGCATAAATTATCCCTCCACTTTCTGATCATGGGTTCTGTCTTAGAGCATGTTTGGAAGGGGGGATAACACTTAGGGGAGTTACCTAATGGGCATGTAGAGAAGATGGTGACCTAATCAAGGATGGATCAGTCCATCTCCTGGTGGGAGGACCTGTCTTGAACTAACAGTATTAGCTCATCTCTCTTCTGTACTCAGGGCTCCCTCCTCCTAGAAGAAAGGGTAGAGACCACCTATGGCCAAAGTGTTAAATTCCTCAGAAATCTGCTGCAATAAATTTTTCTTGATACCTTATTAGTGTCAAACATGTTTCTAACAGTTATATAGGAATTCTTCCTCCTGTTCACAAAGAGTAGAGTATTAATTTTCTAAATAAGTCTTCTAAAATAAGTATTGTAAAATATAATTAATTTACATGCCATTCATCCAGATGGAGGCTAAAAGATATCTTTAGATTTCCCAAAAGGAAAAATGCTAAAGTTGAATGACGTGCCATAAATAATACCAGTGATAAGAACTGAACTTTGGTCTTCCAAATCTACATACATGCCTGTTCCTGTTATAACATGCTGCTTTTATGTTGAAAGATGATGAAACTGAAATCCAGGGAAGGCAAAAGAATTACTTACATAATGATAGCAGGAAGAACATTAATTGGATGCAGGTGCTGTCATTAGTAAAAGTCTCATGGAGGTGATGGCCTTTGAGCTGAGTTCTAAAGGAAGTTAAGGACTGTTTAATGGTCATGTTAAGAGCTGTGCAGAGAAAAATTAGAATTAACCCATGAAAAACACATGATGATGAATCCAAAGTGATATTATATAGGGAAGTTATAGGTTTCCATCATCCTACAAACATTTGGAATGGGTACCTAATCGAATGGATGATAACTGCTGGAGTTTTCCAGTAAAAATAATTGGTGACACTATCCAAAAGAATACTAGACAGAAGAGACTACTAATCAGAGCCAGGATGGTGTTACCTTGGTGATAGAGTAATCAGGAAAAGAAGTGGAAGGATCTTTACTTAAGGGACAGAATTATCCAAAGTACTGCCCCCACTCCATATCTTCATATGTTTTTATTCTCAGTTTATTAAAAAAAATTCAAATCATATATCCATAAAGCACACACATGTTTGTGGGTGTGAATATACTATGCGTGTTTGTGGGTATATGCATACATACATTATGTATGTGTATGTATGTGTGTGACATTTTACTGCTTAGAGCAATGAGAAGATTTCTCCTAACGACTTAGTATTTTGTTAAATTGAAGATCTGATACAACTATTGAAAGGAGAAAAGTCCTTTCTTTTGGCACAAAGAATTAAAAATTAATGCCCATAAACATTTTTAACAGCTAAGAAAGTTAATTAGTTTAAGCCCACTTAGGGTCTAATCTATTAAATGAAGTTACCTATTGATTTAGAAATTATAGGTTGATCTAGTAGGTCAACATCCTTTCCTATCACTATTATCCTGGCTTAAACCTTTTAAAAATATTGGTCTGTCTGAAATCAATATAAGCCTTTACAGAAAATAAGAAATCGCTATGCTTCTAAACTTACACGATTCTTAAATTCATTGGAAACTCTGAACAATGGAAATCAATAATTTTGCTAATAGTATAAACACATATTTCCTAAACTGAGAACACCTATCATAGATTTTCACCAGGTACCACTATTTTTGACTTAAAATACAACATTTTTTTAAATCTTCCTTTATTGCAGTATATAGAGTTGCAAAAAGGGTACTAGACTTGAGAACAGAGGACTTTTAGCACAAATTCTTCTACAGACCCTTTTATAGTTGTGTGACCACTGGGGAGTCACTTAATTTCAAATAACCTCAATTTCCTTTTCTGAAAAAATGTGAACTACCTGTCTCATAGGAACAATATGAGGAATATATATGTCAACTTGAAAATGATACTGAAAAATATGCTGCAATTATTACTAACTATGTCAAAGGAAGGAGTAATTATATGGACATTACAGGTCACTCGTTACTGAAGTTTCATATAATATTTGGTTTTACGTATTCTTAGAAGTCTATTATATATTTTACAAATAAAAGTTATAAAAAAGCTAAATAAATTAAAAAGCAAAGAAAATCTTGTTAGTGACAAAAATAAGAAAAATGCATGATTAGCTCAACCACAAAGATTTTAGGAACTATATAACACTCTTTAGGTTAAAAATACTAAACAAACAGGAATAAAAAGACTTTTGCTTATTATAATCAAAAGTAAAAAATAGAAACCCTTATTTGTAAGAGAGAAATACTAGACTTTTCCCAAATTGGGTCAATTGTAAAGTAAAAGTGTCCATTATCTACACCTACACACACACACACACACACACACACACACACACACATGCACACACACATGCATACATATACATATCTATCTATGTATATATAGATGCATATATGTGTGTATATACAAACATATACTGTGTATAGATATGAGATGAAAATGAATTAAGGAAATAAATATAAGAAATTAGGGGGTAAATGATCTCTTTTTGTAGGTGAGATGATGGTTTACCTAGAGAGCAAAAAGGAATTATAAAAATGAATCCTTATGATAAAGATGATTAATACATTTAATAAAGTAGCACAACAGAAAATAAAAACACAAAATCATCTTTATTTTATATTTTAACAAAATTAAAAAGGAAAAGGTAAGACAAATGTCCTTCAAGATAATAAAATTTACTAGATATGTCGGAATTACCATACTAGAATATATGAAATATGAAAATAAAAGGAAAATAATTTTAAGGAAAAAATCTTCAATATTCACTGATATATATATATATATATGTATATATGTATATGTGTGTATGTGTGTATAGTATGTGTATATATTAAAGTATTGGCCTGATCAAATAATTCTATAGATACAACAGTAAGATTACCAAAAGAATGTTATAAATTAAATGACAAGGGGGCAGAGCCAAGATGGTGGAATAGAAAGATGAGCCTGTAGAAGCTACCCCACATAGCCCATAAAATACCTATAAAAATGACTCCAAACAAATTCTAGAGAAGCAGAAGCAACAAAACAACAGAGTGAAAGAGATTTCCAGTCTAAGACAACCTGGAAGGCCAACAGGAAAGGTCTATCTCACCAGATGCAGAGTTGAGCACAGTCCAGCATGAGCTGCATGAGAGAGCTCCTTCAACCAAGAGAAGGGAATGTGCTCTGGACCACCAGCAGCAGCCACTGTACCTGCAGTATCCATTTTTGCAACCCTCCACCTAAAGACCCTGAGGAAATTGTGCAGCTGATCTGAATCTCAGCCCTGAGTAACTCTCCTGGGTTGAGGAAGAGTGCTGGCAGTAGAAGTGGTAGAGGCTCCAGAGAGGGAACCCTGCAGGCAGATCCTGGGCAGAACAGAGTGTCTCTGGTTGCTCCCAGACCACAGCAGGCCAGGAGAGGAGCAAATTCCTTTCCCATGATTGTGCCACCTTGGAGGAACTGATAACTTATAGGCCCCCAGAGTGTACCCTCCTCAAGGACTCAAAAGTCCAGTAACCGCCTGGGAAAATGCCCGGAAAAGGGAAAAAAATAAGACTATGGAAGGTTATTTCTTGGTGAACAGGTATTTTCTTCTATCCTTTCAGGGGAGGAAGAGCAATGGTTACCCTTAGAGGAAGAACACCTAAAAGTCAAGGCTTCTGCTTCCAAAACCTCTAAAACAAATATTTAATGGTCTCAGGTCAAGGAGGAACTCAAAAAGAATTTTGAAAATCAAGTAAGAGAGATGGATGAAAAATTGGGAAGAGAAATGAGAGCAATGCAAGAAAATCATGAAAAGTGAGTCAACATCTAGCTAAAGGAGATTCAAAAAATGCTGAAGAAAATGACACCTTTAAAAATGGGCTAAAACTCAATTAGCAAAGGAGGTCCAAAAAGCCAAAGAGAAGAAGAATGTTTTATAAAGCAGAATGAATCAAATGGAAAAGGAGGTTCAAAAGCTCACTGAAGAAAATAGTTCTTTTAAAATTAGAATGGATCAGATAGAAGCTAACGACATTATGAGAAATTACAAAATTACAAGAAATTACAAAACAAAACCAAAAGAATGAAAAAATTGAGGACAATTTGAAATATCTCACTGGAAAAACAAGTGACCTGGAAAATAGATCCAGAACAGACAATTTAAAAATTATAGAACTACCTGAAAGCCATGATCAAAAAAAGAACCTAGACATCATCTTTCGTGAACTTACCAAGCAAAACTGCCTTGATATTCTAGAAACAGAGGATAAAATAAATATTGAAAGAATCCACCAATCACCTCCTGAAGGAGATCCAACAATAGAAACTCCTAGAATATTGTAGCCAAATTCCAAAGTTCCCAGGTCAAGGAGAAAATATTGCAAGCAGCTAGAAAGAAACTGTTTGAGTATTGTGGGAATTCAATCAGGATAGCACAAGATCTAACAGCTTCTACATTAAGGGATCAAAGAGCTTGGGATATGATATTCCACAAGTCAAAGGAACCATAATTAAAACCAAGAATCAACTACCCAGCAAAACTGAGTACAATACTTCAGGGGGAAAATGGTCATTCAGTGAAATAGAGGACTTTTAAGCATTCTCGATGAAAAAAACCAGAGCTGAAAAGAAAATTTGATTTTCAAATAAAAGAATCAAGATACTCATGAAAAGGTAAACAGGAAAGAGAAATTGTAAGGGAGTTTCAAAGTTGAACTGTTTGCCTTCCTACATGGAAAGATAATATTTGTAACTCTTGAAACTTTTCTAAATATCTGGGTAGTTGGAGGGATTACACACACACGCACACACAGCCCAGGGTGATTTGAATAGGAAAGGATGATATCTAAAAAAATAAAATAAAATTAAGGGGTGAGAGAGGAATATATTGGGAGGAAAAAGGGGGAAGTGGAATAGGGCAAATTTTCTCATTAAAGTGGCAAGTAAAAGTTTTTTCAATGGAGGAGAAAAGGGAGGAGGTAAGAGGGTAAAAATGAAACTTATTCTCATCACATTTGGCTTAAGGAGGGAATAATATGCTCACTCAATTTGGTATGAAAATCTGTCTTGCACTACAGAAAAGTAGGGCAGAAGGGGATAAGTAGGGTGGGGGGCATGACAGAAGGGAGGGCAAATGGGAGGAGACAGTAATTAGATGTAAACACTTTGGGGGAGGGACAAGGTCAAAAGAGAGAATAGAATAAATGAGGAACAGGATAGGATGGAAGGAAATATAGTTAATTTTATACAACATACTGTTAGGGAAGTCTTTTGCAAAACTACACATGTGTACCCTAAAATGAATTCCTTTCCTTCTCAGGGGGGAAGGGTGGAGAGGGAGGGAGGGAGGGAAGTTGGACCTCAAAGTTTTAGGAACGAATATTGAGAATTGTTTTTGCATACAACTGGGATATAAGCAATGCAGGTAAGGGGATATAGAAATCTATCTTGCCCTACAAGAAAAGAGAGAAGATGGGGATAAGGGAAAGGAGAGGTGTGATGAAAAGTAGGACAGATTGGGGAAAGGGGTGCATAGCTTTGTGGGGAGGAAGTGGGGAGAGATGGGGAGAAAATTTGGAACTTAAAATTTTGTGGAAATGAATGTTGAAAACTAAAAAAAAATAATAAACAGAAATTTAAAAACCAATTAATTAATTAATTGAATGACATTTTTTTTAATCTTTTGGATAAATATAAAGTTAAAAATATCAAGAAATATATTTTTAAAAAGGTAATTTAAAACCCAGCTTAGTCTATTAGATCTCAAATTATACTACAAGTAAGTAATCATTAACTATATTGGGTACTGTACAAAAAAGTTAAAAATAAATCAGTGGAATCAAAGAGATAAGCTTGACATAGAAGTAAATATAGCTATCTACTATTAAAAACCTAAGGAACAAAAATCAACTGTGAGAATTTATTATACAAAAACTGAACTGCTTGGGAAAAGGAAAGTATTGTGGAATTTTACAAATGTATGTGCTAATAATATGTATGTTCAATATACAAATTCATATTATCTGTAATGTGACTATATAAATGTACAACCACACACAGAAGCAGTTCCACATGAGTATATGACCTAATATAAAAAGTCATCATATAAAAAGAGAGGAATAGAAATTTCTATCCTAAAAGTGACAAAACAAGCAGTCCTAAGTATATGAAACTTTGAAAAATGTTTGCACAAATATAATCAATGTAGTTAGAAAAAGAAGAAAAGATATGGACTTGAAAAAAAGAAAATTAACTATTGTAGAAAGTTAATTATCTGATATATATATATATATATATATATACATATATATATATATATGTATATATATATATATGTATATATGTAAGTGACAGAAATACACAAAATCAAGTTATTTGCCAGTAGCCAAGAGAAGTCAAAATTGAGAAATAAAGAAATATGAAACATCAAAAATTACCTCAAAATGGCCAATGTCGCTAATAATGCAGAAAATTAAATTAAACTAACCATGAGGTATTACTACTTCATACCCATTAAACTAACAAAGATAAGAAAACTCAAAACAAAGAAAAAGTCATCACTAGGGAGGCTGTGGGAAGACAAACTGGTTAATTCACTGCTAGTGGAACTCTGAATTAGTTCAACCATCTGGTATGTGATTTGGAATCACACACACACACACACACACACACACAGTCAACTGTTCATACTCTTTGACTCTACTAATAGGACTATAGCCATTTGGTCCAAATTTGCAATTACTGATGAGGGTAAGTCATGCAATATTAAGCTTATTTTTAAAAATATCATTATTAGACTGACAGAGCAAGAAGAAGTAGAGAGTTGGAAGATGGAGGATGATCTAGTCATGGGAATATGGAACTGTCTGACCACATATAAAAATGACCACACATGAACAGCAGTACTTCATGGTTTAAAGTTACCTTGGATAAAGGTCAAACTCGCTCCAAGATTCTGGGCTACTTAACAAACAATCACAGACTCATATCTGGGACATCAGAGGCCATCTAGTGTAGCCTCCTAATTTTACAGATGAGTTTTAAGGGACTTGTTCAAAGTGGCACAAGGAAGTGGCACAGGTAGGATTTAAACGCAGGTCCACTTACTTCAAAATCCAATATACTTTTCATTGTACAACAGTGATATCAATAGTTTGGATAAAGGCAGAAACAACTCACTTGGTAAATCTATAAATAAGACCAAGCTAGGAAGGGTAGCTAACTTATTAGATGAAAGAATCAGGATTCCAAAAGACCTAGAAAGGGAAATTTGATTTGAATCTAATTAGA
This sequence comes from Potorous gilbertii, assembly GCA_028658325.1. NCBI lineage: Eukaryota > Metazoa > Chordata > Mammalia > Diprotodontia > Potoroidae > Potorous > Potorous gilbertii. The sequence goes on along the minus strand of CM053772.1, from coordinate 43,649,160 downwards.
AGGAATTGAGTCAGAATTCATGTAAGGGGCTATACTTTCTTTCAAAACACCAGCTTCATTAGATATCATGGATGGCGTGTAGATGACTACAGAGTAATTCACCTGACAAAAACTTGTAACTATAATAATACGTCAATAAAATGATTTGGCAATTAAAAAAAAAAACTCCAATGCAATCTTAAATTGCATCAAAAGGTACGAGGGCCCCGTTGCCCTCTGATCTGATCTGATCTGATCCTATCTGGAATATTATGTTCAGTTTAGGGAGCTCATTTCAAAGAGAGCACTGGTAACAGGAGGAACATGCAAAGGAGAGGACAGGTTAGTGAAAGGCTTTAACGTGGCTCAAAAGGTTCATAAAAAAAACCTAATGATTTTTAACCTAAAAATTGAAAGAATTACAGAACTTCAGGATAAAAGGAACCCAGACTGATCATTTGGTCACCCAGTATAACCTATACTTAGAAAAAAAATTTTTTTTAATCTGTGCTTGAAGACCTCCAATAAAGGAGAGGCTTGTTACTTCCAAAGACAGCCCATTTGATTTTGAGATGAGTCTAATTGTTAAGACTTTGCTCCTATCATCAAAACTAAATTTATAAAGTAGTGGTGAAGATCTACTAGGACCATCTTCATGTAACTGTGGGAGCATCTTGATAAAAGAGGGATGAAATTTCTTCTGTTCTGCCAAAAGGTAGAAACAGAAAGGGATGAATAGGATTTACCAAAGGGCAGATTACTAATTGGTATAAAAGAAAACCTCCTAACAATTAGAGATACCTGAAGGTAGTGGATTTCACATGACTAAAGGCAGTGAAGTAAAAGCCTGATTATCATTTGGTGTAAAAGGAGAAGACTTTTAGGATTCTGTAGACTAGATGGATTCTAAGGTCCCTTCCCACTCTGAGAATCTTTCAGTTTTCTGAAAATGAAGAACCAAGAAGTTAAGTAATATATCAAAGAACTTTTAGTTAATAAGTGCCTCTCCCTCTCAGGGGGCTGTAATACAAGCAAAACTGGAACTAAGGTTTAGCCTGCTCCATCAGTGTTGAAGAAGAAGGGTCAGGAAAGCAATGACTTCAGATCCATCCCAGACCAACACACCAAAGCTAACACCTTCCATGAAGCCAAGCTTTCTCACATAGAAGTAGAGATTGCTTCTACTCCCTCCCTCATTCATCTACTGCCTCTTACCCAATGTATGCCCATAAATATGGCTAGATTGCTTCCATTCTTAGATAAACAGGAGAAACAAACAAAAATAGTATTCACTTGACCTCTGTTATCATTTGATGATTGGAAAGGTCCTTTAACTCCCCATGTAAAACACCTAGAAAAAGTTCTTTCCTGTACTCTTCACTAGGGCAGTCAAACTGATGATTCCATACGTTTCTGAAACTAATTTTGTATATTTTACCCATGATCTCAACTGCTAAAGCCAACAGCCTCTTCCTCATTATCCTTGACCTCTCAGTAACTTATAACACTATTAGGGAATTTGCTTACTTGATATTCTCTTCTGTTTCTTCTCCTTCTTGTTGAATCACTGTCAGCTTTCTTTGCAAAATAATTGGCCACTTTCCACCCCCTAAAGATTGATACATACTCTCCATACCTAGCCTATCACTGCCCAGGATTTGTCCTCATGTCTTGCTCTACATTCTTTCCCTTGTTGATCTCATCTGCTTTTTTACAGGTTCAATTAAAATCTCTAATTAAATAATTCCCAAATCCATACATCTAGTCCAGATTTCTTTCTTTAAATCCAGTTCCACATCTCCAAAAGTTTATTATACTGTACTTTTCTATTTGAATATTCCCATAGCATCTCAAGCTCATAGTAAAATTCATCACATTCTTGCTTAAACTATCCAAATTTCCTGATTTCTTCTAGCACACCATCACATGATCATGTAGGTTTGTTACTTTAAAGTCATCTTTAAGTCTTGCTTTCAAATTCTACTTCAGCAAGTGCAACCCTGAGGGGCTAGCCACACTCAAATATAAAATATACATTTGCCAAAAAGACTATTTTATGGAGAACTCACATTGGGCAAGCATTCACATGGTGGTTAGAAGACATGATACAAGGACATGCTGAAGCTCTCCTAAAAACTTTGGAATAGATTGTGTGACATAGGAGACACTGGCACAGGATTGCTCAGCATGGCGTACCCACATCAGAGAAGGTGCTGTGCTCTATGAACAAAGCAGAATCAAGATAGCTCAAAAGAAATGAAAGATGTACCAATTTAGGGAATGCACCCCAAAGGTTCACATGGACTATTTGTGCCCGACTTGTAGTAGAACATTCTGAACTTGTATTTGTCTGATCAGCCACACTGACAGACTGAAACTCAACTCCAGCACAGTGATATCATTGTGGTCCTCTTCAAAAACTAAGGTCAACAACCAACCAATTCTTTCTTCAAAAATCAATTCAATTTCATCTCTTATTGCTTCTACCTCCACAACAGCTTCATTTTGCCATTCACATGACTACCACCTAGTGCAGACTCTTATCATTCCACTGTCAGACTGCCAAAGCCCTGTAACTTGTATCTTTCCTCCATTCTTTCCCCTCTCCAAAGCATCCTATATACAGCTAACAGAATAATCCTTCTAAAACATAGTTATAACCACCTGAAACCTTCAGTGGCTCTGTACTTGTAAGGTTAGATTTCTCAATTTGGCATTTGAGACATCACCCACTTCATACACAATATTAACACACACACACACACACACACACTATTCCTTTGACATTCCATCACATGCACAGAAGTGGATCCATCCATTTCCCTCCTTCTACTGCCCCCCACCTCATATCTGACCGTGTTCTTCCCTCCACTTTTCAGCATACTTTTCTTCACTTGAGACTGAATTCAGGTTTCACTTTTTGTGCAAAGCTTTCACTGCTGACCTCCATAGCACTTAGAATTCTCTTCTTCCACAAGCTATCTATTTACTTACCTATGTATAAGATGCATACATGCAAACACATATAAATATACATCTATCTGAATTGCATGGGCAATATAAAGTACATTAGGATTTAAAGGTGATAGGTCCCTCATGTCACAAAATGGCTGGACAGTAACATAGATTCTTGAAAAATCTCAAATGAGCAGATGTTTTATCGATCTGTATGTTCTATACATTCACTGAATCTTAGAGATGAGGGGATCCCTAGAGGTTATCTGGCCTACTCTACAAACAAGGAAGTTGAGATGACAGTCTACTTCACTTAGCATCAGAATTCTTATCTAACTCTCAGGCTAACAATCTTCTGACTATGCTACAGTAACTCCTTAATTATCATTCAGCGTCTGGCATCTTAAATGTTAGCAACAGAATCATGATAAAGAAACACAAAATGTTCTTAATTATATAAGCTCTAGTTCTTCCTAATAAGCCATGCTATTTTTTTAAATGATCATCTAATAAAAAAAGTGCAAATTTTACAAATTAATTCTTTTCAAGAATTATAGTATAGGAACTTTGACCGCAGTACTTAACATATCTCAACATATGAAACTGATCACACATGGACACTACAATTATAGAGAGTAGTGAAAGAAACAAGAGCTAAAGAATCTACACAGTGACTCCTCCAACATTAGATATTAGCCCTATTCCTACCTATTACTGTGTTCTAAGATGGCAAAAGACTCAATGACTCATTCCTTCTGGGAACACAAGGGTGAAAAATTTGAATGTAATCTGTTATTTTTCTTCTCTCTTGTGCTTGACGATGTAAGTCAGAGATAATTAAAAATATAGGAAATCAAACTCTGGTAGAGGGCTTTAATATTCCAAGAACTGGATTCATGAATTCCACTGTGCTCCATTTCAGTGTACTGTTGAACTAAGCATAAGGTTCATTAATTACTTTCTAGTCAAAGGAAGTTACTTCATATCAAATACTCTACATTGCCAATATAAATCATCAAGAAAGGATAACTGAAATGAAGTATAATTAATTGTCAAGGGTCTGAATCACATTGGGGGAATAGGGAATTGAATATATCTTCAAAATTTCCAAAATAATGATGGACTATTTCAAGGGAGAAAAAGAAAGAAAACATGAAACCTTTGCAGTGGAAGACACACCCTTTAAGAACATACTCACATTTTCTTATATTGTCTCCAGGTTCTATGCAAGCGACTATTGTCAAATGCTTATTTGACTGACTGACAAAAGAGAAAATCTGTGATAATGAACATATTTGTGGTACAGATAAGTGGACTGTGCTATAGAGGAAAGAGAATAGGATCCAGATTCAAGTCTTAGCTCTACCCCCATCAACCTAACTGTCAAACAAGCATGAAAATGAATAGCTGTGCTTGCCACCCTCAGAGGGTATAACCCTTAATCAGTCAGTCAAGGGACTTTTCCTAAGCACCTGTTGTGCACCAGACCCTCAGCCAGGTGATGCGGACACAAAATCAGATAACAGTCTTGACTTTCAAAGAGATTGTATTCTATGGCAGGTGCAGATGAACAACATGTACAAATGGAAGCATATGAGTGAAAGTTATTAGGGCAAATTATTTAACATCTGTATGCCTCAGTTTCTTCATCCATAGATAAAAGATAATGACACTGACCTGCCAGAGTTGTTATAATTATTTGCAAAGTACTTTGTAAACCTTGTAGCACTGCACAAATGTGAGCTGCTATCACTGCCCTCCACCTCATCATCACCTGCTTCACAGGGTAAGAATCAAATGAAGGAATATGCATGAAATATTTTATAAACTATTCAGGGTTAAATAACTCTTAGCTATTCCCTTTGTTGCCTTGGATAATAAGTGCAAACATCACAACTCACATTTAAATAATGCTTTAAGAATTTTTGTTACTGTTCAGTTGTTTTTTAGTTGTGTACAACTCTTCACAACCCCTTTTGGGTTTTCTTAGCAAAGATACTGGAGAGGTTTGCCATCTCCTTCTCCATTTCATTTTATAGATGAAGAAACTGAAGGAAACAGGGTTAAGTGACTTGCCCAAGGGCATACAGCTAGTGGCACTCTGAGTCTTCCTGGCTTCAGGCCCAGCACACTATCCATGGTTCTATCTAGCTGTTTTGCTTCAAGGACAACAAAGTATTTTTCCTCACGACAATCCTGTGAATTAGATACTACAGGAACTATTATGGCCATTATACAAGTTTTGAATTGTCATTTCATAAGTTGGTAAAATGAGGTTGAGATAGGTTCAGTCACTAGCCAGTCATGATACATCCTATAGCTGCTTGATCTAGGATTCAAATACAGGTCTAAGTTCAACCATCGTGGCATTATATTAGTGCAATGCAAAATTCCACCTTATAACTGGTCTTTTTACAATAGGCTCTATAGAGCCAAGGCTGCAGACTGAAGCCCAACTGCACAGAGAGATCAATGTACCCACTTGTTACATTTGCAGTTTGCTCCTTACCTTTCTTCACAGAGCATATGGAGATGATACAAAATAGAGATATAATAGGTCTGGGGAAAAAATGAGATTAAATGATTGCTATGTGCCAGGCATTGTAAAAGGTACTGGAGATAAAAATGAAAAAATTAATATAGTCCCTGTCCTCATGAAAATTACTTTGTCCAGGGGAGATACACAGACAGATATAAAATCTCTCCAATATATTTATATATGTGCATGTATGGAAGTTTATATGTATACATATATGCAGACACACACATGCATATAATGTATCTTACTTCATAAATATATATATTTCATGTGTATGATATAATTCTGGTATGATTTAATTATGTGTGTGTAAATGAGAAAGAGAGAGGAGAGTATTCTACAGTGTTAATTCTCGACATGCCAACAAATTCAGGGTAGTACTTTTCAGGGGATTCATTTTCTATATGCTTTCCCCGTATAGCTAAATTTTGGTCAAATAAATTATATAGCCTAAAGAAAGGTTGATTCTCAGACCAGCTCTCTAAACTTAGGTCATGTGAATCCAAGCCTTTCCTCCCTCTTTCTAATAATTTGGGCAGTTCCACTCTTCCTTTACTCCCTCCTTGTTCCCCTGACTTTCTCTGGGAAAATGGCCTTTCTTCTTACTACTAAAGTACTAATACTTGTCTTCTTTAGAGCAATAATTATTGCAGGTGCTGATTGCTCACCTTAATAATACAAAAACTGTCATTACTACTATGTGGTAATTGTTTTAAAATTCAAAAAGTGGGCTCCAGAGGGATCTGACTCTTCTTGGGGGTGAATGGAATTTGTCTGAGAAATGAACGATCGGTTCTAACTAGGGAAAATGGAAAGCTTCCTTAACTTGAATGAGAGGGAAAGTTCCTCTAATGAAAATGCAGGGTTCCTGTGAATTCTGGAACTCCCGTGGTCCTGGAAGCTTTTCAAAGCAATGATGCTACCAAACTAAAACCATGTTTCCTTTTAACATTGTACTTTATACTTACTCTTTTCCTGTTCAATACACTTTCCATTAGAATGCATCAGAGATATAAGGCCAGTTTGTTTGTCTGTATGGAAGCTTTTGTTTTCCCCTGAGGAAAAGCCATTTTTTTTTAATGTACTGTCTTTGTATTTCATGTGAAGAAGCACCATGGTGAGAAGCAAAGTGTGATGTACATAGTGTTCAAATCCTGCCTCTGGCACTTAAAACTGTAATTATCGAAAAATATCTTATCTATTCATAATCTCATCCTGTAAAATGGTGATAATGGTACCGGAGGTCCCTCCGTCACAGAGTTGTTGTGAGAATAACATAAGATAATTCATTTAAAACATTGTAAATGTTAAAGCATTTTCCATCGCCTGATAAGATATGTTTGGGTTCTTAGGAATCATGACCTTAGGACCCACTAGTATCCACTCGTCTAAATTAACTTATCACTAAGGTAGCAACAGCAGAGCTCTGAAGGGCTGGGATGTCATATATATTATTTCATTATTAAATTAACTACCTGTTACTCTGGAAAGCAAACACAAGACCCCAGAGTGATGGGTCATAAGACTGGAATGTTTTCTTGATGGATTGATGTAGGAAACCCACAATGTGGGATCTTTGCCTGTGTTGGGAAACTTGGGGAATCTGCGACAGCAAGAGGGTTTCTCTGTACCTCCTGGGAAATGCCAATAAGAAGGAAGATTCAAACACATATTTCTCTTCAAGCTCATCTTGCTGGGAGTCAGTTCATTTCAGAGATCATGGATGTCTTAAAGGTGGTTGTAAGAGTTGGAGCCTGTTCATGTCCAATTTTGGTACAATCCTCATTAAAAGCAAAACAAGAACATAATAGCTGAGTATACTTGTGAGTTAAGGACCAATGAGCTATCTAAGAATGGAATTAGCGGCTAACTCTCAGGTAAGCTCTCCATCACAGGAGGTCTTCAGGCAGAGACTGGATGATACCTTAGCTGTAATGCTTAGAGAAGATTCCTGATAAAAGAGGAGACATATTGAATGACCTCTATTATACCTCCTCCATTAAATTCTGTAATTCTATGATGAAGAATGGTGAAAATAAGGAAAATGATTGAATCAAGAGACCTGGGAAAATACTGGCCTGGGAAAGTATACTACTGGGGGAACAGGACCTGGGAGCATCATGCAGATACTGGGTAGGGTGGCAGAACCGTAGAATTTGAGAGCCTGAAGACAGCTCTGTCGCCATTAAGTCCAAACCGTACATGAAAGGAATCTCCACTATAAAATGCCTGGCAAGTAGTTGTTTCATATCTGCTTGAAGATCCCAGTTAGGGGGAACCAACCAACTGTCAAGGTAGCTCATTTCACTTTTGGACAACCATAATTGTTAGGAAGCTTTTCCTTACATGAAGCCTAAATCTGCCTCTGTGACTGCTCCCATTGCTCCTTATTCTGTGCTCTGGGGCTAAAAATAACATGCCAAATCTCTTTTGCATATGACAGTCCCTCAGATGATTTAAGGCAGCTATAAAATTCTCCCACTCCCAAGTCCTTCCCCTTCCCCCAGGCTAAACATTCTCAGTTTCTTCAATCAATCTACATATGACATGAACTTAAAGTCCTTCAGGAGGCTGGATGTCCCTTTCTGGATACTTTCCAGCTTTTCAATGTTCTTCTTAAGCCATGCTGTCCAGAATGGAACACAGAATAAGGGGGAATAAACATCAGTTATTTGGCAATTTTGCCTACAATCAGTCTTGGCAGGCCAACCCTCCTGGGCTTAAGAATACTATAGACTTAGGGATATCAGAGACAGAGTCAAAAATCCAGACACATTGCTCTGAATACAAGTTCTAAAAGATCAAGTCAAATAACAAGTATTCATTTAATAGAATCAAGATATGAAAATGACCTGGGAGATCATCTAGTGGCCCCGGGGGTGGGGAGAGGGGGGGAAGTTGAAGTCCCAAGGTTTCATGTGCCCCTCTAGGTCCTCCAGAGCAGTCCATGGACTCAATCCAAATTTCACTGAACCAACCCCACTTCATAAAACGATTTATTCTGTAAAACTTGGACTTGGTCAAAATGCTGCACTCAAGGAACTAGAAGGCCACATGTGCCCTTGATTCTAATCCAATACCCTTGTTTTAAATATGAGGAAGTTGAAGCTTGGAAAGGTTAAATGTTTTTTATTTTCTTAAGGCCATACATGTAATAATAATTCATATTTATGTATTGTTTTCAGTACATAAAACATTTTTCTTATAATAACTCTATTTTTGTGATGCCAATGTTATAGACGAGTTAGCTGAGAGAGGTAAAATTGCCTTCCCAATCGCTTGGGAGTAGGGTGGAAAAGCCAGGATTGTTATGGGGCAGTGTGGTAGAGTGGAAGAAAAGAAAAAAACATGTTGTCTGGAGTCAGCAGCTGGGTTATACATACCACTGAGCCTTCTTACTTTGGTGGCCTTAGGCAAATCACTAAGCTTCTCTAGGTTTCCATTTTGTCATCTATGAAAGGAGGGGTTCCTTTACCATCCTGTTATTTTCGTCCTCTGAATATTCTTAATAATAAACTATTATCCTTGGTACAATTTGGTGCCCAGACCAGATGTAACCTGGCCAAGACATGTCATGGTGGGACCACTGGCCATCTTTCCCCCCCACTTTGAAAGTGGTTTTTTGTGTCCTTCTACTTGGTCACACCATCCCAAGAATCACATTTTGCTGGAAATAAAGTTAAAACTTTGCAGTGATTGACATTTTAAAAATTACTCTGGAAATCATGCTCACATCTATCACTTTATATCATTACAAAGCATCCCATATCATACATGGAACATGCATTCCTATAATATGGTCTTTCAAACTAAAACGAAACCAACAGAGATGTATTAGCACAAACATTACTTCAATCAACTGGAAAGGAAGAGGCTGTCACTAATGCTTGGGATAAGAGAGCATTTTCTTACACCTCAGTGCACTGCATTGAAGAAATAAAGACTTAAATGGTATTTTTTAATCCAAATAATACTTGTCACCAAACATAAAAAGTTCCTCATTTAGAACGAAGTCAATTTTCTTTATGCATCCTGCCTGCAAGTTTGGTTAGATTGCAAAGCAGCTGCTACAGGGAGATAGGTGTATACAGGTCTCCCATTCCTGACTCAGTTCTCCCTGGCTGCTTTTCTCCACTTCAATGCAATCATGTTAATCCAACAGGCCACATTTGTCTATTGCTAAGGACAGAAAGAAATCCAGTAAGTTCAACCTGTGGCAAGTTGCCAAAATTTACACATTCAAAGGGAAGAAATCCCAAAAATAACTGAGAGAGGGAAGGAGGATGGGTCCCTCCTATCTTCCAAAGATTTTATAACAAGAATATTTGCAAACCATTATTGTGGGTGGTTGACTAGAGGATGGTTGATGAAAGGGAAATGTTTTTGTGCTGTACTGTGTTTCCCCTACCCCTCCCTTAGAAAATTCTCAGTTCACTTATTTCCAATCACGTCCCTAATTCTTCACCACAGCAAAACTGAAAGTCCAATTCAAAGGGCATTTATTAAACTACTCTAGGCAAGGCAACCATATCTCTACCTTTTGTTTGATGTTAATAAACACCAGACCATTGAAGATTATCTCTACTGTTTTATTTTTCAAGTAATTGCTTAGTTCTGCTGGGTGCATGGGGAACAGTTTCATGGAGAACTTTTGAGGCTACATCTTGCTCTACCAAAGTATATGGCTTTTTATAGGCAACAGTCAGTTGATTATAAGTACAGTGAAATCTTATTCTGTTAGCATCTTCTGATCAATTATATGGAGGTTGAATCCTGCTTCAGACATTTATTAGTTTTGTAAACCTGGACAAATCACCTAATATGTTGACCTCAGTTTCCTCAGTTGTAACATAGGGACAACAGCATCTACATTCCAGAGTTTTTGTGATGATCAAAGGAAAAAATATTTGTAAAATATTTTTCAACCTAACAGCATAATATAAATGCTATTATTAATAATCTTGTTAATATCATTATAATTTACTGTTGAATATCACTAGTAAAAGTGTGTCTTTTCTATTTGAATACACTCATCAAGGACATACAATATTTTCATTTTTTAAAAAAGTAAGTTGGGAAAATAGGCATGTAAGTTTCTGATTATTAATATTCTCTGGATAGCTTTAAGAAAATTATGAGTAAAAATCTGGACACTGAACTGGATCCAGAATGGAAGAGAAGGAAGAAACTCAACCCCCTTAAGGAAAATGAAAAGTTCTTTAAATAAATAACTTCAAGGTTTGGGGATCTTTCATTGCTTCATATAAGATAAGAACTAGTCCCTAAAATGCTCTCCATTACCAAGGAGGCCATCTATTGATGACCTTAAATGGCTTCTCTTTGAGGATAAAATTGTGCGGACTGTATCAAGTTTCAGAACACTATAGAGCTCCTAGATGAGGTTCATAATTACCCAAAAGAGTTTTATGTAACTATTCACACAGGAAAAAAATAAATGTTTGAAGAATGTTTTTTGTCCAGCTTTTGATAGGCAGATGTACTGAACTTGCACATCAGTATATAAATCCTGGACAGATCCCACAATTGGATAATTAACTGAAACCAGAATTGAACAGTGGAAAAAGAGTGGTCTGGATTACCATAAGGAAACTAAAAATATTATTTTAATGCATCTAAGGTTCCCCTCAAAACAAAGGCTTATTATTAAATTCAATAATCTGGTGATTTTATATGATTATATATCGTATAAAATCACCAGATTATTGTGTAATACAATTTATATGTGAGTGAGTCATAGAACACTATGGTCTCAGAAAAATTTAAGTTGATTTTCCAAGGGAAAATGAAGAGACAGTAGGTAGACTGGGGGGGAGCATAATATGATCAAGTAATCATATGAGAAAAGGTGGTGCAATGGACGTTACAAAATAAATGAATGACTTTAAAAAATAAGCTAATCATTCCCCAACTGATAAGTGGTTAAAGGATATTAACGAGCAGTTTTTAGATGAAATAATCAGATCTATTTATAACCAAATGAAAAAAATGCTCTAAATCACTACTGATTAAAGAAATACAAATTAAAATAGTTCTGAGGTACCACCTCATACCTATCAGATTGTCTAATATAACAGAAAAGGAAAATGACAAATGTTGGGGGGAATGTAGGAAAATTAAGGCACTTGATTGTTGGCATAACTGTGAACTGATTCAAGCATTCTGTGTGGGTTAATGGAACCATGCCCAAAAGACTGTAAAACCATGCATACCCTTCGACCCAGCAATACTACTTCTAAGTCTGTATCCCAAAGAGATCAAAAAATGGGAAAAAGGATCCACATGAACAAAATATTTATAGCAACTCTTTTTTTGTGCTGGCAAAGAACAGGAAATTAATGGGACATCCATCAACTAAGGAATGACTGGACAAATTGTGGTATTTGATTCTGCTGGAATACCATTGTGCTACAAGATATGACAAGCAAGACACTCATAAAAACCTGCAAAGTCTTACATAAACTGATGCAAAGTGAAATGGGCAGAACCAGGAGAACACTGCACACTGTAATAGTAGCTTTGCAGGAAGATCAACTGTGAATGACAACTATCCTTGGCAATACAATAATCCAAGGCAGTTCTGAAAGACTTCTCATGAACAATGCTATCCATTCCCACAGGAAGAACTTATGGCATCTGAATGCAGAAAGAAGCGTATTTTTTTTTACTTTATTTTTCTTGTTTTTTTTTCTCTTGTGATCTATGTTTTCTTTTACTAAAGACTAATATGGAAATAGATCATGCATAACTGCACCTGTATAACCTCTATCAAATTGTTTGCCTTCTCAATGAGGGCATGGGGAAGGGGGGAGACAAATTTGGAACTCAAAATTTGAAAAAAAACAAACATCAAAAATTGTTTTTACATGTAATATGGAGAAAGCTAAATACTAAATAAAAACTGGTCATTAATGAAAGGAGGTCAAATAACAACAAACAGACAACCTGTCTGTACAATGCTTCTTCATAATATGAAGAGACTACAACCAAGGCCAGCAGCTTTTAGATGCACTCCTTGTTCTGAACTTTTTGGAGGGTGTGGAAAAGAGTCACACAGGATGGGCAAGCATGGATCCATTAAAATAAGTACTGCTGGAGGAAATGTTGAGATTACAGATTGATCATATGTTTTGAATACTTGAAAATGATCAAGAGGTTGTAGAAAAGCCTGAAATAGAGGACAAGCCCAAACACATTTAAATAACAGTCCATTCCATCAAGGGTCTTATTTTTTGTTTCATTTTATTTGGGGGGGGGGGCGATATCTATTTTAATTTATAAATAGAATATAATTTAAGGAGGAAGAGAAAATTAACAACCACCAGGTTTAAGAAAAGCTTTAAGGAGAGAGTAAGAACTGAGTTGAGCATAAATAAAGCTAAGGAATTCTAAGATGTGTAGGTGAGAAAGGACTGCCTGCATTCAACGCATGGGGACAGTCTGTACCAAAGGAAGGAAATAGAAGATAGAATGCATAGTTCAAGAAAGAGTAAATAGAGCAGGCTGGCTAAAAGTAAGTTTTTGTGAAAAGATTAATGTACAATAAGACTAGAGCCTGGTTGAAGTCTGATGGTAAAGGGCTTCAAACACATGCTGAAGAGTCTATGTTTTATCCTAAGCTAATAGCAAACCCATGAAGTTTCTTGAGCAGGGGAGTGACAAGGCACAACCTTGTACAAAAGAAAGATTATTATGGTTTATGAGTCTTGGCCTTCCCATTACCTGTCTAGGTTCCACATATGTAAATATTTTTTCACATCTTAAAGCACTTATATAACTGCTAGTTGCCACTTTGGTTGTCATTCCATAAGCATTCTTTGAATTCAGAGAATGAACAGGAAATAATTGAACTTAGGGAAGGAGTGAGGTAAGTATGGCAAATATGTTTCAGATGTCTATTTTTTTCTATAAGTCTGTAGATTTCCTTAAAGGTCATTTGCAATGTTCTTGCCACATGACCTGCTGTAGAAAATGGAGTTTAATCCCATATCATATGCCGGGTATGGACAAGTACTAACAAAGAGTGTTCAGATGCCAGGAGTTTAGACGACAACATTCAGAAGGATGTCACTGGAGCACAATGCCCCGTCCAATGGGGTGTCAGCAAGATTCCAATGGCTTGGTACATCATTTATTTCCGCCAGTGAACTGAAAACTTTGATGAACATGACTCCTCTTTTTGTTTACTGAAGCTAGTCTAATCCATTATGATAAGTCAACAGAGATAATAAAAAGCTGGATAGCTCTTTAATAAGGATGACAATTAGACTTCCTTTAAATTAGTATAGCCAAGGACTGGCACTTTATGCTTAGAATGTATTTTCATGTTTATGAGTCCTCTGTTTATTATTTAATAACTAGAGACTTGGAAGTCTGCTTACTGTATAATTTCCCTTTTGTGGTTTCTATGACTACTCTTCCTTTTATTTTGATGAATACATTGTAGTCAGGCTTGATGCTGTTACCCCAGTAACCACTTTTTTCTTCTTTTCTTGCGGAAATTCAGAATATTCTACCAAAAGCACAATCCTCCAACCCCCTATCTTGGTTCCTGCAGGCATTCAAAGCAATATCACATGTAGAGCATGCTCGTTAGTCCCCTCTTTCATGCACATTTGACGTTTTTTTAATGATCCTTCAAGTTTGTTTAAAAGCAATAGTAAAATGTGCTAAATCTACAGAGACTCTCAGACTCAAATAAAAGTAATAAAGAGAGAAATGGCCTTGATAAATTTATACAGTAGTCATGATGCCATTAATATGATGTACATAGTTTTGGTGAAAACGAAGGTAATACAAATCCTCCTGGAATCCATTTAAGTTTGTCCTCAGCTCATCAACTATAATCATCAAAACTTTTCTGAAAGGCTCATACAACTATACCAATATTTGGACAGATCCAGCTGGTGCTCTAGGTATTTTGAAGAAGGATATTAAGCACCCATGGAGATTCATGAATCATCAAACTAGTAGGCTTGAAACATGATATGGTCCAAAGAATGTAGGATTGATCAAGGATATGAACAGTTAGTTCCTGCTGTTATAAACAGACATAAAATGCTCCAAATCACTAATAAAAGTGAAATATATGTTAAAAAATCTCTGACATTCCACCTTCTACCATGATATTGGTAAAAATAACATAAAAGAAACCCTAAAAGTTGCTGGTGGGACTGTGGCAAATAAATCCATTTTTGGTGAAATAGTCCAGATATTTTGGAGAGTAAATAGGAACGCTGCCTGAAAAGTCACTAAAATATGTATACACTTTGACCAAGCCACACTAGTGCTAGTCTTATACCTCAAAAGAGATGAAGAGGAAAAGGAGTCTTACATTAAAAAAAAAATTATAGTAGTTCTTTTTGTAGTGGCAAAGAATAGGAAACTAAGGGGAAAGTCATCAATGGGGGATAACTGAATAAATTAAGGTATATAAATTCAATCAAGTATTATTGAATTGTAAATAATTTTAAAAGAGATAGTTTCAGAGAAACCTGGGAAGACATATATAAACTGATACAGAATCAAGAGGGCAGAACCCAATGAGATGTATACCAAAACAACAACATTGTAAAGAAAAAAATTAAAAAGACTTTAAAAAATTCCAAAGGACTGGTGATGAAACATGGTACCCAAATGCTGACAGAGAGATGATGAACTGAAAGTACAGAATGAGAAATACATTTACCATCATGGCCAATATAAGGATTTGTTTTTCATGACTGTTCATGTCTGATAGAAGAAACTTATTTTTTCTTTCTCTCAATTGGGAAAGGAGAACACAGAGATAAAAAATCCAGCAATGGTGTTACTAAAGTGAAAAATAAAAAGAAAGGTAAGTCAATGAAGTTTTTTCAAAATGCAGAGAATGAAATGAAAGACAATGGGAAACACATACAAGGACAACTTTAAAATTAACATGTTAAATTTATTTTATACTTTTTTTTAAAGCCTGCTATTCATCAAATAGATTTCCTCCTCTTTTTCTACTCTATTTTGCATATGGAAGTGCTTATCTTTTGGGGTATTGGTTAAGTTCAGAATTTTAAAAAAGAAAAAGAGAAACTTACTACAGTTCTAAAAGGACATGGGGGAGAGGTGGTATGAGGTCAGAGGACTTGATATTGTCTTTAAACTCACAAATGCCTCTACTTCCTCATCTATAAAGTGAAAGGGTGGGGTTAGATGACTTTTGAAAGCCCTTCCAACTCTGAATCCACTGTACTGTTTAATGTCACTCCATCAATGGTGCCATGCTTATCTTGTGAAGGGTGTTAGAAACTCATATGAGTTCAGTTCATGGGATCCCTCTCAATAGAGGTCTTCAATAAAAGATTGGTTGGCTGTTTATGGATGTTCTAAAAAAAAGCTATTGGGGATAGGGGGACTTGTTTGAATTTTTGTAAAGGGAAGAGTCACACGGGATGTAAAACTGAACATGACTACATGATTGCCACAACTGTAATATACTTTTCTACATAAATTGGAAAAT
Source organism: Potorous gilbertii (assembly GCA_028658325.1). Classification (NCBI taxonomy): domain Eukaryota; kingdom Metazoa; phylum Chordata; class Mammalia; order Diprotodontia; family Potoroidae; genus Potorous; species Potorous gilbertii. The sequence continues at coordinate 43,633,177 of CM053772.1, read as the reverse complement.
TATTAAAATATTTTGAAAAGTAAATTTTGGAGTAGATGGTCAATGATGAACTTTCGTCTCTGAAGACAGACATAAACTATGTGAACATTTTATACATGAAGAACCCTATAAAAGACGATGGATGGACAGATCCTAAGTCTCACCCAGAATTGATAGGTGGGTAAAATGGAGTAATAGAAAGAGTCCTAGATTTGAAGTCATAGAAACCGAGTTTAAATCTTAGTTTTTCCATTTACTTGAAGCTCATGTAAGCTTCAGCAAATTACTCAACTTTCCTAGAATCCCGGTTTTCCCCATTGCTAAATTTGGATAATGAAGTTTTTATGTCCACCTCAGAGGGCGGTTAGGAGAAAAGTACACTGTAAAACATAAAGTTTGTTAAAAATAGGAGTTGTTGACTCTATTTGCTCTCCTCCTCCCCTTGTTCTCCCCTCCCCACATATCTTATATCAATGGAATGCATATAGAAATGGCAAATAAGGTTAAATGACTTCCCATGGTCGCACAGCTAGTAAGTGTTTAGGTTTGAACTCAGATCTTTCTGACTTCAGATCCAGTGTTCTATTTGCTTCCCTGACTTGTCAACCACCCACTGGCCCACTCCCTGCCAAAGGGGTAAAAGTGAAAAACAATTTTTTTTGTATAAGTTACACATACTCACATAAAACAAATTCCTACACTGATCATATCTAAAAATACATCTAATTCTGCATCTTCAATCTGTCATCTCTATCGAGAGTCAGCCCAGTTTATCAGTAGAATTTTGGCATAATTATTCTACTTCTGGTCCCTTCATTCTGCATCAGTTCACAGAAATCTTCCCAGGTTTCTCTGAAAATATCGCTATCATTTCTTCCTACGCAATAATATTCCATTAGAATTATGTGGCTTATTTTGTTCTGCCATTCCCTAACAGATGAACATCCTTTAGTTTCTAATTCTTTGCCACAAATGATCTGCTTTAAATATTGTTCAGTTATCACTCCTTTTCCTCTTTCTCCTGACTCTTTGAGATAGTGGTCTAGAAGTGATGTTATGTGGACAAAATATACGCAACAGTGTAGGACTTTTTTCATCATAGTTCCTAGTTGCTTTCCTGAATGACCAGATCTATTCACAGCTCTACCAGCTATTTTCTCAGCAGCCTTTAAGACAACTATCATTGTACGACTTGGTTTTCTTTGCCAATATGAAAGGTATAAGGTAAAGCCATAGAGTCTCCTTAACTTGTATTTCTTTCATTCTCAGTTATTTTGGGTATTTTTTTATATGGTTGTTGATAATTTGGATTTCTTCTTTTGAAAATTTCCTGTTCATATTTCAAGACTGTTTTGGAATTCTTCTTTGTAGTACAGGGATTTCTAATAATTTATAAAGAGTTGTTACTAACATGACTATCTCATTCTTCCCATGTTTTTCAATTGGATTAAGAAAGGAACAGTTCTAGGACAAGTCACTTTACTGCTATTATTATTTTGCATCTAATATTCTAAGAATTCTTTTTGTAATTGGATAAAACAACTTGCTTTAGTGGTGATGGCAGTAATGGTGGTGGCTGTAGAAGCAGTGATGGTGGTGGGAAGTTAGGTAGCAAAATGGATAAGAGTGTTGGATATAGGGCCTTGATTTCAAATTATTTCTCTGATACCTATTACCGTTGTGACCTTGGGGAGTCACTAGAACTCTCATGTCTCAGTTTCCTCATCCATGCAAGGTTTGGGTAGATATCTTCCAAAGCCTCTTCTAGTTGTAAATCTATGAAGCTAAGGATTATATTTCAATCACACCTCTAAGTCTTTGAATGAGTAATCTTTAAACAATAGAGGATCTGGAGAGAATAATCACTAAAGGGAATGGGGAGAATTTTGAAGGACAAGATATAACAGGAGTCTGAAAATTACCACAGAACTTCTACAACCATAGCACAACTTGGAGCCTCAGAGGGAAGGTTACTAGGATATTCTGAAAATTAAATTTTGAAGTATTCATGCTCATTAAATGAAAGAAAATATCACCAGGTAAAAGACCCTGTTTATAGTACAATTAGCTGTTCACTGACTTGTAATTGCCTTTGCGCTGATTTTTCCCCTATGGATAACATTTTTGGGTGAATTAGATATCATGGTTTTATATGAATAGTGTCTTGTCAACCTGGTGTTTTCATTTTCTTCCTGGAGATGTCCTCCTTCTCTTCCCTTTCCCTATTTTTAACTCAATACTGATATCATTATAAAGAAATCAAACTCTATAAGGAGGCATATCATCTCTCAACAAGCCAGAAATCACAATTTCATTTCCAACAAATCATTTGCTATAGTTCTTTTTGTTTGTTTGTTTTTTGCTGGTGCATAATTGCACTCTCTTTGGGTTACTACCCCATTACTCTTGGAGCTTCCAGAGGTAATTGTCATTCAGAATTGCTACCTCTTAAAGTGCGAATATTTTTAACCTAAGCACGGGAACAAAGGAACCTCTCTATTTGTCCTACACTCCACTTCAAAAGTCACCTAGAACATGTTTACCTCTCTCTCAGGTTCCGAGGACTCAATCCTGTTTGTGAGAAACTGGAAGGATCTCCTTCCAGGTTATTTTCCAAGGATCCTTGAGGCATCTAGTCTCCTGGTAGCAAGACAAGTGATTTGTCTAGAACATATCCTCTCTATCCTTCCTCCTCTTCCTCCCCAGTTTTCACAGCCTTCCTTCTTTTTAGGAAGCCACAGCCTAGATCCACTTCTCAAGAACACCTGGAACCCCAGTCTCTTTAGATGCCTTATTTCCATGATGCTCTCTCTTCATCAACATATGCTGTCTTCTTACGGAGGAAGATGCATTTCTATGCAGGGAACAGGATCTCCCCAGGGCTTCAGTGAATGCAGCTGCTTATCCTGAACCAGAATTCTGAACACATACTGTTCAGTGAACACACACTGCCCTTTCCCCTAATGCATCAATCCCATCAGACACTTTATCTATGCCCATATTAGCCTTTCCACATACATGTCCTTTTTCTTTCTCTTTTTTAAGAAAGAGTACAGAATTAGAGTCAGGAGAGCTAGGTTTAAATCATGCCTCAGACACAATCTCCGTGATCCTTGGCAAACCACTGAACCTCTCTCAGACTTAGTTTTCTTATTTATAAAATGGAGAAAATAATGGCACTTATTGAAAGGCTGTTGAAAGAATCAAATGAAACAATGCATGAAAAGCAAAAACTTTTAAGAACGATCTAAATGTTTATTAATAGTGTTCTGCCCAAAGTCCCTTTTTTACTGGGTTGTTTGTTATGAAGAGAGAACTTTTCAAACCTTAAAGACCAGGATGATGTCATGGAAACGAGTGTGGAGACTGACATCAGAAGGTTTGGTTTCATGACCCTGAACAAGTCATTTCCTCTCTCTCAAGGGCAGTTTCCCCGTCTGTAAACCGAGGGGTCACACTAGATGACCTGTAACATCACTCCCACCTCAAAATCTATGATCATCAGTACCCTATACATGTAAGTTATCGCTATTGCTGCTTCTGCTAATGGAAAAGTCATCATACTCCTCTTCATCTTCTTTATTCCAAATCTGAACAACCATGGGATGCTACCAGAAAGATAAGGAGATTCTGTGGCTTCTAAGGACATCTGACGTTGACCAATGGGGTGAGTAACAGACTAGCTTCAAAGTCAGCAGAGCAGAGTTCCAGGGTCAACTCTGTCATTAACGAGCGCTATGAGTTCAAATGAACCCTTTAACATCAATGGAGATCTCCTCCTCTTCCCTTTCCATATTTTTAAATCAATATTGTCATCATTATAAAGAAATCAAACTCTATAAGGAGTAATATTAACTCTCAACAAGCCAGAAAGCACAACTTCATTTCCAACAAATCATTTGCTATAGTTTCATTCATTGTGAGGACCAACTGAGATGATGTATGTTAAAACGCTTTGCAAACCTTAGAGCACCATATAAATGCTATGATGATGATGATGATGTCCTTGCATGTAAAATACGGACTCTATAGTTCTAACCTCTCGTTGCTTTTGGTTCTTGTCATCTTAGAACCAATTAACCCTATTGTGCTCAGAAACCCTTGTAAGCAGTGACTGTCTTTTACCTTTCTATGTTTCTCCAGTGCTTCTCCAGTGTCATGTACAGAAAAGGCATTTAATAAATGTTTATGAGCTGACCAATCTTTAGTGACACTTACGATTCTTGCTTTCAAATTCGTATGTGCTAAAAGTTAAAAGGGGAGAATAGTCTAGTGCTGTGTACAGAGACCTGGGTCTGACCTCTGAAGACCTGTAGAGAATTCCAGACCCTCGAACTAAGAGCTATGTGACCTTAGGTGAGTCATTTCAGTTCTGCAAGCATAGCTTCCCTGTTTTTTATTAAAATTTTATAAAATTTATAAAACACATTAAAATTCATAAAATTTGTAAAAACTTTATAAAAATTAGTGTAATCACTTAATATGAAATTGGCAAGACCAGCTAGAACAGACTAGAAATATAGAAAAAAAAATTCTTGCTGAATAAATTATATCATGCAAACACACATCTAGCATAAATATAAAATGATTAAACACAAATATATACAAAATGGTTAAAAGTAAGGTAGTTTAGGTGGGAGGATAGTAAGAACTGGGAAGATCAGGAAAACATCATTTAGAAACTTGTGCTGAAGCTGCTTCTAAAATGAAGTAAAAGTCTCTACGATATGGAGGCAAGGAAGGAGTGAATTTTAGGCCTATGGGAAGGTCAGAATTTTGTGTGGCTGGATCCCAAAGTGAAGCAGGGGTAGTCATGTCCAATGAAACCAGAAAGATAATTTTGGACCAGTTTGGATAGGTCTTTAAGATTTTTAACAGGGCAATTTATATTTTGTCCTACAGGTAACAGGAAGACATTGGAACTGGTAAAGTAAGGAAGTCATATAGCTCAGATCTACACTCATAGAAAATTACTTTGGTGGCAACATATAAAATGGACAGAAGTGGAGACAGACAAGGCAGGGAAGTCACTTAAGGAAAATAAAAACCTGCCTCATAGTGACAGGATGGACCACCAAACCTTGACTCATCACCTTGTAAATGCACATCTTTCTTCACTCAAGAGAAGACAAAGTATAGATGACTAGGTCGCAAGCTCTTTGAGGTCATGGCCAAATTCTGATTTATCTATATATCTCTCCTAGCACACAGGCTCAGTGCATTACATGTGTCAGGGAAATATATGGACGTATAATGAATGAATGGATGAATATATTTCCTAAGGATGATAGAATCAGTTTCTTACAGGAATGACAGCAACTATTCATACTAAAATATTTTAACTAACATTTTATTCATATCTGCATCAATCATTCAACCAGTAAATATTTACTAAGCACAGCTACATACAAGGCAGGGCAGTGAATAGAACACTGGATCTGAAGTCAGAAAGATTTGAGTTCATATCCAGCTCAGACCCTTGCTAGTTGAGTGACTATGGAAAGTCATTTAACCTTATTTGCCTCAGTTTCTCATTTTTAAAATGAGGTAGAAAAGGAAATGGCAACCCATTCCAGCATCTGTGCCAAGAAAAACCCAAATGGAGTTGGATACAATTGAAAAATAACTAAAAAAAAATAAGACAATTAGGTTACAAAAAAACTCAAATAACCCTGTCTTCTATAACCTCACATTCAATTAGGCAATGAACGGCATATCCACACACAAATATACAAGATAAATACAAGGTAATTTTGTGAATCCATTGTCACAGACACAGAACAATGGTATAGCAGACTCCTCTTCAGTTTAGCTTTGCCTATTTGAGTCAGGGATATATGTATGAATACCTATCTCCGCCTGCTTAACATGTTCCAACTGTTCTGCTACAGTTTGTGGAAAGGTAGGGTAAAGATTATAATGTGAATTTTGAGGTGACAGGGAACCACTGAAGAATCCTGGGGAGAAATGACATGAATAGATCTATGAATAAAAGCCTGGCAGTGTAAAGGATGGTTGAAAAGGGGAGAAAGGGTGATGCCTTGACTTACTCATGAATTGGATTGAAGTGAGGCAGAGTTGGACAAAGTCTTCAGTCTCACTCTCACTTCCAGAGTCATCCAAGTCTATCTGGCAAGACAGAAGTGAGGACTGGAGATGGCCCTGGATTCGGAGGGTGATGTTGGCATTTTCAATTTCTGACCAAGCTCTAAGCACTCCATGAAACCTGCGTGAGTAGCATTCATGGCCACTGGAACAAATTGCTCTCATGTCTTCCCATGTTTGGGGTAGACATCCCCTAATTTACTGACAGGTTTGAGGCCTATTCATTACCCTCAAACTGGTTGAGTCCATCTGCAGAGATGATTTTACCAGAATGCAGGGCTACTTATCCTACAATTCCTTGGAGTCACCGGTGGGATTTGGGTGACAGGTGAACACCAAAATGGAAAAGAAGCCCTGGAAAAGGCTGGGCAGCCCTCGCAGCAGAGGTGTTAGTCCTATCTAATACCAACTTTGAATCTAGCCCAGAACCAAGCAGAGTGCTCTGTGCATAATAGCTGCTTAAAGAGATGAATGAATAAATAAAATTTGTAGAGTTGAACTGAGATGACAAGGGAGAAGGAAATAATTAAGAGGAAAATGCCGACCATCCATGAGAAAGGTGTGCCCCCTGAAAGAGACCCATGGAGTTGCTGAGAGCAGTTGTGGTCAAAGGCAGAGGCAGAGGTCCTAACCTCAGAAAGTAGGAGGCATCACTTTGTTCCCAGGGATCAGAGGAAGGATGAAAGAATGGGTGATTCTGAGAAATGTGAAGAACATCCCTCAAGTCTCCTCCAAGATTTAAATTCTATGACTTCTACGGTTTTTGTCTTTCTTTGCACCACTAGCTTTGGGTGCAGTCTGGGGACAAAAGAGGAATTTAGTAAATACCTGTTGTCTGAATTGAATGCTTGTCCTCTATAGAACACTGTCAACATACTTAATGTACATTGGGCAGATTCCCCTCCTCCTTCCTCTCAGGACTGATGTGAGTATGAAATAAAATAACATATGTAAAGTGTTTTGCAAGTTTAAAGCCCTTTATAAATCCTAGCTATTAACACAACAACAGCAACTACTACTACTACTACTACTACTACTACTACTACTACTACTACTACTACTACTACTACTACTGCTACCGCTACTACTGTTATCATTTCTGGACTTTTTGTCCTAAGGTAAATTGTAGTAATGCATTTTAAAACTGAGGAAGATAGATGGCTTTATCTCTAATTACACTTCAACTCTCGATGACTGACAGAATAGGCACTTCACAAATAGTTAGCAATGGACTGGGTATTCTCCTTGGGGATGAGAAATGTCTGGACAAGTGGTGATGTAGAATTATCTAATTTGAATTTAGCCTGTAGAACAGAACCTCCTTGAAGACAAGGACTATTTCTTTTTCCTTTTGTTTGTCTCTATATCTACCTAAAAAAGAAAAAATAAATAAAAATAAATAAAAAATTAGGGGCAGGAGAAGGAAGGAAGGAAGGAAGGGAGAGTAGCTATCCTCAGTGTAAGGCAGCTAATTATGAGGAAGCTAGGTGACCCAGTAGATAGAATGTTGAGTCTGAAGTCAGGAAAACTCATCTTTCTCAATTCAAATCTGACCTCTGACACTGGCTATGTGACTCTGGGCAAATCACTTAATCTACTTCAGTTCCTCGTGTGTAAAATGAGCTGGGGAAGTAAATGACAATCCACTAGGGTCCCAAACGGGGTCCCAAAGAATTGGAAATGATTGAAATGACTAAACAACAACAAATCCCTAGGAAAGTACAGTATGTATTGTGGGTACTCCCTAAATGTTTGGTGAACTGAATTAACCAAAAAGTAGCAAAAGACGAATCTGAAGGCCTTCTGAAACAGAGCAGGAAGTCATCTTTTGCCTCAATCCGATCTGCACAATCCGCCATGAATCCAGTATAAAGTAGAAACTGCACTGAGTGGCAGAAGGCCCGCACACATTTTGAAAGTAAAACCATTATTTTAAATACTGTAACATATTGTCGTACAAGCTGGCTCACCAAATGAACTTGACTGATGACTGAAATCTATGCAAGATGCTTTGCTATATTTTAAGAATTTGGATGCTTAAGATTTTATTTTCATCTTGAAGTTCTCCCCTCACCACATGGAAGCACTGAATACAGATTCCCTAGGGCCCTGATCAACTCCTATTTGTAGATATTGTATAGAAAATAATTTCAGTGAGCATACTTGCTAATCTCTCCATTTCTTATTCTCCTTCAATTATTTCTTGCTAAAGGAAGGGAAGATTTCCATTTGGTCATGTTTCTTTCTGCAGTGATCCAGAAAGTTTTAACTTTTAGCTGTATTTGACTCTCAATCCTTCTGTGCTAAATAATAGATGCAAGACAAATATATGCTAGATATATTAATTATTCATTTGGATAATTTGAACTGATTTAAAGTACATAATATTATTTTCTATTAAATTTCAATAAGACTGCAAGAATTCCATTAAATACCAAATCATGATCATAAATTTTCATTGAGATACTTATGTAGGAAATATAAATCTCTCTTGGAGTCAGTGACTTACATTATCCATTTGCATGAGCAGCCGTGAATATGGCTACTATGCTTCACTGCTCTTATTAACACTGGTAGTCACCTCATTGTTATCCTACCTACACATCTCTGCTTTGATACTGTTTAATATAAGTGAGAAATAGAGACATGATACCATCGAATATATCTGTATATTGAGTTAAAGGACCTGGGTTTTGATTCAAGATCTGATGCTTATTTTCCATATAACTTTAGTGAAGCCACCTGCCCTTTCTGGGTCTTACTTTCCTCAATTGCACAATGAGTAGTTGGCCAGGTGGTGAGAGAGGGAGATAACTGATTGATTATCTATGGGCTACACTGGTGTTTTCAATATCTCAAGATAGCCAAAGCAGGGCCCAAGCATGCTGAGTTGACCCCTTTATGGTGAACTCAGGAGAGGAAATGGACACAGGATGGACCAGCATGGGTGAGTTGTGATTTTCATCACTGGATGTAATAGCCATATTGAAGAAGTTATCGGGCATTGTAGTCTTGGGACAAAGTAGGGGATCTTAGGCTACACAGTTTCTAAAGTCTCTTCTGTTCTAAATCCTCTATTGACTCAAATATTTTTTCACCTGGATTTTTATATGAAACATTTTAAACTCTGTCTAGATTCTAAATCAAACCACCCCACTTTATCCTCAATGAAAAACTGAACACTAACTCTTGATGGATTCATGAGTGGTCCAAAGAATGATATATAGCATGGTCTCCCTCCTAAAACTTCTTAGAATCTGTAACAAGTTAAATAATACTTACAGAGCTGAACCACAACAAAAGTCTATGCAGTTGATGTAACTGGGGGTACACAATTAATTGATACATTAGGACATAGAGGAAGGAGGCCACGCATTAATAATAGAAATTTAAAATTAGACATTAATTCAAAATCTTTACCTAGATTCTTCTATTACTATGTGAGCTTGGACAAGATATTTAATTTTGATAGACCTCAGTCTACTCATTTGTAAAAGGCTGGGAAAGATGTTCTCAAAGATCCCTTTCATCTCTAAATTCCAGGATCCTATTATCCTAAATGCTGTGAATTTAGAAAAATGAAAGCTATCAGATTGATCTGGGAAGACTTCATTGAGGAAGCCTTGAAGAATCTGGCTAGATTGGGGCAATAAAGTGGCACAGTAGATAGAGCCCTGGCCCTGGAGTCTGGAGGACCTGAGTTCAAATCTGGCCTCACACACTCACTAGCTGTGTGACTCTGGGCAAGTCACAGAAGCCCAATTGTCTCTAACCAAAAAAAAAAATCTCGCTAGATCTTCTGGGAGAATGATGCAACAAAGAAACGGAGGCCAAACTGTGCCTTAAAAGGTGTGTGGACATCAGGGATAGTCCCGTTCAGTGAAACACTATGTAGTCACAGGGAAAAGGAGCTGAGACACAAAAGACCAAGTAGTTAGGTAGGGGCCAAATATAACATCTTTTGCCATAGCATGTTTTGAAATCTACTTCAGAAACACTGTAATCAAACCACATGTTTTCTCTGATGACACACAGGCAGACAAAAGTGGGTAGATAATTGTTTTTAATTACTTGTCACTGCGCCGAGAGTATTTACAGTGGCCAAGTGCAAGGCAGACAAGAAATTATTGAAGAAAATCAAGTTTAAGCAATATGTTCTTCCTCCCCATGACATCGAGACAATACCTTTTCCCCAGAAAGAATGAGTTGCCTTCCTGTAGTGTCTTCTTTCCTGTACATGCAAACAGACCATTTTTACTTATATGTGCACACTACAAAGGGACAGATATTTCAAAGTGGGGAATTTGAGAACTCCTTTCCAGGACCTAACACTGAAGACTCCTGAAGTTAGAGAAGTATTTGAACTTCGAGCAGTGAGAATCCTATCTCATTGACAGAACTCTTAAAGAGAATGTGATAGAAATGGAGCAAAGAAATGTCAATCCAGGCATTTAGCCATCCCTCAATTTGATTCAGAAGACTAAAGACATCCACATGATGTAATTTCTTCGAAATGCCTAAGATTTGTTGAATGATTGGCCATTAATCCTCAACTCAGAGAACACAGGGAACCTACCCACTTGCAGAGAGCACTGACAGCTAATTATATCAAGGTAGTAAAGTAATCTCTGCACACGTCTCCAATTTTGTCTTATCACTCATACACTACGTGAGTCACACTCTCCAGAACACCAGGTTTGGCCAAGCCCCATAATGCCCTGTTGGATGACTTATCACACCAAAGAATCCATAGTTGCTTTAGGTTTTTGAAAATGTAAAGAACAAGGCATCAGCAGTGACACATTAGCAACTTCATCAAGACAAACAGGCACAAATGGTACTGGTTATATTCATACGACCTGGTATGGCTATGTGTATGTGAGTGTCATTACATGTAATGGATGTCAATACATGAGTGCATTAATTTCTAGTCTTGGAATTTTAGGGAAACCTTACATCTTAATAATGTGTCTACAAGAGGTAGGAGAGTCACCTTTGAAATTAAGATGTGTGAATTCCATTTTCCCTATAATGGTTGCTATTGTGCTCTAACAGTGCTTCCGGGTTAGAAACCTTCTAAAATAAGTCAGAAAGACAACATTAGAATAGCATGCAAAATAAATAGACAAATGAAAGACACAAACAGAGGGAATGAGGAAAGTCTGATTTTTTTTTCTTACAACATGACTAAATCATCAAACCAAAACAACCCTGTGTGGAGGATTCATAGAAAGACATAGACAGGAATCGTGCAAGATGAGAAGACTTGGAGGGAAGCTACGCTATCTCTATAGAGGGAACATCTCAGCTGATGACCTCACAGATCCATCAAGATAAATTGGAGTAATAATGTAATACACCCTGGAACCTGAGAGTAGGAAGGCACCTTAGGTGTCACAGAAGAAAGGGACCACAGAGGCCATCTTGTTTTTACCAATGAGGGGAATGAAACCCAAAAACATTAACTCAGACAGCTTCTCTGGGTCATAGGCTCATAGATCTAGAATTGGAAGGGCCCTGAGAGGTCTATAATCCAATCTCCTCCTTTCACAGATGTAAAACAAACAAAACCAACTTTGGCCCAGGAAATATAGTGACTTTCCCATGATCACAAGGAGACAGTCAGAACATTTGAATGGAGGTCCTTTCATTCCAGAAGTAGTTCTTCCATTGAAATAAAGTATCACATTTAGCCTACTTTCTCCATATTGAACAGAAGAGAAAACAGAGACACAAAGCAAGGGCATTACTTTTCCAAAGTTACAAAATTTCTTTATGTAAAAGCAAGAGAACCCAAACTTTCTCACTTTTGGTCAGAGAATAATAAAATCACACTCAGAGAAGACCACAGTTGCTACAGAGTCTCAAGACCCCTCCAAATTCTTAAAAATTGAGCACTCCTTCCCCAAAGATTGTCTTTTTTTTAAAAAAAAATTATATCTGTAGGTATTTATTTACCAATTTGAACTTAAAATATCTTAGTGTAATTATGAAAATACTTTTGATGTTACAGGCTCCCTGAAAGTGTCTCAGGGATCCCTGGACCATATTTTGAGAACTGCTGGTCTAACTTATACTTGAAAAATAATTCCTACTCTAATGTCCCTGAGAGTTTTTCTTCCAGTTTCTGCTTAAAGACCTCCAAAGGAGTGGGACCATGATTGATTCCTGAAGCCGAGTTCTCACTTTGGGATAGCTCTGATCACTGGAAGTTGTCTAAATTGGCCTCACCACAATGATTGTTCCTAGTTCTAAAGAAGTCTAACCCTTCTGCATGAAGCCCTTCAAATACTTATTAGTCATTATTTAAAAAGTCTTAAATATCAGCCAGGTCCCAGAATGATAGTTTTACACACTTACATCAAAAAATCAGAATTATTCATTCAATCAGTTCTTTTTTCATGTACAAAGTGAGAAGTGTTTCTATCTCTGGCAAATGGAGGTAAAAATGAAATTAAATGACTTGCCCAGGATCTTCTTATTAGTAATACTTGTACTTAAAATAACTATCATGCCCCACCCCCTATGTTTTATTTTTTCTGAGCTAAAGAGTCTTAGCAAGGTGCTATTCTTCCCCCAGATTTGTTGGAGTGAAGTCCTTTACAGATGTAGAGGATAACAACAACCACAAAAATAAATTAATAATAATAGAATTTAGATAGTGCTTTAAAGTTTTCAAAGTATTTTACAAATATCATTTCACTGAATCTTTAAACCCCAGAAAGTAGGCACTATCTTTATCCCTATTTTACAGATGAGAAAACTGACTCTTAGAGAGGTAAGTGACGTGTCCAGAGTCACAAAGTATGACTTGTGTCTGAGCCAGGATTTGAAAGTGAGCCTTCTTCATTTCTGGTTCAACTCTCTATCCAGTACATCACCCACTTGTCTCAAATTATTAAATGACCTTTCAGGGTCTTCCCCAGGCTTATGAGTCAGGTAAGCCATCTCTCCCAAATAAAACATGTAGCCCTCAGTTCTTCCTATTGTCCTACCCAATTATCTATTTGTCTTTATCTTATGTCCTAAAACCCACATACCAATGGGCTCTGTGTGTGATAGGAGGGAGATTATATTACATAGTTCATTAGACAGACTATATTCTGCCATGATGAGCTGATTTTCATGGTTTATTTTTTCTGAAAAATAAATACGGAAGTCATTAAAATAAGGAGATCAAAAGTGAATGCAATGTGTTGGGAAGGCTTCTAAGACACATAAGAACTTCTCTATTCATGTATGCAACTATCATTAAGTAGTAACTATTATGTATTGGACAACAAGAAATACAGAAAGAAGAAAGGCAATAATCCCTAACATGAAGGAGCCTATATCCCACATCCTACTGGGGGTCACAGCCAAGTCAAGGAAGTAGAGTATTCACTGTCACCAACTAGCATCAGGAGAGGTATCAGCAAAGGCTTCATGTAAGAGATGGTCCCTGGGGTGCTCCTTTAAGGGAGTAATGGATTCTATGGTGTGGACGTGAGAAGACAATGCATTGCTGGCCTTCTGGGCCCTGTGCTACATTTCTTTTTTTTTTTTTTTTAATACATTTATTTAACTTTTTACATTCATTTTCACAAGATTTTGGGTTCCAAAATTTTCTCCCCATTTGTCCCCTCTCCCCTCCCCAATACACTGGACATTCTAATTACCCATATCACCAATCT
>CM053772.1:43602927-43618920 GCA_028658325.1 Potorous gilbertii | reverse complement strand
CAAAATGGAAGAGAATGTGAAATATCTCATTGGAAAAACAACTGACCTGGAAAATAGATCCAGGAAAGGCAATTTAAAAATTATGGGACTACCTGAAAGCCATGATAAAAAAAAGAGCCTAGACATCATCTTTTATGAAATTATTAAGGAAACCTGCCCTGATATTCTAGAACCAGAGGGTAAAATAAGTATTCAAGGAATCCACTGACCACCATCTGAAAGAGATCCAAAAAGAGAAACTCCTAGGAACGTTGTGGCCAAATTCCAGAATTCCCAGTTCATGGAGCAAATATTGCAAGGAGCTAGAAAGAAACAATTCCATTATTGTGTTAATACAATCAGGATAACACAAGATCTAGCAGCTTGTACATTAAGGGATTGAAGGGCGTGGAATAGGATACTCCAGAAGTCAAAGGAACTAGGACTAAAACCAAGAATCACCTACCCAGCAAAATTGAGTATAATACTTCAGGGAAAAAATGGTCTTTCAATGAAACAGAGGACTTTCAAGCATTCTTGATGAAAAGATCAGAGCTGAAAATAAAATTTGACTTTCAAAAACATCATTAAGTGTCTTGAAGCCTTGATCAAGGAACTTCAGGTCTTTTGAGGAGATGTTATTTTTTTCAATGGAACAAAGATTCAGTAGCCCTGCTGTTCAGAAATAAAGGGCAGATTTCTGAAGTGAACAGCTGACTAAAAGGATAACATCTAAATATGGCATTCAGTGTGAAAGATAATTAAAAATCAAGAGAATAAAAGAACCTTGCCTTAATACTAGAAACTTTCCCAATAATGGTGGTAAAGCAAGTATATTCATTGCTTTCCCTGTTATATGATATAGTGATAGATATGCTGGCTATAGCAATAATTCAAGAAAACATAAATTCAGGAAAAGTCATAGATGAGCAGAAGGCAAAATTATCTTTATTTATAGTGGATGTAATAGTTTACTTAAAGAGTTTTAAACATTCAATAAAACATTGAAATACATTTTATCTTCAGTAAAGAAGCAAGATATTTAATAAAACCAAGAAAATCATGAGTGTTTTTGTAATTACCAACAAAACACAGTAGGAGATAAAGAAATTACACTTGCAATAGTTAACAAAATGCATGGAATATTTGTGGATTAGTTCTAAGGATTCTAATAAGGATAAACACAGAGCACATACTAGGCACACAATGTAGCTTGTACAAAAGTCTACAGATAAGGGATGGAATGTTGACTTTGAAGAACAGGAAGTTTGGCTGGAAAGTAGAAGAGTGCATGAAGGAGAGTAAGGAAATAATTCTGGAAAGGGAAAGTTGATGCCAAATTGTGAAAGTCTTTAAATGTCAACGTGAGGGACTCATATTCAGGAGTCACTGATGATTCTCCAACCATCTGTGACTCAGTCCTTAGCTTGATCCATTCTATGTCTAATCAGCTCTTTTTTCTATAAATGTCTTTATTAGTTATTGAACATAACACTTTTTGGGACTCATAAATAGTTGATATTTCACAGAATCCACGATGGAGTAAGGTCCTTGAGAGTGGTAAGCATGTCTTTTAAAATTCTTTTAGGCCTGTTATGGTTACACAGAGGAGAAGTCTCATCTATAAACAATTCTAACATAAGTGAGTGGTTAATAAATGCTTGCTAACTGAGTGACTGATCTAAGGAAAAAGGTAGTATCATTTCTCTCTCTCTCACACACACATGTGTGCATATATATATATATATATATACATTATCATATATATGTACATATATGATTTCCTTGATCATTTTTTATTAGACTGAAAAATATACAAGACTATTATGATGTAGCTTTTGTTCATGTCAAAAGTATGGGAGGAGATAGACAAGAACTGCATGGGATGGACATAGATGTGAGATCAATGGGAAAAAGACCCAACAGGAACATGCTATGTCACTACCAGAAGGGGCAGGAATCCAAGATCTTCCTGGCCCCTAAGCTGGTTTTCTCTCCACTACTCAGTGCTATCTCTGAATGAGAATGTGTCCTGGGCCTATTGGTGGAATGTTTTATAGCTGCTTCTCTGCCTGAGAAATTCACTCAGTCACTTTGCTTTGAATTAAGGTGTCTCTTCTAACTGATTAGCAAAGGAAAACCCATAAGCATGGACTTGAGAGCTATGATTTTTGAGTGGATGGGTACCTGTAGATAACCTTGAAATGTAAGCAGCTTTGTTAAGAGTAAGAACCCCCTCTGCAAGATGGTGGAGCCTACCCTCTTTTGAAGCATGAGGACACAAAAGGCAAGAGTTGAACTGACTTGTCTAGGGTCACCTGGCTACTGAGGGCCTGAAGGGCAACCTGAACTTTTATATCCTCACTCCAATGCCCACTGCACATTTCCATGATGCTTCTTGATCCACATTTACTAATTTTTTTACTCAATCCACATTTATATTTTATTATACCTGGGCTCATTTGTAAGGCAGTGAGGTACTAAAACAGAGAAAAATGAAGGACTATCTAGAGTTTCAGCTGACATAAACTGTCTTGACTCTCTGCAAGTGATATCTTATCCAAATCATAAGTGGGGAGGGGAACAAAGACATAAAACAGTGGGGGTATCATTAGTTTCACTAGACTTGACTTCATTCGCCAAAGAGACAAGCACTGTTCAATTGTACCTGAAGGGAGAATGGACTGAATACTGAATTCTGATTATAGGATGTACTTCTACAGAAATGATTTGTTCATCCTGCTGGGGGCTTGCCAATAATCTGAGATTTATATTAACATTACTTTCTGATCTCCCCTAGGTATGGAAAGAACATATTCATACATTATGCCATGATTTAAGGGATTACCAAGTCTTCTAAGGAATTTGCAAAATAACATACAACTCTTGCCATTCTAATGTACCTTCCAAGTTCATTATTCTGTTCCTATTGCAGGTCAATTTAAGGATGGTCTTATTTTGGGGGATTGACCAGATTTCTCTTTCTTAAGAACTCATATGTTTTACTCCATGACATGGGTAGGTTTTGGCCACTGGTGGTAGTACTACTCTAGTGGCCACCCAATAATTGAATAACTTCATAGCATCAAGGAGTCAGAGATAGAAAGGACCTTCCTTAGCAGTTATCTGGTCCAACCATTTATTTTATGGATGATCAAACTGAGGCCCAGAGAAGTTAGTGGCTTTGCCCAGCATCACACAGCCATTAAGTGACAGTCACAATCCTAAATTAGGTCCTCTGAGTCAAATCCCAGAGCTCCTTCCACTATATGAGGCTATCCAGTAACCAGCAGCATTCAGAAGCTCCAATTTATACATTCTCTCCAAGGTTAATTCAAAAGCATTATTTTATAAGGAAATTCTTTTCTCTGAATTCTCATTTGCAAGACAAAAGACTGAATAAAAATGAGGCATAGATACCCAAATGGTAGATGTGCTATTTCTTGTGGTTTTG
Organism: Potorous gilbertii; assembly: GCA_028658325.1. Taxonomy (NCBI): domain Eukaryota; kingdom Metazoa; phylum Chordata; class Mammalia; order Diprotodontia; family Potoroidae; genus Potorous; species Potorous gilbertii. The sequence continues at coordinate 43,615,487 of CM053772.1, read as the reverse complement.
TTGAAAACTGCATATAAAATGCTACCTTTCCATCTCTCTTCAATCTAAATTCACTTCACATTGTAGGTTTACTTGTTAATCCTCCCAGAGAATGGGAAAAAAATCTTGTTGAAGTTGAGATTATATTAAAAGGTACTGGAAACCAAAGTAGACTAATTCCTGAAGGAAAGGGTCACAGGGCAACTTGCCCATTGGCTATGTCACCACTGTCATCTGTAACATACTTCCTACTTGTCTGCATCTCTCAGATCCCTTGTCCTCTTTCAAAGTTCATCTTTAGTGTCAACTGCTCCGTCCGACCTTTTGTTCTTCCATTTGTCAGGGATGGCAACTTGTCTCCCCCCAAATGATCCTGCAGCACCATTTAAAAATGTAAGGTCCATGATGGTGGAGACAATGAACTTCTATTCCCAGTGTACTAGCACAGGGCCTTGGGCGTAGTAGAGTCTACGTCTTGGTTAAGTCTTCTCTTATTCTCTCGGTCTCTCAAAGGACACTGCATTTTAACAAATCCTATTTGAGCCACAAGATCTGAGTTCAAATACTAGCTCTATTATCTGTGTGACTGTGGATCATTCACATGATATCTTTGTGTCTCAGCTGTAAAATGAGAGGACTGGATTCTTTGACTTTTTAAAGGTTCCCTGCATGGCTAAATCTGCAATCCCATGATCCTACTGGCACTCTGCCCCTAACTTTTGGAGACTGCCCTCACCAACTAATGGTAATATAAATCTCAGATTATTGAGTCATTAACATTAGCCTCTCTGTGACTTCCCCCCACCAAGTCCTTCTATTTCTTTTGTAAACACTTTGTATTTACTTAAATGTTCACATGTTTATTCCCGTGGAATGTGTGGACTTTAAGGATGGTGACTATCACCTTTGTCTTTGAAGCCCTGGAACTCCCCCTGGCACATTCTAGGCATGTCATAGATTCTTCATTGCTTAATTGGTTGTAGTCTTCTGTTAACGAACAATGATTCCCTATTATTCACACAGTCTAGTTCTAGGGGCTGAAAATTTCCTTTTCTGTCACCAAGTTTTCTTCCCATTGTCAGTCAATTATAGAAATAACTTCTTGATTTTATTTAATGGTTCCCATTTTAGTAGTTACTGCTAAGATTTTGCCAGGCTAAAACCACTGCCATGGAGTGATATCTATGGAAATGGAAAGCAGAAGATAATTACCATGGCCATCCACTCTGCAGTGGGTGAAAATTGCATCCAAAGTCTCAAAAAAATGCAGAGATTGCCCTTAGCTATGATAAAGAATAATGGGAGGGGGGGAGAGGAAGATACAGGCAATTCCCACTTTCTCAGTGAGACACTGACATTAACATCACAGAGTCAACCTATTATTTCAGGAAAGACTTTGGCATAAAGAAGACAAATTGAAAGGTGAGGATGCGTGTAAAATCATTTTATTTTTGCTGTAAATTTGGGTAAGCAAAACAAAGGAGAAATAGAGATTAGCAGGTATGGGCTGACTATCAGCATCAGGAAATCTTGCATTTACATCCTCTCTCTGACCTGGCTCTGATAATGTTTAATATAAAATTTTGGGATAATCTCTTTGTTCTCTCTGAAGCAAACTCAGCGAGTGCCTCTTCCTATATCAGCAAAGCCAGCTAGGGTTGACTCTGCATTCCTTAGAGGACCATTGACCTGGGACAATATCTTGAATGGTGGGACTTCCTCTATATTTTGTTATCTATGGACGTATACTATGTTAATGGAAGTATAGATATCTTAGGCTGTAATCTCTATTTTTCACCCTTTCCTATGTCAATTTAGGGCAGGAAGCCTGCCATTCATTAGTGGTGGGATTCTCTTTCTTATTGTATGTCACCAAGACGTGTTTAACCAGCCTGGAATATCAAGACCCAACTGACATTGTTCTATTGTCTTTTCTTTTTCTCACGGCAAAATGTATTTAAGACGGATAATTTCTGTACCAAGGCAGTCAGAGTCACCTCTGGCTCCATAGCACTATGACTTATCTTTAAGAGGGAATTAATTAATTAATAACGCATGGCTTTAGTCTGATGTCTTTTCTTAACCAAGTTTTCAGGTTAACACTCCATAACCCTGTGTTCTGTGTTCCAAGCCACTCCCTAAGACTTTTGGTTGTTAGTTCTCAATGATAAAAAGTACATCATAGCTTCCATCCCATTTCAATGTAGTCGCTTCCTCATTTTCCCCTGAAAAAAACAATTGTCTTTTTTTTTTAAGTGGGTAGCTCTCTCAAAATATCTGCAAGTTTTGGTATATATTACAAAGATTTTATACTCAAGAATATTTTGAGTCAAATATTTGTGAGATTAGAGGGACTTACAGAGGCCCTTCCAGATAACATACAATCTCCCCATTATTTACCATACTCTGCAATTTGAGATTCAAGTATTTGGATATTGAAGGCTTTTTGTTCTATTAAAATGGAAATATTCTTGGGAAAGGTGAAAGGTCAGGAGTATAATAGACTATGAATTCCTTGAGGAGATGGACAGTTTCATTTTGGTCTTCTTAGTGATTCACCTAGACTAGTGACTTGCATATGAATGATTAGTGGATGAATGAAAAGGCATTTATTAGTCACTTACTAAAGGCCAAGCACTGTACTAAAGATACAAGTAGAGAAGTGAAAGAGTCTCTGCCCTCAGGGAGTTTATATTCTAATGGTAGAAAGCATCTTCTATGTTCAGACTGCTCTCACTTTAAGTAAATTCAGCTTTACTTAAAGAATTCTGAAAGAAATCCACATATCCCCTAAAACAATGTTAATTGAACGTACAATAGTGAAACTGCTCTGCTCCTGGCCCTCTGTTTAACAATTCTTGGCCTCCCATACCCCTAACAAAAAAGTAAACAAACCACCAAAACAAAACACTCCAAGTCAAAGCAGAACAATGAACATGAGGAGAGAAGGCACCATGGTTCAGCTGGAGACCTCAGGCTTCAAGGATGAGATTTTGCCCTGCTCCACCTACCCACATATTAGGCCCCCTCCTATCTGTCATCCCTCCCTCTGAGCTGGAGTACCTGCCTGTCCCTGTCATCTGTCTTCTCCTCTCTCCAGCTCCAATGTATTTACTCCTCCCTGCCTTCTTCCTGGCTGGCCAGGTCCCTATGTGGCTGTCCCTAGCTCCATTTTTGGATCCCCTTGGGGGGTCCAAGGGCTCAAGACCCCTTCCTTCTTTCTCCTTCCCTCCCTTCTCTTTAGGCAGAGGTCACAAGATTGGTAGAATGAGAATTGTCTGGTTACTGAATGGTGACCAGGAAAAGATATTGGTCTGAGAATTCACATTCCCATGTACATTTTCCAGAATATAATGGTTGCATTGATTTGATTATTGCCCTCAGAGTAAGAGAAGTACAGGGAAGGAAAGGTGAAGGAAATATATATTTATTAAGCACGGACAACGTGCCAAGTATTATCCTAAGCATTTTACAAATACTACCTCAAAAACATTCCAATGAAGATCGGCACTATTGTTATCCCCATTTTAGAGAAGAGGAAACAGACAGAGAGAGGTTGAGTTGCCCACAGGGTCACAAGGATGATAAATGTCTGAGGCTGGATAGGAACTTAGGTCTTTCTGACACCAAGTCCAGCACCCTTGCCTCTTTACTGCCTTGGTGGCAGAGCAGGGAATGGCCAGTGTAAAGATAAAGATCCATGGTTCCATGGAAGCCAGAGTCCCAGACAGGACAATCCCTGGAAGTCAGCTCTGGAAGGTGGACCAGGAAAAGGGAAGAAAGTATCTGAGGTAAGGAGGAAGATACCTAATCTACTGAGTACCTGGTGATCTCTCTGGAGTTTTTGGAAAGCTCAAATGATATATGAAGAGCTTTGCAAACATTACTTGGCAAAAATCACTATACAAATGTCCTTCATTATTTCTACCTATCCCTCTAATGGGACTGCCATCCAAAGTTCCCTCTACTTCTTACCATGTAATATATCCTGCCAAAAGTCAGTTAGTCAACAAGCATTTATTAAGCACTTAATATTAAGCAATAAAGTAAGTATCATCAGTGCTGTTATTTTTAAATCAAAATTGTGATTTTCATTTTAAAGAACTACTCTAAGGAGATTTTTCTAGTAGTGAATTGGTCTGATCCCTCACAGATCTACAACAGAGGCTGCTTAATTGTAATTTTAACGAAAAATCTTCCCAGATTCCCATTAATAGGTCTCACCTGGAGTCCATTAAGGGAAGCTTGATTAGGGGAGGCTTGTTTGGTAGGAACACCCACACCTTTTGTTAGTTAATGAGGCACTGGGTCAGGAGCATCCTGCCCTCATGCTCAGAAAAGTATAGGCATAGTCTGAGATGAGGTTTTGCTTTGGGGCTTACTCTATGGAATTGTTACCCTTTGGATTGTTCATGTGCCGGATGAGACCCTGGGAAGCCATTAAGAAACACTCCCCTGCTTTCAAAACCCAATGGTGGTGCTTCTCTCTCTGCTAACTATGTACATAATAGCTGGACAGTTGGATCTGCCTGTTGATCTGTGATGTATGTATTGCTTGTGGTCAGACAGAAGCTCTGTCTGTTGGTCTTTATTTCTCTGTATTTTCTTGTATTTTATCTGTTGGTGAATATAATTAGATTGTTGACCCCTCAAAAAGTTGCTTTCCTTTTAGGAAAGCATATGTAAGAAGCTGTACAGCAGGCCCTCTTGTGTATGCCAGGGTGCCTGCTACTACATTAATGTATGTTCATTGTTTGCTCCAAGAAGATCGTATTAACAGACTATTACACTGAACTTCCTACTGAAATGTTTTATTCACCTGATAATATTAATGTGTACCCCTCTCATTGTGGCATTCAGAATGGTCTCCTAGGTATCTACTCCATCTTTTGCATAGAAACCGAAGCTGCAATTTCATTGACAAAAAGGACTGGATAAAGAAAATTCTCAACAAAGGCAACTTACAATATTTTCCAGAAATGAGGTTAAGTGACTTGTGCAAGGTCTCTACACATTGCTGAGTATACAATAGGAACTTAATAAATGTTTGTGCAAAGACTGTAACTTTATGTTTTAATGCCACTCTTAAGAAAAGCATATATATATATATATATATATATGTATATATATATATATACATATATATATATATATATATATATATATCATTCAACTGAACCCTTCAAATGGGAATGGATGGAAAACATTGATAATGTGCCCCAGGACACTTTCTAACCTCATCTGTTGAAGTATATTTACATTTAATTAAGGAAACTCTCCTGAAGGAGAACAAATTGCTACCTGGGAATCCTCAATTGTTTGAGAATTTGCATTGGTTGCAACAGACAAACAAAAGAAAACAAAACAAAATCCAAGTCTTATTAGGAAAGGGATTTGTAAAAAGAAGTTTTATCTAGGTGAGGATTTTTTTTCTCTCAAGTCTGTCATTTTGGACTAAATGTCCAGAAGCACTGCTTTACAATGGGATCTTAATCTTTCTGTGTCAAGGAACTCTTCCACAGTTTGGTGAAGCCTATGGATCCCTTTTCAGAATAATGTTTTTAAGTGCATAAAATAAAATACATAAGTTTATAAAGGAAGCCAATTTTTCTGAAACAGTTATCAAAACATTAAAAAATATTCACAGATAGCATCTTAAAAATCCCCGCTTCATAAGAACCTTAGGTCTTAAAAAGTTGCTGTGAAATTGTGGAATTCAGACAATGCTATATACATGAATGTCTCTTTCTATATTTTTCTTAATTTGGAAAAATGGATTCCAAATTTCCTTCAAAATAGTTCCTATCAAAAGAAGCTGAACTTATTCCTCATGCAAATATCTGGGACTTCCGGTCAATTCCATTTCCCACCAATATTCTACCAGAAATGTAGCATGGTACAATAAATGAAATAGCAACTTTAGGTCAAGGAAGATCTGAGTTCCATTTCAGCTTCTCACACTGACCAACTGTGCAATTCCAGGGAAGTCATGGAGGTACTATGGATCCATTTATAACTCTGTAAAATCAAGGTGGTTATAAATGGTTCAAATGAGAAAATGAATGCAGACCACTGTGTAAATCTTCAATTCCTATTCAAATGTGAGCTACTAATACTCATTCCTTCAACATGCAGCTACCCTGTGTAAACTCAGAAGTGTACACACACACACACACACACACACATACACACACACACAAACTTTTTTGCTCCAAATCTGTGATTTTATTGATTTTAGAGTATGGAAATCCCATCTCCCACTGCAGATCAGTCATTTCTTTACTTAGAATCTCAAGAGAATAGAAGAACAAAGGTTAAATGAGTTGTCCAGAACCACAAAAATAATATTCAGGCACAGAATTCATGTATTCCTGATTCTGAGGTCCTCTATCTACTACCACATACCTACTGCTACAATACATACTTAATAAAAAATTAAGTGCATTAGGGAAATAGAAAGTGTCTTGTGATGTCCATGGCATCACAGATACAGAACAGGAAGCTACTTCAGAGGTCTTACAATCCAACTAATTCCCTCCTTCCTTCTTTCCTTCTCTCCTTTTCTTCCTTCTTTCCTCCCATCTTTCCTTACGTCCCAATATGTTCACTAGTATACTACAGCACAATTAGCAAGCATCTCCTCCATCGCTGATTTTTTTCTTTTGCTTTGTCTTCTTTTTTTAAAATCTGATTGACAATAAGGCAACCAACATCAAAACATTTTTTAAAGTAAAAGATAAATTCATAAGCAAAAAAGTATCTGACTTCTGTGACAAAATGAAACCTAATAATAACTACTGACAAGCCTGAGATGAAAGTACATGGGTAATCCCCATTTTGCTAATGAGGAAACTCCCACCTAAAAGGGTCAAGCACCTTGCATGGAGCACACAATTAGCAAATGTTGGAAGCTGGATTTAAATACACACTTTCCCGACTCCAAATCTGGCATTCTGCCCATTGCACATTACCACTTCCTCTCCAAGCTGGTCTAACAGCCCTCAGTTGGCAACAGTCATTTTAGAATCATTACATCATAAGACTAGACATGGAAGGGATGGTAGAGATAATCTACTCCAAGTCTTTCATTTTTAGATTAATATGATGCCCCAGAAGTTGTAGTGACTTGCCTCAAATCACATAGGAAATGATCCTAGTTAGGAAGCATAATTGTTCCATCTTTTGGTCTAGAAACAGAAGGCATGCACTTGAATAGGACACGTCCAGGTGTGAGCACACCAGCATCCAGTCTGTCATGAAAGCCAACTGCTACCCCTTCCCACCTTCTCTTCTGCCATCGATCAGACCCTGAAGACCTGTGTTTTTATGAACTAATATTGAAACATCACAGCTTGGATCCAGATGGTAAATCCTTTAATGTCTCAAGGAGCTGTGCTGTCACCTCTCATGCCACAGTCACAAAGCCCAGTCCTTCTATCCTTTAAAAAGTAATCTCTGAGAAAGGTCAAGGCTGAACAATCTCTGACCTTTCAGGCAACACAGTGACAGTGATAGTCAATTCTTGATTTTTAAGAGCCTGCAGAACAGTGCCTCAAGAAATATACTCAGAATAGGTGCTTAGACTCCTAAGCCTAAAAGTAATTCATTTGAATTATCTGCTTTCTGATATCTGGTAAGGGAAAACAATGAGCTCTCTGGAAAATCTTTTTTCAGGCCACCAGGTCCCATTAGTATACTGATGTTAACAACTCAGTAACTAGTCAATGGTAAAGGACACTGTGCTCTCACAGTCTCTGAATTGTTTTACACTACACTGTGACAAGTGCTCCCTGGTCAAACCTCCCTGGTTTCCTGTGAGACAGCTGACATTTCCATTTTCTGAATAAGAAATCAATTCTTGAGGAATTACACAGTGCTTTACCATTAACCAGGAATTTCCTATAACATCCCTAAGTACAAGTATTATCATTCCCATTTAAAAGAAGTAGAAAGTGAGGCTCAGAGTATTTCAGGGACTACTCATCATTAGTTAACAAGCCTTTGTACAGGTTCCTGCCCATGCCTAGAAAGCACTCTTCACTCACCTCAGACTCATAGAATTACCAGCATCCTTCAAAGCTCACCTAGTGCATCAAGTCTTTCATGACTTCCCCACTGCCACTCCTTTTCCCTCAATAACCTTATATTTATAATGGTACATGCTATATCTTCAAAGGAATACAAACTTCTTGAGGACTCAGATTGTTTTATTTTATCTTTGAATCTCCAATGTGCAGCAAAGCACATGGCACATTTTTGTGGTTCCATCACTTTCTGGTTACGTCCAACTCATGACCACATTTGGAGTTTTCCTGGCACAAACAAAGGAGTGGTTCACATTTCCTTCAGCTCATTTCCTAAATAGAAAATGGGATAAAGTGACTTGCCCAGGGCCACACAGCTGGTAAGGGTCTGATGCCAGATTTGAACTCAGGAAGATGAGTCTTCCTGTCTATAGGCCTGGCACTCTATCCCTGGGCCACCTAGTTGCCCATGACGAACAGTGGAGCCTTAATAAAAAAATAATGCTTATTTGCTGACAAAGCTAGAAAGTGGTATTATCAGGATTCCTGATTCTAATTTCTTAATCCATGTCTAGCACTTTTTTATTATAATATGATTCCATAAGATATGTCACCAGTGCCAATCTACCTGGGTGAAAAAACCACAAGGTCTGATTTCTCAAGTCTGTTGTTATGTGGATAGCTTCCCATGAAGGGATTGCAATCTACTCTGGTCACATATACAGAGAGCAATCAAATTGAAGCAATTTAAAGCAAAGTTGCTACAGTCATTTTCCCAAAGTCCATATCTGACCATGTAACTCCCTAGTGGTTTCCTCTTCCCCCTAGGATAAAACAGAACCTCCTCTGCTTAGCATTTGCAGCTCTTTATAACTGGGGTCCAGTTCATATTTCCAACCTCTCCAGCCACCGGTCCTCCTCTCACAGCTTTATTCCAGCCAAAGAGGGCACCCCGCCTTCCCTCTCTGTGTCTTGGCCTTTCTCAGTCCCAGTGGCTGGAGTACTCTCCATCTCAACAGCTCCTCTTTGTCCCTGAGGAAGCCACTCAGGCACCATTCTGCACAGAAGACCTTCCTGACTCCCTTCTGCCCTCCACTGTTAGGAGTGTCTTCCCTCCCAAAATACTTTGGACAGAAAATCAAGCAGCAACCTTTCGACGTTATCTTTTCATTCTTATGTCCCTTTTTCTGGGGTCACGACAAGGGTGGGGTCTTGTGGCTCGCCGGCTGCTACACCGTCCTTCCAAGGTCTCCAGGGTGCAGAATGTGGCCGGTTTGTGGGTTTCTCAGGTCACTGGAAGCACGGATTAGAGCACGAGGTCTGCCCCCATTCAGGAGGTCTTGGGCATTGCTTCAACCCCAACTGGAGAACGGATTTTACGTTTCAAAAATTGAGGCATCTTTGTGGTTGCTCTGGGCCAAGGTTGAAGAGGGTCTTGTGGAAGATCTGCTCCTAACCACAAACATTTTTAAGTTCCCCAGGCCTGGATCACGCACATGTTTCTGAAGTTTTCTTGCCAATGGGAACATGCTGTGAAACTCTCATCTGGCTCCCACGTGACCAATGTAAAATTTACCACACAGGACGCTGTGGACAGAACCACTACTGGGGGAGAGGGGGAGGGAGCTAGACCCCAAATTAGGAACCCATCCTCTAACATTAGGATGTATTGTTTGTATTTAGCATTTAGCAACCTTTGCCTATTCCTTCCAGATCAGCCTTTTGGAGCCAGGTAGAACAAGTTTAATAATTAGGAAGGTGGCACCCCTTAAAATTCTTGAAGATTCCTCTGAATCATAGACCCTGTGGACATTTCACCATAAACCTTCCTGCATGATAGTAGCACATTAATGACACTTTTCTGGGCCTGGTCATTCAAGCAATCCTAGATGTATCTGGAAATGGAAATAGGTCCAGCCTTTCTCTTCTAGTGAAAGAGGGGGTGGGGGTAGCAGGGTATAGTGCTAATGAGAGTTAAAGATCTTCCCTAGCTATTAATGAACCTGATCATTAAGGGAACCTTGATTCAGGGAGGCCCTATTGTTCATTTCTAATGAGGCTCTGGTTCTCAAGGGATGTGATGCCCTCTGCCTCTGAAAAGTGTATATGTACTCTGAGGTGAGATTTTGTTTTGGGATTTACTCACTGGAAGTGTTTGTGTGGCCAGATGAGACTCTGGACAGCCTCCAAGGAGCCCCCTTCCCCACTTTGAAAACCCAAATGTTGGCACTTCTCTCTCTGGTGACTAGGTATGTAAGGACACACATTTGGATCTGTCTGTGGATCTGTGTTGCATGCATTGCTTATGATCAGATAATTGGAAGCCCCATCTGTTGGTTGATCTTTGTTTCTCTGTTTGTATTTTCTCCGAAGTTCAGGGTGCTGGCTTTTCCCCTTGAAGTAAGTAAAAAATATATGTACTTGATTAGAGCGATTGTTGACCCCTCCAAAGTTGCTTTCCTTTTAGAAAATCAGATCTAAGAACCTGTACAGCAAGCCCTTTTGTGTATGCTAAGGGGCTTGCTGATACTTGGGAATCCTAATTCAGACTTCCTTATTATTAAAACATAGTAATACCAATTTTAAATGATTTTATTGGCTTAGAAAGATAGAGTCCAAAGAAAATTAAGTTAATTTTAAAATTAACTTAAAATATTGTTAAAAATAATAACTTAATAGCTACTCTTTCCATTACCCAAACAGTGAGATTGTTTTAGTAATGTAGTTCCTTTTTAACTCTTTCTTTTTGAACTTGTTTTATTACAACATTACTAAAGCATAGACTTTCATAGATGAAAAGTAATTCAGAGGCCTTCTCATTCAATATGTACCTGAAAAAAATGCCCAATCCAAAATGTCTACCTTGTGGTCATCCTGAAAATTTCCAGTGAGGGATAGCTCACCACCCTATACTTGGAAGATAGTTACAATTTTTAGCAAGTTTTTCTCTATGAATTGAAGTTTCTTCTTTACTACTTCCATCCATTGCATAAAATTCTGCTCTCTGAGACCAAACAGGTATAATCCCTGCTTCAAAAGCCTATTCTTCAACTTGAAGACAAATTTCAGCTCCCATGAAATCTTTCCTTCTCCAGCATTCATATCTCCAGTGTATTCAGTTGGTCCTTTTATAATATGATTTCAAGCATTTGTCTTATACTTTTGTCCTTTTAGAATATGATTTCAGCATTTGTCTTACACTTTAAAGCCAGCATAAAGCTATTTTTTTCTCAAGGGCAATTCCTATTTGACAATTTGTAAATGGGCTCAAGTTTGCATGAAGTTCTTTAAATATTCTTACATGTTGATAGTGATCATTTCAGTCCATTAATTTTCCCATGAACATGTTGGCATAGTGATTAGACACTTGACCTTGGGGAGAGTACCACCTTTGGTATTAAATGGTTGTGCGACAGTGGACAAATCACCTAACCTTGTAATGACCCAGCCAACAAATTTCTAAATCTGACAGTTACAAATGAATTGAATTGCCAGTATGTATTCAAGAAGAGAGTTTCCACACCAGGAGTTATGGTAACTTTTGAAATTGCCTACTCTCCCTATTTCTGACTCCACTTCCACCCCCTACAAAAAAAAGAAAACCTATGGATTATAGGAAAAAAGGAATAGAAAACATTGTGTTTCATACTCAAACACAATTACAGTAATTCTCAAATAAGCCATAGTGTTCAACTGTTCAACTATATTCTTACACATATATATGTAAACATATACATATATGCACATGTATGTGTGTATACATATATAAACATATATAATATATAAACATATACAAACACACACACATATATATATATATATGTGTATATACACATTTCATAGAATAAGGATGTATTTTCCAGCAGCTCTAAGAGTATCCATCAGTTTGTCAAGAAACACCATCAGACACCTACTATGAGCCAGGATATAGGCTCATGTGTGTGCACAAATTTTTTTTTAATAAATTTATTTGACTTTTCACATTCATTTTCACGAAATTTTGGGTTCCAAATTTTCTCCCTATGTGTCCCCTCCCCCGACCCCAGTACATTGAGCATTCTAATTTCCCCTATCACCAATCTGCCCTCTCTTCTATCATCCCTCCCTTCTCTTGTCCTCAAGAGTTATAAATATTGTCTTTCTGTGTAGGAATGTAAACAGTTCAACTTTGGTAAGTCCCTTATGATTTCTCTTTGCTGTCTCTTTGAGTTCTCTTTACTTCTTGTCATTCTCGTCATTTCAAAGTCAAATTTTCTTTTCAGCTCTGGTCTTTTCATCAAGAATGCTTGAAAGTCCTCAATTTCATTGAAAGACCATATTTTCCCCTGAAGTATTATACTCAGTTTTGCTGGGTAGGTGATTCTTGACTTTATTCCTAGTTCCTTTGACTTCTGGAATATCCTATTCCACGCCCTTCAATCCCTTAATATAGAAGCTGCTAGATCTTGTGTTATCCTGATTGTATTTCCACAATAATGGAATTGTTTCTTTCTAGCTGCTTGCAATATTTTCTCCTTGACCTGGGAACTCTGGAATTTGGCCACAATGTTCTTAAGG
>CM053772.1:43579859-43602427 GCA_028658325.1 Potorous gilbertii | reverse complement strand
CCCCACCCCCTGGCCTAGATCTGCCCAGCTAGTGCTTGGGGTCTGAGATTCAAATGCTCCCAGCCAGTTGACCTGCTTTTCATACTTTTCTTGCACCTCTCTCATTTCCCAGTTTTTCCTCCACCTGTCTAACTTGATATTCTTGAACTCAAAGATCACTTTCGACATTGACTACAGCCATGAAATTAAAAGATGCTCATTAGTTGGAAGGAAAGCTACAAAAAATCTGCACACTATACTAAAATAAACAGAGACATAACCATGCTAACAAAATTCTTTATGGTCAAAGCTAGAGTTTTTCCATTAGTAATGCATAGCTATGAGAGTTGGACCATAAGGAAAGCTGTGCAATTAAGAATCTATGTTTTTTCATTGTGGTACTGGAGACTTGTAAGCAGCTTGGACAGCAAGAAGATCAAATAAGTCGTTATTAAAGAAATTAATTCAGACTACTCATTGGAAGAACAAATACTGAAATTGAAATGTAAATAATTTGGCCATTCAATAAGAAGACAGGATACATGGGGAAAAGACCCTGATGGGAAATATTGAAGGCAAAAGGAGAAGGGGACAGCAGAGGATGAGATGTATAGATAGAATCATGGAAACAATGAACATGAAGTTGGACCATCTTTGAGATAATGGAGAATTGAGGGGCTTGGTATGCTATGGTCTGTGGGATCACAAAGCGTCTGACATGACTAAATGAATGAAAAACAATTAGGGTCACATAGCCAGTATGTCAGAAGTGAAATCTGAGCCTAGACCTTCCTGACTTGCAGGCTGGCTCTCTCTTCCCTATGCCACCCAACTTTTCACATAGCGAGAAGAAAAGGTTAATATTATCATGTTGGCTTCTCTGAGTATCATGGTTATTTTAAACTTTAAACAGTATTAAAGTTTAAAATGGGCATACACATAGAACTGAAAGAATTCTAAATTGCATATAATGGGTACATTCTCCACTGAGGATGCGCAATAGGGATTTTCCCTCAAAGGAATTAATTAATCTTAGCTGTTGATCAGTCTTTAAAAGACTTACTATCCCACCCATTGATTGTTCTGATGGCATGAGGTCAAACTCGAATATTTGAGAAGGAACAGATAATGAAGTTCTGCATTACTTACCTTTGAATTCCACCAAATGGGAATATTTAGCCCTCAATAATCAGGATTAAATTCACCTTAAACTGTCAGACTAGTCTGATTCCCTGGTCCAAGATCATATAAGGACCCATAGATCCAAAGATCAGGGATTAAATGATTCTTTTTGTTCTATTCCAGGTATAACTGCATGCCCTGGTTTTAACAATTTTGTTTCCTGTCTTATTATCCATCTCTCTAAGTATCTCCCGGTCTCAGGAATGAAGACTTCTCTTGATGTCCAATAACCAAATTCTTGCCTTGCTACCCTCTTCTTCAAGGATGGGGTGCCTGTTCTTGATGGTCACTTCAGAGACAACCAATTCCATAATCTAGTATCTGTTGAGCATCTCCCATTGTCTCTAAAGTCAACTTCCTGCCTATTCCCATCTTTTATCAGGCTCTCCAATACCTTGCTCTAAGCGCTAGCCAGGTTGTCAGTCTGCTGCCCCCTGCTGCATGTCACTAAAACTGTGTCTACCTACTCATCTCTCTCTCCTGTTAGGCTTATTAACCCTCTGTCCATGACCTTGATTTTTAAAATATTTAATAACTGCACTTCAAAAAAAAATATTTCCCTTTGTAATCTTCTATATTTTATTTTAAGCATTTAAAAACATAATCCTATTCTGTTGCTTCTTGCCATACTCCTCAGTGCCCCAAGTTCAATCTTTCTTCCAATGCCTTCTGCTAGGACCTTTCCAAGAAATCCTCTTCTTAGATTCTAACTAGTTATGGGTTCAAATCATGCCTGATATGACTGGTCTATTGCACACTAAGAACAAATAACATAGGAACCTAGGGCCTAAAGAACAATTTGCTAGGGTCTGAAGAACCTAGGACCTTAAGACAAATATCTTCTCTGGGCTTATTAAGTGAAAAAATAGATCAATATCTGATTTAGGGTTGAGTTCATAGTTATCACTCCACAAACAAGGGAGAGGGAGAAGTTTCCTTTGCCATATCTATCTACCTCTCTCTCTCTCTCTCTATCTGTTTGTCTATCTACTCTACTCATCTGATTTAAAGGAGTGATAGTAGAGAAACAATTACTGAAGCAGGGAATATTACAATAAAATGATTGTTGAAACCTCTCACCTTGAATTCATAGGGAGTTATTTATGAAACATTGAATTTCATTTCTTCATGAAGCAGGAAGGATAGGGTGACTGATGAACATTTGCCAAAAAGAATGGCTTTTAATAAGAGCCCCAAATGACATTATGACAACTGAGAAAATTCTCTTGTTTGATCTCTAGGGAACTTCATGATTTCTACAATAGTATAGGTGCCTGACTCAGTTATGTAAAAAGATAAATACTTGGAAAAATAGATCTTAAGGTGGGAAGGAGAAAGGTGGAATAGCAACCCTTCTATATCCAGTGTTTAGTGCCAGACTGGATGGTCCTTGAGGAAGAAATTCAGGAAGAAAAAAAAACTATCTGATATACTAATCACAATTCTATCCCAAATGCAGATTTGTCTGAACTCTGGGGTCACTGGAAGACAGAAGTAGAGCTAAAGATTAAATCAAATGTATGCTGCTTACTTAGAGATGAAAGCTTTCTAATGAATTTGAAATTAAAGTGGAACAATTTATGCAAAGTCAGTGGCATCTTCAGCTCCACTCTACTTGAAGTCAGTTCTAGCTTTAATGTACAATGCAGGTGAGGTTAATGATACCAGACCAGGCTTAAAAGCAAAACAAAACAGGAAGAAGGAAAGAAAGAGACAATTGCAAATGAAGATTAAACCAAGGAGATTCTGTCTTCCTCAGTTTTAGAACAATTCACGCTTCTTGAAAATACAAAGGGCACACATAATGGCTCCTTGAACATTAAAAAAAAAAATCAAAAAGGGCTGACTTTGAAGAGTCACTAAATGGATTTATTAGAAGATGACAAGAAACATTTGCTAAACAGGAAGGTATATCTTGATTCTAACAATAAAAAATCAGAACCCTAATGCTTAGCTCTAGGTGAAGGTGGTGCTAATTTTGAGAACTGGATTTAGAGAGGGGAGAAAGCTGGGTTCAAATATTACCTGTGTCCCTAGACAAGTCACTCAACCTTTTAATGCTCAGTTTCCTCAACTGCAAAACAGGGACAATAATGCCTACACAACTTACCATCACAAGGTTGTTTTGAGGAGTCACTGAGACAATGTAGGCAAAATAATGCATAATCACTGAAGGGTTGGAAAAGTGTCATCCCTTGATAATGGCATTTAGGTGTCTAGAAGACTTGGGTTCTTCTCCATTAACTAATTAAATTAACTAGCTCTATGAACATGTACAAGTCACTTAATCTTTGTGGGCCACAGTTTCTGCATCTGTAAAATCTGTAAAATGCAGAAATCCAGCTTTAAGATCTTATGTCTCATTAGAGATTAACCATAGGAACAATCATTTCAATAATGCAAGGGCCTTTAGAGTCCAAGCGCCTCAATGTATAAGTGATAAAATAGACCCAGCGAAGAGATTTGACCAAGGTCACACAGGAAGGATGCAGAAAAGTTGGGATTTGACTCAGATCTTCTGATTCCAGAATTGGTTCTTTCCATTGTATTATCCTTTGTTTTGAAAAATACATTTAACCAGAATGCATAGCTGATAAAAACTGATTCATAAGGGTCAATGAATCATGGCTATCACTAAGTGAAACACAGTGATAACCAGTCAGTAAGGTCATAGCAAAACTACTTCAATCAGATGGAAGAGGTTTTGGCAAAGAAATTTACAAAATGATGTCTTTGAGCATAGCCATTACTAACCTCTAATCATGGAGTGGGAGAGGAGGGAAAAGAGCATGGAAAGACCTATGGTTGGAAAGTGTTATTGATCATGATCTCAAATAGTTTATTTTCATGCTCTCTTCATATTGGTGGCTTATTCATTCATTCAAAAGAAACTGGAATTATTTGAATAAAAAGGAAACTCGATGCACAGATTTATAGAAAGCTCATAGGATGGATATTGATAGATGAACTGAGAAAACTCACATTTTAACAAAAGAAACAGATGGAATTTTGTGTGAGGTTCTTTTACAACATATTGAAGGTTTTACATAAGTGCAAATGACTTAGAGCCTGCATCTTATGATTTGTTTATTTCCAGGGGAACGTTGGCCCCCACTATCAAGGTTGTAAAACGAAGTATCAGATATTCATCTGATACTTCAAGAAGAGAGGATGCCACCACATTATTTATGTGTCCCATTTATATGTCAAAGAAACTTGCAAGCTTATTTTCCCACAGAAGGCATCCATAGCAGGAGACTGGAAAAAAAATTACATATCCATAGTGAGCTGAGAAGAGTCAAGATAATGCTATTAAATATCAATTATCATAAATCATGGTGAACTGTTGGTCTGACGAAAAGTTTTCCTACCGGGTTTTCTTGTTGAAGAATCTACCTCTTTGAAAAAATGGTAAATGAGAGACAAGTCAATGATCTTAGGTCTTTTTATTGTTCTTAGAAAGTGGTATATTTGAGAAAACAGTTTAAACTATCTAAATGCCTTGAGCAGATTTCAGTTTGCCTGGTTTCATTGGACTTCCCTAAAAGGTATTTCTGTGGGATTCCTTAGATGACGGTGATGCTTTGTGTGGTTGTCTAAATAGTTGCTCAATCTCTGGGATCCACCATTCCACTCCAAGCACTCCAGCACCTGTGACGTTCTTGTAGGTTCATTTTGGCTGCTGGGAAAATAACGTTGATTGGCCTCCCTCAGCAATAACTTCCTGCAGGGTGTTACATGGCATTACATGGGGAAAACCACTTCTAGACAACACTAGACTTAAGGGCAAAAGCGTCGCTCTGTGCATCATCCACATTTGTATGTTGCCCATTCTCCTTTGTGCAAAAGGTATTATGGGAATCATCATCAGGCAACAATTCTTGTCTTTTCTAAAGAGTGCGGTCTTTAGACTTTCCCATCAAAATTTATGTTTTCAAATGTGCTTATCACAGATGTTTTCTAAATGAGCTTGTGGGTATAATAGCTTTCAGATAGGTATTTGTTGAATTGTGATATCAGGGTCTAAAGCAAAGTATACAGTCAATTGAAATGGTATGTATGTATGTATATATACATACATACACACATACACACATTAATGAACACACAGGTCCAATATCTATATGTATTCCAATATATGAGTGTGTACACACATGTGTATTTACTTGAGGATATATTAATCTGTGATTTCCTCATTGTGTGGGGAACTATACAGTGGAGAAACTCTCTCCATGGATGCAGACTACCAAATTTAATCGTGTTATAGAGATTTCTTGGGTCACTGGTACTTTAGTAATTTCCCTGTAACAAAGATCGTGCATGAGAAAGAATTTGAATCCATGTCTTCCTGGATCTAAGGAAAGTCTACCCCTATCCTCTATTCTAAATGCCCACTAAGCCATGCAGACTCTCATATTTTAGGAGATTCAATAATAGAAAAATAGATAGATAGACAGATAGATAGATAGATAAATGGATGCATGCATGGATGTGTGCCAGAGGAAGATGAGTTATATCTTCCTTTCAGAACTTTAGCTTTGATTTATTAGGAAGGTATATCTTTCTAATGCAATTGGCTCAAGCCTCCATTCCAGAATGTTCCCTCAACTCTTAGCTGCCAATGATTAATTAGCAGTTCCATTTAACGAATTAACATCAAATAGATTTTACAAAACTACATTTACTTTGAACATATATCAAGAAGAGATGTACAAACCTTTACTCCCAATGCTGGGGATTGGGGAGATGGCACCCCTACCCCTACTATCTACCACCTTGGTCCTTGAGAAAAGTGTCTCCGATTTAATGTAGTTTGTGCAAAGCACTGATCTCACCAAGTTCACATCTAAAGGCAACATAGCTGCTGGTTGAGTCTAGGTGTCAAAAATTATCCCTCACTCCTCGACGCCTTAATATTGAACTGACGTGATGCAAAACCAGCAACCAGAGAACATCAAGGTGTCTCACTTTCCTGACCTTTAAAATACGAAAATCTCCAAATTCCTTCTGAAACGAATAATAACAGAGATAATAAGTATTTATAGTGCATTTAGGGTTTACGAAGAACTTTATAAATCTTGTCTCATAATAACCCTGGGAAATATTATTCTCTCCATTTTACACTTGAGAAAACTGAGGTATACAGAGGTGAAATGACATGCCCAGTGTGAGTCTGGATTTGAATTAAGATCCTCCTGGCTCCAAGTCCAGTCATCTACTGCACTGTCTAGTTGGTGTACATATGTATGTATTACATTAATATAATATAATATATAACATGTATGTATTAATATATTATATATAATATTATATAACAATGATATAGAACATAGGACCATAATGATAATTCCATCTTATATAGGGAACTCAATGAAGGGATTTCCCTCAACCAATACAGTTAAACATCAGCATTTATCCTGCAATTTATGGTCTTAGTGAAGTTTCTACACATTGAAAGATTACATGCCTTGCTTAGAGTCTCTCAACCAGAATATATTGTGGGAGTGACTTGAATGTGTCTTTCTGACTCCTAGACTTACTCTGTATTCATCAAGCAATGTTGCCTCTCATAATATAAGAATAAAAATAGACACATGTCTCTTTCCATGCCTTCTGAGAGGAAGACCTGGGTTCTAGACCTGCCTCTGATGCAGGCTGGACTGTGAATATGGGCAAGTGACTTAACTTCTCAGTTTCCCAGATAAATCTCTAAGACTATAAGTTGCATGTGAGTTTCTAGTCTGAATCAATGGACAGATTTTCTAGGATGTGGATTTACTGAACTTATGAATTCCTAGGTCTGGATACTACCCTACACCCACCCCTACACACACACACACACACACACACACACACATCACACCACACTATACAACGCCACACATCACACATACACTTCTTTGATTTGGACTTTAGTTCTCACGCACTTCTTAGTGAGTGTTATCAAAGATACAAATTTGTCTGGGAATGTGTGGTGCTATCATGTCGCTGGTTTAATGATGTAAAAGGAAGTCAATGTGTTCTAGTCCAACTCCTACACTTCAGTTCAAAGAAACTGAGGGCCATAGAGGTGGTTATAAATGTTGTAAATTCCAGAGGCAGGATTTAAATTCAACAAATAAATACATCAACTGACACCTCTATGACCATGGAATTCATTGGTTTGAAGAGTGAAGTGGTAAGATTGACCATAGACCTTGTAGCCAGGCAAATGAAAGCATAGCTTAAGGAGATGAGGAGCAATCATAGAAGGCAGGACTAGAAAGAAAAGAGAAGGTGCTACTGATAAATATAAGCAGCGAATTTCCAACTTTGGAACACAAATGGTCTCTCATACCTAGAATAGAGTCCCTCCTTACCTACTTTGTGGAAGTGAGAGGTTTATTGAAACATATCTTGCAAGTGAGAAATTTATTGAAATGTTCCTTAAGAAGGCTGAGTTCAAATTCTACATCATGGACTTATTAGCCATGTGGCTCTGGGCAAGTCAGTTAACCTGTCAAAATTTCAGTTTCCTCATATATAAAATGGGTAAAATAATAGTAGGTGCTGTTAGGCAGGTACCTTATGATCCTGAGGTGAGAATCAAATGAGATAATATATTTAAATTGTTTTAAAACTAAAGGACTTTACAAATATGCAGGCATCACCATCACCATCATCACCATCATCCTCATTATCATCATCAGCAGCAGCAGCAGCAGCAGCATCACCACCATCATCATCATCATCATCTTCATCTTCCACTCTGCCACTGTTACTCCATCTTTTGCTTATCAAAAGTAATTTATGTTAGAAATCACTCTTCCAAAAGTCCATGAAGTCAAAGCTCGTGTCTACAAATCATCAATTTATATGAATGGAAGTCGTTTCCAGTAGTCAGATATTTGAAATTAACTCTTATTCCATGTCAAAAGCTTTGTGCTTGGAAATTAATGCACAGAACAAGAATGATTGCTCCCCTGTGGGGTACATTTTCATACAAGATTATATATCACAAATCTCATCACTTTTCTGTATTTCTCTTATGTGTGGTCCATGGACAATAGGGCAATCTAATTTTATTCATATATACACATACATATGTGGTATGTATATATGTCATGCTAGTAAAATTAATGGTAATATGAAATATACATATACAAATATGTCCAAATCAGAAAATTTGAAGTTTCTATTGGTTTCTGTCCATTTGGCAATGATAAAAAATGTTAAATTTATTTTATCTATCTATCTATCTATCTATCTATATATATATATATATATGACATTTTAGCTGAATAGTCTTTAAAGACTCCCTTAAGAGATAGAGAACAGACAAATATACTCTACAAGAGAGTCTGATGCTGGTGATTGGAGTGAGTGCAGAATTCCCCCAAGGAAAGGTGACCATAGATATAAAGAATGGGAGATGTAGGAGACAATATGTGTGTTTGTCCTTCATTGCCAAAGAAGAACATGCCATTAGAGAAATGATGACATGACTTGTACTTGACTTTGAGTGAGGGAGGGCTGTGCAAGTCACCAGCCTCACTTCTCCTCCAGAGTCATCTGAATTCAAGTGCCATGGAGAAGAACTAATTATCCCACCATATCAAAGTTACTTCTCCTACCAGGTAAGGGTTTATTTTAAAATACCTGGTCATAACAGATATCTTGAAAATCTCTGAAAAAATACCTAGAAAAGATAATGTAATATCTTTTTCTTGGCTGTTTAGAATCTTGTTTTGTTAAGGATTTACCACCCTAATCCTCCAACCCTGACAATGAAGACTGGTGGCCTTTTCCTCCCCCTCTTTCCCCCCTACCACATAAACTCACCAAGAAAGGGGTAGCCCTAGGAGGCAGGTGGGACAAAGTAAAGATGAGTGAGTGATCATATGATAATGTATGAGAGGTTGTACAATGGATACAAAAATAATTAGATTCCAGTCACTGAAAGTAACGTGTCGATGTTTTAAATATGCCATAACCTTCTAATTAATTCCATTCTCTATATAATAAATGACATAAGGTATGCTTTCCTTGAACCCTTTCCAAGAGTACTTAAAAATACTGACAGAACAAAGGGAGCTCATTATAAGCAGTGGAGGCATGTCATCTACCCTGAAGAATAGTGGGATAGCTAACCTCCAGCATAGTTACTTCTATAATTCTTTCAGTTAATATTTAACAACATATATATAATGGTTCTGTTAATTATAGATCTTCAGTGAAGTCAGAGGTGACAGTAACCTTGATCCATATACTGAATTTCATTGAAATCAGTTAAAAACTAGAGAGGATGTGTCAATAGGAGGGCTTTTAATGGCCAATATTTTGTTCATAAAGAACAGATTTACTCACAAAGTAAGTCTAAGGAATCAGCCTTTTGATGATCCTATACCAGATTTGACCATATCTATAAAAAACCTTTAAAAAGTTGTTGTGGATGGAGGAATGAACTAGAAAAGCTAAACTTCCATGTTTTACTGTTTCAAAGCTCTAATGTTCACATTCTGTGTTTCAGTATGAAACAAAATTCTAGGTAATCCAAGGGAAGCATAAAAGCAGTCCAGGAAGTCAAAGAGAATTTCTATGCTAGGTAGGCATTGTGAGAAGTACTGTAGATACAAATAAAAGCAAAAAGCCAGTCCCTGTTCTAATGGAGCTCACAGTCTAAGGGATGCAGTATGTCAACAACTATGCATAAACAAGTTATATATGGGATAAATTGAGAATACTCTTGGAGTCAGTGAACCTGTCAACTAATTTTGAAGTGTACATACTATGTTTCAACACTGTGGATACAAAGAAACTTTTTTAAAAAGCACCTTCTTTCAAAGAACTCACAATATAATGGGGGAGACAACATGGAAATAAGTTACAAACAAGATATAGAAGAAATCTTGGTGGTAGTCTCAGAGGGAAGGCATTGAGTTTATGGAGGACTAGGAAAGATGGGACTTTGAAGACTTGAAGGAAGGAAGGGAGGTCAAGAAGCAGAGATAAGCAGGGGTGGAGTTCCAGGCATGAGGAACAGCTAGTGAAAATATGGGGAGCTAGGAGTTGAGTACCATGTGTGAAGAGCAGCAAGGAGGCTAAGTTTAATTGGCTAATTAAACAAAAATTTGCTTTTGGAGAGCCAGCCTTTGCCCCTTATCTCAGCCTATGTGTAGGCAGCCAATTTGGGGAGACATTCATAAGGAAGATGGAGGTCAATTGTAGGTCATTTTTTTTCCTCAAGGGGAAAAATTGTGCTTGAGAGAAATAAAAATACACACATACACACACAAATTTTTCTCTGAAATGTTTATTCACTCTACTTATACTTTCCATTTCTTTCCCTGATGACCATGGAATTCATATTTCCTTTTCTGCTTTGTTTATTGCTACAGCACCCTCTTATTTCCTATTGTTAAAGGACTGTCCTTCTAATAGACAAATGTTAACTTCTCCTAGCCAATAGTCATCATTCAAATGGGCAAACATCAACTGAGTATAAAGGGAGCTGGCACCAAATAATTGTGGTTTAACTGGAGGTGCAACCACAAACAACACATGGAGAGAATAATGTCATGTTTCCTCTCTGTATCTTTTACCGTGTTGTGTTCATCCTTGGTTGCCAAAGAAGACCATGCCATCAGAGAAATGATAACGTGACTTTCACTTGACTTTGTTTTGAGTGAGGGAGGGCTATGCAGGTCACCAGCCTCACTACTCCTCCAGAGCCATCTGAATCTGGTGACCAGATTTTCATCAGGAGCACTGGAGATGATCCAGGATGCACTGGGAGACCTGCACAGATCTTGACCTAAAGGGGCCATCTCTTAACTTATTTGTAAAATGGAGGGTTAGGTTACTTGACCCCATTCCAAATCTATGATTCTGACTCTCTTTGATTTGTGTGCGTGCATGAATTTACAAATTTGCAGCAAGTTATCCTTTATTAGGGGCTTTTAATTTGAAGCTAGAGGGACTTGCTAGGTATGTCATGATAGGAGATTTATGAATGGATAAATGTGTGATGAAGATGGCCTTTGAAGTCCCTTCTAGTGTTGGAATTCTGTGATTCTATGAAATTTTGCTCCAGGCTTTAGATTCGTACCTAATCACAAAGTGAAAATAATCAACCCACCACATTCTTTATATCATGTTACAGGAAAAGGGCAAATAAGCTGAGACCAGTGAGCATTCACCAATCTCACCTCAAATACCCCATTAAAATGACAAGGGGGATAGAATTTTTTATCTGAGTAGACTAGAGAGAATGTGAAAGTTAATTTGAGGAGCCTGTGACAACAAGGATCTCTCTGCATAGGCAGACTGGTTACGTTGGTTGATTTTAGTCTAAACAAATTACTTTGAAGTCAAATCAGTGCTTTTTTGTTTTATTTTTTAAAATACTTAAGCAATTTTGAAAATATAGTCATTTCCCCTTGTAGTATCAGCCCCATTACATTCTCCCTTGTAAAAGAGAAAAGCAAAACTGAACAATGCAACAGCAATGTCTAATAGTATAAACAGAATTCACCTATAGTGAGAGGAGAGAATTAGGCTTCATGAACTGTTCTTCAGAAGCAAAGGTAATCGATTAAATTAATCAGTCTGACTATTTTTTACATTGTTTTCACCAGCATATTATGATGGTATATGATTCTCTTGGAGGGGAGGGGAGGGGAAGGGAGGGGAGGAAAGAAGAGGGGAAAAGAGGGGAAAGGAGAGATTTTGACTCAAGTAGGCACAGTGTGAATAAAAAGGAGAAGGCATAGAAAAGAGATATTTCAGAGATACTATTATTAATTTCTGTGAACTGATTAGACATAGGGGATGAAGGAAAGAGACAAGTCAAAGATGCCCAGGCTGCAACCATAGGTGATTGGGAGGATGTAGTACCTGTGGGAAAATTATGAGAATGGCAGATGTATGTGTGATGATGATGATGATAGTGTAGTGTTTGAGGCATGTTGAATTTGAGATCACAGTGGGACATCTAGATTTAGAGGTCTAGAAGCCACTGAAATTGTGGGAGTAGAACTCAGGGAAACAAAGAAAGAGCCTGGGGTGGAGGTACAGATTTTGGAGTCACCTGTAGGTTGATGAACTTGAAATCTGATGATTACTAAGTGTCATGTTAATTAAAGATCTTCCCTACCCATTAATAATAGGCCTCTGGTGGAGCCCATTAAGGAAAGCTTTATTAGGGGAGTTTTGTTTTCTAGGAAGAGCTGCACCTTCTGTTAATTTCTATGAGGCATTAGTGTGTGTGTGTGTGTGTGTGTGTGTGTGTGTGTGTGTGTGTGTGTGCCAGCTGAGACTCTGGGTAGCCATTAAGGAGTCTCCTCACTTTGAAAACTCAGATTTTGGTGTTTCTCTCTGATAACTATGTATGTATGTAAGGTCAGAAAGTTGTATCTGTCCATTGATCTGTGATGTATGTATTACAATCAGACAGTTAGAAGTGCTTTCTGTTGATCTTTATTTCTCTGCTTGTATTTTTTCTTTTGATGTGACTAAAGAATATTGTTGACTCTTCAAAAGTTCCTTTATTTTCTAAAAGAGAAAAGAAGATCTAAAAACCTGTACTAGCAGGCTATTCTGGATGTGTCAGGGTGCTTGCTTCTACACTAAGGAAGAGAAGGAAGGGAAAAGTACCAAGGACAGAGCTTTGGGGAATACCCACATTTAGGAGTCAGGAAGAGCTAGATGAATCAGTAAAAGATAAAAGGAATGAAGATAGAAGAGTCATCACATATAAGAGAAGAGAAATAATCAAGAAATAAAAGGTTTATAGAGTCAAATGGACAACCGAGAAAAGGCATTAGACTTGGCAATTAAGGTTTCCTTTTTGACTCTGCAAAGAGCTATTCACCTTTTTAGGCATTCGTCCATGCAAACACATTAGCTGTTTCACAGCAATTGTAAAAGTCAGGTTCAGACCAATGGTCTAGCCTGAGAAAGTCAAATGAAATGTCATCGATTTACATATTACTGAGAAGTCCAGCTGCTGTTCTAAACTGCCTACAGAACATACCTCCACCAACTTACACACACACACACACACACACACACACACACACACACACACACATGTCCTTTCTCAAGGTCTGAATGATGAGGTAATACACAGTTATTCATGATTTTGAAGACATAAAGAGGAGAGCAGAAGAGAGTAGAAGAAACAAAAGGAGGGGAAGGGAAAGGAGAGGAGGAGAGAGAATGGAGGGAAGGAGACCTGCATACATTTATGCTTGTGTTTCCCACCTCAGGTCCTTTCAAATGCTTTGGTTGATCCTAGAAATGGTTCTTTAAAATCACTCCTTGATTTTAATGAACCAGAGCTTGTGATTTCCCTTATTATACTCTCTATGACCTTGGGCTAGGCATTTCTCCTTTCTTGGGCTCAGTTTCCTCATGGGAAGACAAAGGAAGGAATGGGGAGAGGCATGAACCTGATTTCTAAGGTTCCTTCCAGCTTTATCATTCTATGTTTCTGAAATTGCCCAAATAGTAAATGATCCTACTTGTATTCTTTGAGCTGTTTTCATTTAGTTAGAATTAATCTCTTGGTTGCAGTCATTTCTCTTAGGACTCAGAGCTCCTCATTCTCTGTCAAGGTGTTTAACCTACCAGTGTCCCCAAGGAGAGTGGGCTTGATGCTTAGCTCCATATCAGTAAAGTCTGTTTGGTCCATGACATTACTTTGTTCCAGAGTGTACATTCCCTGGGGTCCTCTTCTAATATATGCACAAATGTCTCTCTTGTAGCTTTCTTTCCGAACACTGATCTCGGGATGTCTGAGGATGTTAGCTTTCTTCTTTGGAGTCCCATAGGCATTACATGATGAGCAGATTTTTTTTTAATCATATTTAGCTTCTAAGCAGATTTTTAAGGTTCTCTGGATGGATTCCAAGATAAAGTGTTGGTTCTTATTTCCTGCTTTTATCCAACAGACTGGATTCTCCACTTTCCTATCCTAGAGATCATTTTTTGTATACCTTCTTAGTCACTGAAGCAAGGCTATTAGATTAGACCACTTCAATCAAGGAAAAAGTAGACTATCTGTGATGGCTTATGATGATATGGCAAAATACTTCCTTCAAAACTCTCTTCTCAATTATCAGAAATGCATCAAAATTATCTAGGATTCCTTGAAAAACTAACACAAGACCCTCATTGTGAAGTGATCTTCTGATCATTAATGTTTCATCTGATGATGAAACATAAAATGGGACACATGCTCACCAAAAGTATTTTGCATTATCATGGGGAATTTCTGAGGAAAATCTCAAATTGGGGAGGAAATTTCTCTAGCTTATAAGATCTTTATATTGCTCCTGTCTTTGGATGGTATTTGGTTAATTACATTTCTCTGTGAAAATTTGAAGAAATTCCTTTATGAAATTCACAGTCTCTCAAAAGAGTATAACTTGAGCATCCATACAAGAAACCAAATGGATGAAGCATACCTTTTATATGGTATGCAGTTAGATGGACAACCCATCGAGCTCATTTTTCAGGGACAAATCAATAAAAAATGAGTATGGTACACATGTATGCTTATACATATAACTTGGACAAATACTACAAGGAGACTACAAATTAAGCCCAAAATTAAAGGAGGAAGAAAACAAGCCAAATAACTTTTGCAAAATGGTGAACTACTCTAATGACCTGAAATTGCTCTCTAAAACAAAGACATATCTTTTGAATACCAATGGGCTACTCATTTTGGTCACAAATCACACAATACTGCAGTCTCCAAATAATCAAGAATGAATATGGCTCAGAGGATAACAGAGAGAAACATGTTAGGTATGAACAGGCTGCAGCATGTAACAAAGGAGAACCTTCAAAGAAGATGACTTAGTCACATTGCAAAATTAAAGAATAACTGATGGCAGCCTGTGTGCTTTCTTGGCCTCCTGGAGATGTCAAGAGAAAGTGAAAAAGATCTCCACCACTTTGTATGCCCTTCTGTAATTGGAGGACAAGGGTCACATTGAATGAGGAGGTATGAGAAGTGTGTGATCTGCATCTCTGGAGGAAATATTCACAGCAGGGAGCTTCCTATTCAAATATTATATATGAATTTATTAATAAAAAAGATAGCATAAAATAAAATTTCCAAATTAAAATTTCAATTGAAATATTTAAATAAATGAATATATATTTAAAATCGAGTGTACATTTGTCTATGTGCTCTTTTCAAATGCGTGAAGATCTATATAATAGCAGAGAGTTCCATCCTGATATGCTTGGTCTCAGGAAGTAGAAACAAGAGAAATGAACAGAAGCTGAGAAGAGATAAAATTGGGCTCAATGACACAATAAACTTCCTGTTAGAATTGTCCAAACATGGTGGTGTATTGCCTTGAGGTCTTCAAGCAGAAACTGGATGACTACTTGTCAAGTATACAAGAACGGGAATTTCTTTGGTTTTATAACTGGACTAGATGTCTGCTGATCGCCCATATAACTCTCAAATTATGTGACATTTATATAGGGTCCACATGTGTGTACAATACATATATATATATATATATATATATATATATGTATATGTGTGTATGTATATATGTATGTATTTATACACAGAGACATCTATACATACACATATGTACATGCATGTATATGTACATGTGTGTGTATCTCTCTATATATCTCTATCTATCCATCCATCTATTTATCTATCTATCTCAGTTAGGTGTTGCCCTGGACAGAGTGCTTGGCCTGAAGTCAGGAAGATGAATGAATCTTCCTGAGTTCAATTCTGGCTTCCAATATTTACTAGTATTATGACCCTGGACAAGTCACTTAACCCTATTTGCCTCAGTTTCCCCTTCTCTAAAATGAATTGGAGAAGGATATAGTTAAACCACTCCAGTATTTTTTGTCAAGAAAATCCCAAATGGGGTCACTAAGAGTTAGACATGACTGAAATGAATAAACAACAACATATATTTGGTGCTTAAAGGAGAAGGCTTCAGTTATCTGGAAAAATCAGTCATGTAAGTCTCCAGTGAGATTAAATAAATGAGATACACTGTTAAATGCTTTTGAAAGATAAGAGAAGTTTTGATACTATGTATAATCATCAGCCATATTTTAAATAGGCTCTAGCTAAATACATTCTCTGAAAAGTCACTGCAGTATAATGTTAATTTTAGACAACATATTATCCTATGTTGGCTAATTAAGAGATTTTGTTGTAATCTTTAACTATAGGTACCCTTCAAAGGAGTCCACAGTCATTTTAACAGGAAGTAGCAGAATCATTAATAGCTTATATCGCCAGATCGATTTCAAACTAACTTATCTTTATGACTATAGAAGTTATGAATCTTCAGCTAGTAAACATATCATCCCCTTAAGTTCTCATCTCCCTTATGTGGAATTAAAATTTGCGTACCCTTACATACATGCATCCACACAGATATACATACATATTGTATATATGTATATACATGTATATATGTATGTGTGCATATGTCTATATGGACACAAATATAATCTCACATATATGCACATACACACATATACACACAGGTGTGTCTATATATATGTACCACCTCACACACATGTATATAGACACATATTCATGCACACATACACATATGTATGTGTGTGCATGCATATACATGTACACAGAGGTACATATGCATACATATATCCACACATATATGCACATGCAATGAACATATGTGTCTATATATGCTTTCACATACATGTATACAGACATGTGTATATACACACATGCATGTGTGTGCATACCACCTAACATTTATGTGTACATATACCGCATGCATATATACATGTATATGTATGTATATACGTTCATATATAGTATGTGCATACACATTCTTAATTCATAGTAAGACTCTAAGCTCCTTAAGGGCAAGGTCTTTGTATCTTCAGCACCTAGTACAGAATTTGACACATAGTAGGCACTTAATAAATGCTTCTTTATTGGTTGATTGATAAACATACAGCCTAAGGGTACAAATACAAATTTTTAAAAGTACTTGCAAGACTGAGTTTACATTGAGGGTGGAGATGTTGTAATAATCAAAGCCAATATCTATAGAGTTGACATCCTCACTTGCTTTTCTATTGTGCTCTAAGGCTCATGGGACCTTCCCATGTGACTGAAAACTGAATTCTTCCATATATGTTGTACTCCACTCAGCCCACCCCCATTAGAAGAAGAGCTCCCTGAGAGTAGACTCTTACTTTTTCATTTGTATCCCCAGGACTTCACACAATACTTTGCACATAGTAAGTGTTTAATAAATGCTTTAGTCATTCTTATAGTACTTTCAGATTGGCCAGACTTTTCATATGCATGATACTTTTAACACTACTGGGTAGTAGGTGATATCATTATCACATTTCACAGGAATGATGAGGAAAGCAAGGCAGAGAGCAGTTGTGGCTGGCCCAGGGTCACACAGCTAGTAAGTACCTCAGGTTGTATTTTAACTAAGATCTTCCTGACTTCAGGACCAGAAATAGATCCAAAGTCAGGTACAGAGATGAAGAATATGGAAATAACAGTGTAATTTCCAGAATTCAAGAGCCTAAGCAGCAGAAAGGATCAGAAAAGGCCTTGATTAGGACGTGTCACTAGGGCAGTGCTCTGAAGGATGCGAGGGGGCAGAAATGGAGAGGGATTACATTCTGGACATAGGGCACAGCATGGGCAAAGACATGAAGGTTAGAGAGAGACTATCATATATAGGAGACAACTTAGTAGGTCATTTTTACTGGTATAGAGAAAGCATCAAGGCGAGTAATATGAAACTAGATTGGAAATCTCAGAGTCATATTGAAGAATGTTTTGAATGCCAGGCTGAGGATTTTCTACTTTATCTAGAGGCACTAGAGAGCCATTTGAGATTTTAAATAGAGCAATGGCATGATCAGGTCTGTATTTTAATAATAACAATTTAGAAACTGTGCAAAGAATGGTTTTAGAAGGGAAGAAATTAGAAGCTGGGAAACCAACTAGAAGGTTATGACAATAGTGTAGGTATGGGATGATAAGGATCTCCAGCATTACATTCCCTCACTCCTTAATGAAGATAACCCATGAATTTGACCTGAAGAATCCTGAGATATCACTACTAGCCCTTCTTCCAGCTTCACCTCCATAGCCATCATGGAGGGGAGGAATTTTTATGGAAAAAAGACCCAACTTCCGTCAATGGGCAATGAGCCCAGGAGCCTGGGAATGGCAATGTTGCCACCAGCCATCATTCCAAAAGGGAGCTTCATGGAAGAAGGACCTGCTTCTGTGGGTGTTACAGAACCTACCTCCTCTTTAATCACAACTACTGATGACCCATTTAAATTCTTGGCATTGTCAATTGGTTCTATAAATGATAGATAAGAGTTTATCAGTGGAGGGCATGCGGACATTAAAGAAGATGCATTTAATTTGCAGCTGAAATCTCCAATGTGAGTTGTGCTCCGCCATTAAAATTTGAGTTCCTTGAGAGTGGGGGCAGCTAAGTGGCACAGTATAGAGTGCTGGACCTGGAGTCAGGAAGACTCACCTTCTTGAATTCAAATCTGACACTTACTAGTTTTGTGACCCTGGGCAAGTCACTTTACCCTCTTTGCCCCTTAGTTTCCTGTAAAATGGGCTAGAGAAGGAAATGAAAAACCAGTCTAATATATTTGCTAATGAAACCTCAGATGGACCCACAAAGAGTCAGACCCAATTGAAAATGACTGAGCAGCAACAAATTCTTGGGTGTAAGAACATTTTGTTTTTCTTTTTGTAACCCCCAGTGCTTAGTACAGTGCTTTGCACACTGTAAATCCTCAGTATGTGTTCATTTATTCATTAGAGTATACATATACATGTGTGTATTTAAATGTGTGAATATGTCTATACATATGTGTATATATAAATATGTATGTTTGCACACATAAAATATTCATATCAGTCATTTATATTATAGTATTAATTTCATTTATGGTATATTGGTATTACCCTTTAAAGGGATACACACACACACACACACACACACACACACACACACATGCACAAGTTTGGGGGAAATTAAGTTTAGTTAAGTCATGACATTTGTCAAAATGCAAACAGAGACAGTAGACTAGAAGAAGAATCCTGGAACTTTCTGAGTAATGTAAGACATTTTTTGATAGTTTTAATTGCTAAGAGGTTGAGTTCTTCTCTGGTTACTTTCTCTTCTAAGTCAGTAAATAACCTTGAACTGCTCCTAACCTTGACTTTACTTTGATATTAATTCCTTAAAGAAAAGAGAGCTTGAAACTCCTTGGCTGGTCTTACCTAGTAGGAGTACACTGTTTGCTACAGCCAAGTGTAACATTTGTCTTTTAAGATTCCACAACATCCTTTTCCAAACCAGTTTCGCAATCTCCCCTCCCTAACGAGGAGACCTTCTGTACCAACTTTCCAGCCTTCTACAGATTGTCACATTACAGAGGAGGTACATGTCCCAGAATGACAGGGAAAAATGAAGATGCCAACAGACTTCTCTCTCAGCAATAGTCCTCACTACTGACTGCCATGACAACTCAGGGGAGGGAGAGAAGATTTCTCTTCTCCCTTTTCTATTTTTTTAAAGGTAATTATTTTACTCTTTGAGTTGACTCTGTTTACTTATCTGGCTATTATCAATCATAGTATGATTGTGGGAAAGTGCTTTTCAAGGTTAAATATAGGTGGGGAGGGGAGAGCTATTTTCATATCTGGAAAACTGCCAAAGGACCCATGCTAAGGTAGTTTTGCAATCTAAAATTGCAGCTTTTATAGATAAGACTAAAGGGAACCTTGCTAGCCCATTGAATCTTTGATTTTCTTTGGAGGTGTTTTTAGGTGGGCAGTATTTTCATATATGTCGGTGTGTATACACACATATACATGCACACACATACATATATGTCTATGTACGTGTATGTGTATGTATGTGTGGCTATGTATATGTATGTGTGTATGTATATATGTGTATATATGTGTGTCTGTATATATATTATATATGTATATGTGTGTAGGTGAATGTATAGCTGTCTTAAGCCCAAATCAAAGGATCTGAAATTTTACTCGTATAGATAGAATCTTGTGCCTACATATGGTCCTGTTGTGAATTTCACAAGACAGTTTTCAAGTTTTTCCACTATGTGTCTACTTAGATTTTATTTTTTGCTTTTGTTGAGTTCTTCTGTTTTTGTTTGATTTTGTAGGAAGTGGAGGGGAGGGAAGCAGGTGTGTTTTGGGGGAAGGGGGTGTCAATCAATAACTTCATGAACAACAAAAGACAGCAGCACTGATGCAGTGTTATTGGCAGGAACCAGACGTTATGTCATTTACAAGGGAAGTTCACATCAGCTTTCTTACAAAGAATATCCCTCAACTAAATTGAAACAGGAGTGACAGTGGCTAAGGAACATGGTAAATTAAAGCAATTCTCCAATTAATGCAGGGAAGGCATCCTCATATTAAGGAATGTGATCAAATGAAGAGACAAACTTCAGTCAAGTCTCCAGATTCTCTTTGCCAATCAAGTATTGCCTAAGTCCAGAAATCTTAACCAGAGTTTGTGATTTTTTTTATATTTAGGTAACTATCTCTACATAATTGGTTTCTTTTGCAAGTCTATATATCTTATTTTATGCATTAAAAAACGTTATTCTGAGAAAATTTCAATAGAATTCAAGAGATCTATGACAGAAACACTTGAGTAGGTTAGCATCAGATGTTTATAAATCCTGTCTCAGACACCTATTAGCTATGTGATCTACTCTCTTAACCTATTTCCTCATCTGTAAAATAAAGATTATAATGAACTGGATGGTTTCAGAGGTCTCATCACAATGAGTCCTTAAGTTCTAAGAATATTGTGACCCTGGAAATGAGAGAAGAATGTTAAAGAATCTAAGAGAGATTGGAAGTAGTCACACTTTTATCCAGTCTACAAATTCTGAAGGATTAGAAAATAAGGCACAATATACATTACATGGGAAACCATGAGCATTGCAAGATATAATATGAAATCTGCACAAACAGATGCCCAGAAAGGCTCTAGCTAGATGGACACAATTCATTGACAGTTGAATTTCAACAAAAATAAGCAATCAGTTTGGGTAATCTTGGAAAAAGAAAATATAGGAAGTAGAATAGTATTGAGGCATTTTTATCTCAATAGCTAAACTGCAAATGTGAAATTCATTAAGGGCTTATTCTGTTTCAGATCAACAAGCATTTGCCAATGAGTTTTGCACTTGGACACAGGGAGAAGACTTCACTGAAACTGCAGATTAGAGGCACTGGAACTTCTCAAAAAAATCACTGTATTTTTTTATTGTGGTTGGTTAGGTGGCAAACTTTATTAAACTAACATATGTCATGATGCCAGGGGTGGAACATCAACAAAAGAAGGGCAAAAGGTAGAGTTTCTAGGGAAAGCATAGTAATTATTGCTCTCTCTTAGCCGTCCCGAACCAATTTAAAGAGTACAGGTTACGCTCAAGAGCCTCCAGGCAAAAGACCTTTTCAGTGGGTTCAAACCAAACAATGAGAAGTAATTTTCTCCTATCTGGATTTTGAACCTCAGGACACTTTCTCTCCTGGAATCAAGGGAGAACTGGAAGACTTTATCATGTTTCTTGGAAGTTAACGTTCCTCGTAGGATTCTTTAAAGAAAGGACTTTTTTTTGTTAGAGTTTGTTCAAAGTAGACAGCTAGGCAGCACAGTAAATAGAGCACTGACCTTGGAATCAGGAATTCCCATCCTCATGAGTTTAAATCCAGCCTCAGACACTCGGGGCAAGACACTTCACCATGCTTGCCTCAGTTTCCTCATTTTAAAATTAGCTGGCAAAGAAAATGGCAAATCACTATCATATCTTTATGAAGAAAATACCAAAAAGGGGTCCCACAGAGTCAGAAATGACTGAACAACATAGTCAACCACGATTCAAGTTTACTCCAAGAATTCAAGATACCTCAAAACTCCAAATGAGCCTGTTTGGATGTACCTTGCTTTTTGTTTCTAATGCATTTTGTCAATCAACCAACTCCAGTCTACCATGTCATTATCATCCCAATGTCATAGGCAGTATTCCTCTGTTACAATATCTGTCTGACAGAAGAATAAAAGCAGGTTTACATGTTCACTCTTTCTTTCCCAGGACTAACATCTGACCTATGTGTGCATCTCGGTGTCTGTATCTGTGTCCGTGTTTAATATCTCTTTGATGGCAGGAGAGATTTTGGTTTTTTGCTTTGTTCTGTTTTTAATGAGTGGAGTTAAATCAACAAAACATTAAGTTGAACATAAAACCACATTCATTGATCATTAAGATTTATGAGAGGCAGCATAGTATAGAAGATACAACATCCAAGATAGTGAGACCTCCCTCTGGCACATATGGTGAGA
>CM053772.1:43506945-43579359 GCA_028658325.1 Potorous gilbertii | reverse complement strand
TACTCTCATCACATTCGACTAAAGGAAGGAATAAAATTCACACTCATTTTGGTATGAAAGCCTGTCTTACAATACAGGAAAGTGGAGGAGAAGAAGATAAGCAGGGTGGGGGGGATGATGGAAGGGAGGGTAATGGGAGGAGGGAGCAATTTGAAGTCAACACTCTTGGGGAGGGACAGGATCAAAAGAGAATAGCAACAATGGGAGGCAGGATAGGATGGAGGGAAATATAGATACCTACACACTTTCAAATTACTTTGTCTATATTTTACATTTACTTATGTTTAAAGTGTTTCTATCCAGTAGAATGTAAGTGATTCAGGGCAAGGACTGCACATTTTTGTCTTAATTATCTCTACTGCTGACACAGTGCAGGTCACATGGTAGGCAGTAATAAATCTTTTTTTGAACGAAATTGAATTAAAACTCTGATCGTAGACCTGATAAGGATTGGTAAACATGGAAGTACTTGCAAGTGGAGTGGAAGATATTAATAAAGGGACACTAGAGAGTGTGGGGAAAGGATGTAGAAATTAGGAGCAAACAATACAACTTTATCTGCTTCACAATTTTTGTGAATGAGACACTGTAGTGGTAATTTAAGTGAGGAGATCTTCCTCATTCATATGCCTATGTGACCTGCCTGGGTCACATGGAAGTCTAAGTCACATGGATCCT
Source organism: Potorous gilbertii (assembly GCA_028658325.1). Classification (NCBI taxonomy): domain Eukaryota; kingdom Metazoa; phylum Chordata; class Mammalia; order Diprotodontia; family Potoroidae; genus Potorous; species Potorous gilbertii. Next base: position 43,578,681 of record CM053772.1, on the reverse strand, counting down.
GTGTATGGGTAGAAAAGGAAAAGTAGAACAGGAAGAGGAGGGGCAAGAGCAGAGTTGAGAGAAAGTGAGTCACAGCTAGGAAGGATGAAGGCTGCTGGCTAGCATGAGTAAAAAAAAACTTGTTTGTGATTTTATTTAAGAGACCCTGCTTGTGATTTGTTTAGTGGAGCTGGTTTGTGGGAAGATTAGCAGGGGGAAGGCTTGGGAATGGTGGTGTCCTCTGCTTTGTTACTGTGTATAGATGTCTGTTGCTGTGATGGATTTGGCTTGCTGGTGTCTGAATAAATGTTTTGATTCTCTCTTCCATGTGGAGAGTATGTGATATTTTATGGTTCAGAATTACTCCAGGATATTCGTGGCCCCTGTAGGCACTGTGAGTATTGCATTGACTGTACAACAAGGATGAGATCACAAAATATCAGACCTGTATTTGGAAACAGAAAGGCAGCAGAAACAAAGAAAGAAATGGATGTCCCAGGGTGGGAGGATTTGTCTTATTCCTCCCTAGCAAAAGGAATGAGCTAAAAGCATAGGGCTCTGTGAAAATTGGCAACAGAAAGGAGAACTGAGAGACTTAGAAAGATGTTTGCAAGGTACCACCAATGGAACCAGGGAAAGAAATGGCAGAAGTGTGTAGGTGAGGCTAGACCTTGCTAACAAGCTATCAAATTACTTGTAAATGAAAAGGCAAGCTGCTGGAAGAGAAACTTCAGACGGAGAGGGAATGGCTGGTTTGCAGGAGAAACATTTATCCTTGCAGCATTTAAACTCTCCTTTAGAGGAACAAGCTAAAAAGTATCAGGTACTGGGATAAAAAGGTTGTTGCTAGTTTGACTCACAGGAGGAGAGGAAAAGTTAACAATAGGAAATCAAATGCAATCCTTGCACAGACTGGGCTTGACTGGGGCCCTAACAGACCAGGAGATTCCTGGAAGGAGAATGAAACAAATAAGGAGGCTGAGGTTTGGCTAGTACTAGGAAGGAAGCAGGAGAATCAAGGGGGCCACACAGTGTTTGGAGAGGTAATTGAGGATTTAATTCAGTGAGAGGTCACAGGTGTTTTGAGTTGGTGCACTCAAAGCATGGGAGATTTGTTGGGATCTTGAATGGTGAGAATCAGAAAAAGATGCATTTCCTCAAGAGAGAAGAGCAAATAGCCAGAGGATTCAGTCAGAATAGATTGAAAAGAAAATAAATGTTTACTGCTCTATTGAGAGCAGGGGTAGATTTAGAAAAATAGATGGCATTCCAACTAATGAAGTATACAGAATGTATTGAGAAATGGAGTTGATATTAAACTGAGCAGGGAGATGAGAAATGCCCCTATGGATCATTCTGAAACATTGTATCCAAATTTGTCCTACTTGCAGGAAGAATAGCAATTTGTTCCTATTAAAGATAAGGTCAGATTAAAGAAAGTATACCTCTAGACAGAATGGTTATCCCCAAACTGCAAATTAGAAAACTGTAAACAGTGAATGAGGCTAAGATGGTGGGGTCGTGGACTTTAGAAGCATGACCCTATATCTACCCTGTTTCTGGTTATTGTCTCCTAACAATTTTGGCTTTTTGCCTGATCACTTAAACCAGATATCACCCCTTGTCCACCACTGTGATATGTCACCTCTGGGCCTGTTGTTGACCAAGCTACAGATGCCAGCTAAAGAACTAACCTCTTGAATGGGACCTCTTGGGTCAGGGACAGCTCTATGTCCAATCTCAGCAGGAAAGTAGCTATGGAAGAAGAGACCTTCACCCTTTACCTCAAGATTTTGGGCCCTATTCATTTGAAGGGAAAATGATGGGGTATTTATGCTTGAGCCCCACCCTAAGATATTGTTTTGTATGTTCATTTTATGTAATCCATATTATATTGTTGTAAACTTATGTTGACATCAGTTGTCTGAGATATTGTTTTATATGCTTGTTTTCTGTTGATATCAGTTGCCACACTGACCTATATAATGAATACAAAAGATCTTGGGACCACACGTAATAGTAATTTAAATGGGGAGATCTTTCCCACTCATTAATAGGCCCATGTGACCTATCTGGGTCACATGGAAGTCTGAGTCACATGGAGCCTGTGATGGGAGAAGTTTGCTGAATGGGTGGAACAGGAAGAGGTGGAGTTAGAGCAGAGCTGAGCGGAAGTAAGTCAGAGAGCAATCAGAACTAGGAAGGATATAGGCAAGCAGGCAGCTGGCTAGTGTGAGTGAAAGAGCTAGAGAGCCTGCTTGTGATCTATGTCATGTAGCTGGTTTGTGGGAAGCCTAGCAGGGGGAATGCTTGGGGATGATGTTGTCCTCTGAATTGTTATTGTATATAGATGTCTTTGTTGCTGTGATGGATTTGACTTTCTTGTATCTGAATAAATGTTTTGGCTCTGTCTTCCATGTGGAGTCTGTGATATTTCTCAATTCAGAATTGTGCTGGGATATTCATGACCGCTATAGGCACTGTGAATATCCCACTGGCACGACAAACACCGTCCTTTATTCCTCATTGTCTACATGGAGGAAATTGAGGCTCAGAGAGATGACAAAACTTAACCGAACTTGCCCAGTTAATACCTAGGATGCTGATCATATTATCATTGCATTTATAGCTTAAAGGGACCTTAGAGAGCATCTATAGCTAAACACATACCCAAAGATTTCTCAAGATCAAACAGATATTGTGTAGCAGGATAAAGATTCAAATCCAGGTCCTCTGATCCCAGATCCAACATTCTTTGTACTACATTTGGTATGTCACAGTCAACTAAGCTGATCTATGGGTTTTTTTTTCTCCTGTTTCTCTCAGCCAAGTGAATATCACACATACATCTTTGGTACAAAATGATGGTATTTATAATTCAGTGAGAGCTAACTAAGCACAGAAGTATACTAATGCATTATTGAGATTGAAAAACCAAACACTGAGAAGTCAAGAAATGCCAGACTTATGGCCTTTATGACAGTAATTGGAACATGACCATGCAGTTTGAATATCCTTGCATTCACATACAATATACCGTGATATGTACATGTGATTCCAAGAAATAAAGTGAACCACACTACCATAAATCCCACTGAATGGAATCTCAAATGCAGGCATCTTGCAGTCAAACCTTAATTTGAAATAGTCTCCGTTAATGACAACAGCTGATAATCTGGCTCCCATCTCCCCTTCAAGGCTTACTGCACAGTGGCTTGCCTTCATGGATCCTATGTCTCAGCTAAAATGACCAGTTTGCTGCTCTCCATAGTTCCTACATTTTAATTCTGCTTTCTACAGATGTCTTATAAAGTAAGCATTTCTTCCTGGTACCTGTCATTTCATATCCTATTTCTGTGACTTTTCATAAAGGTACTCCCTCCTCATCTCTACTTCCAGGAATCCCTAACTTAGTTCATTGGCTCAATTCTGGTGTTATGTCCTAAAAAAGACATTTACAGATCTTAATTTCCAGTCTCCTCTCTATCAAGGTTGCCTAAGACTGACCTTGCATGTACTTTGTATTTCTTTATATCCACTCCAAAGAACGCAAACTCCTTGAGCACTGGGTCCATTTTGTTTATTTGTCTGTATCCCCATGGTATCTGATACATAGCAGGTATTTCCTGAGAGAAGGAATTTGATCTATATAATGTTTTATGGTTCACAAAGCACAATATATGCATTACCTCACTTAGTTCTCATAAATCATTAGATGATACACCTAGAACCTGAAGGGATCTGAAAGGTCATTTGGTTTAATTAGTTTCCAGAGGAGGAGATAGAGACATAAGGAAGTTAGATAACTAATACAAGGTCACATAGGTAATAAACATCAGGGGTAGTTTTTGAATCCAGGTCCTCTGACTCATATCTCATTTGGCTAAAACATGGTGCTAATTCGTCATGGGTAATGAGTTTGATTTCTGTGTAGGTAGGGTGACTTTGCTTTCTCTCATAGCTTCATGCTGAATTCAGAGTTGATTGTAGTATAGGGGAAAACATGAGAACGCCTTTAGGCTTTGTGCTTTTAGAGGCTGTGTCTTGCTTCAAGGACCAGATGGTTGGACAGTGACTCAGGGAGGCAGTCAGTAGGGGAGTAGAAGGTGACTTTATCAGCTGATGTTTAAAAAGCCCTGAAGTTTTTTATACATGTAACCATCTCACAAATCATCCCTACCATTCTCCCACTGCACTGAACGTAAAGTGAGTGGGACTATAGCCCTTCATTAGTGACCTCTAGTTCTGCACCTCTCCCTCATACTAATTTTTCCAATTTAAAGCTGCTTTTGATACTCTTTTAACCTAGTTTTATATATAAAGTGGGAGAAGAGTAGGATAGTAAGGGGACTTCATGTGATCTAATCCCCCACACCCTGCTCCATTAAAAGTTGCTGCATACTACATGCCTAACCCACATTGACCCAATTTTGTAAGTGATTTTTGGTCCGAAGTATGAATAAATCAGTACAAACTCACCCTCACTTCTGAAGTGTTGGGGAGGAAAAATTCCCACTACTCATCAGACTCATGGTGGGTCAGTTAGTAGTGTCATCTTCATATCTGGAGGGAGCTATAGTCTTATTTTATGATTATAAGATTTCAGGTCCCAAACTCATCTATTAGCCTGCATGTTATTCCACTTGTTTACTTAAGCCTAATAAAAGATTGTTTCTTCTGGGCAAGGATATGATCTGTATTTTCAATGCTGCCTTGAGGAAAGAGTCCAATGCTGGTGCTAGGATGAATGGCTAGAGAAATGGGGAGGTTAAGGGGAATAAGTAAAGAGTTCACTGAAATAACAATGGGAAAGGAAGGGAAACTGGACCAGAAGAAAGCTCTGGAAATCTTTAATCATGAAAGAAGGTCTTTTTTTTGTTTCTTTTTTAAACTAGAATTCATGTCTTTCTGTAACTAAGAAGGGCTCTTTCCCCACACCTCCTTTGATCAGAAGAAATGCCTAGGTTCTGATTTTTATTTACAACACAGCATGTGCTATAAAACCAATATCACACCAAATGAAACAGATTGATACCCCTGCAGATACCAAGTTTCCTGTCCAATTTCTACTCAGCTTTCCAATCCTCCTGTAAGTATGGCATGCATGATTTTTTTTCCATTTCCATTAGGGCCAAGGACTAGAAGTGTTTAACTATCACCTCCTCAAAGCTTTTAGCCAGTAATGCATAGAAAAGTTAGAAAAAATAACTTCCAAATACTGTGGCAGAGAGTTTTTGTTTGCCTATGTCTCTCGTTCAAATATGGGGGACCTATTCATTGAAACTGACAAACAAGTCCTCACCATCCCACTGCTTATTAGCACAGCATGCGAAAAAGGGAAGTTTCTAAGAGTAAATACAGTACAAGGCTACAATTATACCCTTTCAATGACTACACTCCATAGAAAAGCCATTTACTCATAATGTGGAGGGTAAGGGGAGATTACCACTTGTTTAACCAAACCTCCATTGATGTTATCAAGTTGTTTTCCTAGCAATATCTGTACTGTGATATTTAAAAGAAAAAAAAAAGTTGAGGAATACTAATTTCCCCCATCTAAATATTATTAATTACTGTGTCTAAAAGATAACATTCAGTTTGAAAGGTATGTGCCACTCTGATTGGCAGAAAATTACCTGCTTGACTACTGCTAATTGCACTTAATAATAAATAATATTTATCATTTACATAATTATTTTCATCTTCAAAATCACTCAGCACATTTTGCATCATGTCCCAGTGATGCATAAATGGATTGTCAGTGGAATGTAATATCACCATTCAGGCTATCGGGTACCTGCAGAAATAGACCAAGAAGCAGACTTTCAAGCCAGGTAAAATGTGATTATGGGAGAGGAATATGAGATAACAAATTATGTAAGAAAAGTCATTCATACTTGCTACTTTAATCTCTAGAAATTAAGTACATCTCTGGGTCTTAGTTTCCTCTACTGAAAAAATGAGGGGATTGTGCTAGCTTATTTCTAAGGTTTCCTTTAGGTTTACAAAATTGTGATCATTCACCTATCAAGATGGAGGCATAGAGCCTGATATAAAGTAAATACTTAATTAATGCTTGTTGATTAGGAACCTAGGTGGAGTACCTAGTGGTGTAAAGCTATTCAATGAGGCAGGACAAAGTCTTTGGATGTGAAAAGAGTGAAAGGGGAGGGAAATGTACAGATGGTAGAAGATATCAGCAGGTAGAATATCAAATATTTCCTTCCTTCCTTCACCCTTTTACTTATTCATTCATTCCCAGAACAGATATTGGGAATATAGAGACAAGTGAATCAGTCCCTGCATTCTACTGTACAAAAAACAAGTACAAACCAAGATAAATATAAGCTGTACACAAGGTAAATTTGGCATCAGTGACATCCATTACTGTAGGGCTCAGGACAGACGTGAGTGTAGCTTTAAAGGAAGCTTGGATGCTATCAAGCAGAGGTGAGTGAATGCCTCCTAGCCAACCTGTAGAAAGGGACATAGATAGGAGGGGATATATGCCCAGGAAACAGCATAACATGTAATAAGCTTGAAAGTCTGACTGGAACAAGATTGTCAAAGGAATCAATCTCAACAGACTGAACCAATGTCCCCTCCCCAAATAAACAAGATGATGAGTTTTACCAAAAAATTACCTTGTGTTTATTTTGTGTACATACATGTTGAGTCCTTGAGGACAATTTTTTTAAATCATTCTCTCTTGACAGTAGATCTTTGATAAATATTTGTTATTTGAATATTTGACAAATGTAAAATCTAGCCCTTTTGATAAAAAAATCAAATGTAAAAGTAAAGGCAGTAGTGACCTGGATTAAACCATTCTTTATAGCTTGAACTGATCATAACTTTTATGGGAGTAAATCGTGTGATATTCCCATCAAAAACAAAACTAAACAAAATTCATCAATAAAATAATTATATTACTCTTAGGTTCTTTATAAGAGGTATAGGATCCACATTAAGAGAAGTAATAAATCCACTTTATACTGAACTGGTCAGACCACAATGTAGTCAGGGCTTAGCATTATATTTTGAGAGAATAACTGATAAATTTGGAGAGAAACAACAGATTGAAGGTTTCCGAATCTATGGCATATAAAATTGTGTAAGGAACAAAAGATATTTAGCCTGGATAAGTCCCCTGGATGGGGGAGATGGGGATTAGATAAAGTAATTATCTTCAATATTTGAAAGATTGTCAGGTCAGATTGGTATATAGGTATTAAACTTTCTCTTTTGTAGGTCCAAAGGCTATAAAAAGGATTGATGAATAAAAGTTACAAGGAGGTAAATAAAACTTGATTTATATAAGGAAGAACCTTCAAATGATTAAAGTAGAATGGAATTATAAACTTCCAATTTCTAGAATTGTTGAAGTAGAAATTAGGAATGATCCATAGTGGGTTTGTGTATTGAAGGACAAGTTAGATTTGATGACCTTTATCTTGCTTGCAAAATTAAGATTCCATGTTTTGATGAGAGCAGGTAATGTAATATAGTGGATAGTGATGAACTGCTCAAAAAACCTTGAATTCAAATTCTGCTTTGACATAAAAGCTATGTAAGTGACTTCCAGTCTCTGAGCTTTACTTTTTGTGTCTGTAAAATGGGATGCAAACATTTGTATTATCTACCTCATAGGGTAAAATCTTGAAGGATTATATATAATCCTCTAAGTGTGTATAAAACATTTTATAAAGAACTATGTAAATGGAAGCTATGTCAACAGCTTAAAAAGCTATGTAAATGGAAGCTATGATTACGAAAGCCAAACTTGTGTCAATACAAAACTCTCCATTCTGGTTTCAGACCTAAAGGGATGGGTCCTACAAGTGTATCAATCAATCTGCTCTCCTTCCTTCCTTTCACCTTTATGAAGCTCATCCTACAACATAACTACCTTTCCCAACCTTCTCTGTTAAAAATACTAGTAATAATATGGCTAGAATTTCTATAGAGTCTTAAGATTTGCAAAATGCTTTCTGTATAATATCTCATTTAATCCTCATAACAGCATTGGGAATTAGGTGGTATCATTATCCATATTTTTCAAGTAAGGAAACCAAGGCTAAGAAACTGTGATCTAGAGTCACATAATATCCAGGACACAATATGAACTCAGGTTTTCTTGACTCAAAATCCAGCATATCCTATCTACAGTATACTGAGATCCCAATGATACGGAGGAAGGAGCCAGTAAAGAATCATAGAGTCATGTGAACAGGGATTCTGGAGTGAAGGTTCAGGCTGAGAGGACCCTTGTATCTTTCCTCATTGATCAAGAGATGGATGTTCCTCCAAACAAAGGCACAGAATTCTTCTAACAGGAGCAGCTCTGGTGCAATGGAAAAAATACTGAACTTGGAGTTTCAGGATCTGAATTCAGATTCTGAATCATAAACCTATGAAAACCTTGAGCAAATCCTTTATCTTTACCCTCTCTGAGCTTCAGTTTCTCCATCTGTAAAATGAATGGCTTAATTCTGTAACTTCTGAGGTCCCTTACAGGTCTAGATAAATAATCTTATGACCCTAACTCAAAGGTAGATGGGATTCTTTCATAAGCATATCACCTTTTTTTCTGTCACATCAAAAATAACTACCATAGTATGGTGAGGATGGGGGAAGAAAGCAAATGAATTAAAATTGTATGAGATCCACAAAATAAGGTGGCATTTATCTTCAGCAATAGAAAGATATTGTTATCTACTCAACCACTAAAGTGATTTTTCTCAGTTCTAGGGCTGACTGTGTCACTCTCCTCCTCAATAAACTATGATGGCTCCCAATTACCTTTAGCACCATACATAAAGTCTTCATTTGGCATTTAAAACTCTTCACAATCTGCCCCTTTCATATTTTCAATGTTCTCACACATTGCTCCACTCCATGGACTGCATGATCCAACTATACTGTCCTCACACACACGGATCCATTTTGCTTCTTTATGTATTTGTTCTGTCTTCTGTGGCTAGAATGCTCTCTGCCATCCCCCTTCCTCTCAGAGTCCCTGGTTTCCTTCGAGACTTAGGTCAAATGCCACCATAAGGAGGCCATTTCTGGTTCCCCACAGCCACTATCACCATTTTAATAATGTTGCTTCATATCTGCCATGTGGATACAAATGTATCTTATATTTAACAATTTAGCACATGTTGTCTCCTCTGCTAGAATGGAAACTCCCTGAGGGTCACAGCTATTGTCACTTTTTGGTTTTGTATCCAAAGCACTTGGCACACTGTCTGGCAAATAGGGAACACTTAATAGATATTTTATGATTCATTGAAAGGGAAGCATTTGGACCGAAGTTACCAATGCATAAACAATATAGAAATGTTGGTCAATTGAATGACTTGTTTCCAGTAAGTCATATAATTTGGAAGCAACATTATTAGAAAAAGTGGACATGAAAAATAAATCCAACCAAAGAAAGAAGGGTAACAAGACAAATATTTATGGAGTTGTTTTCAATGGGAAAATAACTAATAATAGAATTACTTTGGGATTTTTTTTTTGGTTCATGTGGGAAGAAACCATAGCCTCTTTTAAAGGTTAAACAACAGAAAAAAATCCAAAAACTACATTGAAGAAATGGTTTCTTAAGGTAGGACTTCATTGAATATTCTTTAGACATTTCAGCTGCTTTGTTAATGGAGAATCAAGGACAGCCTCTCCTCATAAGAAATAGATTTTTACCCCTTTGTTCCTAGTCTTCACGCACCAATTTGTGTTGAAATAAATTAATATGAAATAATACATTTTTAAGATCTGGGAGAGACCTCAAAGATCATCTAGACCAGGAATTCTTCATCCTTTTTTTTTTTCTGGTGGCTCTGATGGCCCTTGGGCTTTCAGTCTAGGGAAATCCACAGACACCTCCCCTTTTGAGAATCATCTTTTTAGATGCATAAAATAAAATAGGATTGAAAAGTAGATCAATTATATAAAAATATAGTTATTAAAATATTTTTACAAAACAAGTTTATGCTCTATATGTTAACAAAGATTAACATTTTACTGATGTCAAAACTGAGATACCAAAAGGTTGTGACTTATCCAAAGTCAAATAGTCAATACAGAACGGGAATCTGAATTCATCTCTTTTGAGTTCCTGATTTCCACACAATTATTCTGTCCAGTAAATCACACAATATTATTTTTCTACTATCTTTAATGTTGACATCTCTCTAGAAAATAGAAAACTGTAATGGCAGGACAAAAAGTAATGTTTTTTATTATTCATTATAGATCTTTAGATCTTTCTTCTGCCCCACAATATAAAATAACTCAATACAATCCTTGAGTTTGAATCATATGGTCCGAATCGACTTTGAGATATTTGATGTTTTCTTCAGATCTTTACTATCAAGGCATAATATAAACTTCTATAATGAGACTATAATGGAAAATCAAGCTCTTAATTGCCTAAGTCCCCTAATGATTTCTTAGTTTAAACAATAAAAAGCAACCATGTGTGTGAGCATGTACCTACACAAACACACATTTTTGTTCTTATTCAGTTATGTCTGACTCCTTGTGACTCAGTGGCCCATAGCACACCTATGCTGTCCATGGTATTTACTTGGCAGAGAAACTAGTTTGCCATTCCCTTCTCCAGTGCATTAAGGCAAACAAAGGTTAAATGATTTGTCTGGAGTCATGCAACTAGTAAGTGTCTGGGGCCAGATTGGAACTCACATTTTCCTGACTCCAAGCCCAGTGCTCTATCCATTAAGCCACATAACTGCTTCACATACATGTATATGCACATATGTGGATATATGTACATATGTGCACATAATGTGCATGTACTATATAACACACATGTGCCCGTATAAAATACATATATATGCACATGTAAATGTGCATATACACATGGATATATAAATACATACACTGATATATATGTGTCTGTGTCTATGTCTATCTATGTCTATGACTATATCTATGTCTATATCTCCCAGGTTAGGCTTATACCATAATAATATGAATGCTAAGGTCTATGTGGTATATATGTGGCATCTAGGTAACGTAGTATATACAAAGATGGAACTGAGTCAGGAGACATGGGATCAAACCCTGATTTTGTCACTTTTTACCTAGATGACTATGAGAAGTCACTTTGACTTTGTGAAACTGTTTCAAACATCTGTGATGTAGTAGGGATGGGAAGAACACTATTTGAATGACATCTCTCATGTCTACTCGGAGGACCACATGAGTTAATGCATATGAATCACTCTATAAACCCTCTAGTGTTATATTATGAGTGTATTAATATTTTTACTGCTGTCTTTATTAGGTGTAGATCAAAAGCCATACAGTGGCTTATATATGAATCAGGGAAAAACAAACAAATTTTAAAAAATGGGCAAATCTGCCAAGCTTTCTTTACTGTTCCCTTGTGCAAGAGAAAAACAATTCATCACACCTAACATGTGCCTCCCAGCATGATCCATAGAAAAGGACAGCTAGATTTGGACCTCGCTACTGGGATGATCTTGGGACATTTGAATTCCGTCTCTGAGCCTCCATTTTTTCATCTGTTAAATGACAAGGCTGCTTTAGATGAGTTCTGAGTTCCTTTCTAGCTCTAAATCGGTGATCCTATGATTTATGACCCCATGGTATGCAGAGTAAGATTGGCAACCCTTTAAGTTAATCTATCTCTGGAAAGTTGTGTAGACTGGACAATGAATAATAAGTTGGCACCAAATTTGAGATGAAGGAGATCAGGATGAATTATATTTATAAAACTGCCAAAATGCTCATTGTCACAAAAGCTAATCAATATTCTCCTAATGATTATATACAGCGGGGTATATTTCAGAAGAACAAAAATTATAATTAACCCAAAGGGCAATGGGAAGAGGCATCAGTGGGCTGTAGTTCATTATCAAGGATGACTTGCTCATGAAAAGTGACATAAAAGACCTCATCAAGCATACATGTGAACAGAAATGCAAGAGGATGTGTCCTATAGAGAGAACAAGAGGAAACAGAAACAGTTGGAGTCTGGCTCTCTTTGTGCCCTTGAGATGTATTCTAGAACCAGAGGAAAACTTCGAGTCCAGTTCATTGAGATTCTGTAATATGTGGAAAACATGAAGAAATATGCATACTAGAATTATCCAGGATAACAAGATATGAAGAGATGGTGACCCCCACTAGTGGAACTCAATGAATCATTAGTGAGATTACAGATTTATCTAGGCATGGAAATATCTGATTAAGTGAAACTCAATGAATCGTTAGTGAGATTACAGATTTATCTAGGCATGGAAATATCTGTTTAAGTGAAACTCAATGAATCGTTAGTGAGATTACAGATTTATCTAGGCATGGAAATATCTGATATAATGTTAGAGCACTGGAATATAACCCTCATTATATAATTGTATCAAATCAGTTTGGAACCCTGCTATGAAATGCTAGTTGTGGCATTTAAAACTAGTTTTGAAAATTCAAACACAATAATCTTTGATTCATGACCATTAATGGATTTAACGAGGACAAAAGAAAACCAACCGTTCTTGCAAAAAGAGAAGTACAAATACTGTCTGAATTAATGTATTTTCTAATTGTTATTCCCTGTCCTGGGATTATCAAGTTTTCAATAAACTATTCAATAAAGTCAAATGTAAATAAATGTCTATTTCCTGCCTTTGACAGTTTCCTTCAGTTCTTAATGAAAATTCTTCTTTCTACAAGATTTTGTTATTGCCTCTTTTCTCGTCCCCTTAATTCTAATGCCATCCCTGGGAGATTACTTCCAATTTATCCTGTATAATAGTAAGAACTAACATTTATATAGTGTTCATTATGGGCCAGGCATTATGCTATACACTCTACAATTTTTACCTCATTTGATGACCTTGAAAGGTGGGTGTTATTATTAACTCCCTTTTTCAGATGAAGAAATGTAGGCAAAAAGGGTTTAAGTGGCTTGCTCAGAGTCACAGAGCTAAGGCTGGATTTAAACTCAGGTCTTGCTGATTCAGGCTCAGCACTCTATTTCACCACAATTATAAAGTTTTTGATTATACATAGTTGTCTATATGTCATCTTTCCCATTAGATTAAAAGCTCCTTGAGGGTAGGGATTTTTTTAAATTTCTTTTTATCCCCAGAACTTAGCATAGTGCCTGGCATATAATAGACATTTACCAAATATTTGTTTGCTTTTATAAATAAATAGTTTTTATAAATATCTATATTTGTGAGCCTATTTGGGGAAGAGGAGACTGAACTGTCAGCCAAATGGTTATTTCTAAGATGTAGAGGGAAAAAAAACAAAGCAAAAGGACTCAAGGAATTAAAATATTCTTCCTTTTAACATAAACTTTAATTAACAAGTCACATTAGAACTAAAATTATTACCAGGTAGCCTTAATATATGAGTGGTATTTTTTTCAGCCATTTTCTAATAAAGCAGAATTAAGTGGGCCAACTAAAATATTTCTCTTGGACTTATAGATTGTTCTATCTTTCCTGCGGCATTTGGTCACTCTCCATGATTAATGTGCCTTTGCTTCGATATTGACTTCATAATGGGGGAATCATAACCCCTCTCAGCCCCAATATCTTCATCTGTAAAATGGGGTTTCTAAAACCTCTACCTCACAGGATTGTTCTATTTAACTTTCCAAAATATTAAAGCAATGCATAAGTATTGACTGATGTCAGTTTTAGAGGTTTTTACTTAGCTTAAACTTCTATTTGAAACACTTGTGTGTGTGTGTGTGTGTGTGTGTGTGTGTGTAGCCAAAGGCTGTCACAAGAAGAAATATGATCTGCCCAACCAGTCATTGAACCACTCTAGAAGAAAGCTATGCCATCTGCTAAAATGAAGGATGCAGAGCCAATGATCTCTTAGGTCTCTTGCGGTTCCAGAATTCTAGGATACAATGATTGTCTCCTCCAAAATTTTGAAATTTACATCAATCAGAAAGCCTTTCCAAATTTCCTATGGTAATAGAGGATTTATCATATATATTAATGAAATGATAAATTAAAAAAAATAAATACTCATGGACCAACCACTGTGGTTAAGTATGAGGGATAAAAATGCAGTAAGGGAGATAGTCCCTATCTATGACAATCCATCATAGAGTGATCACCAAGGAAGGATATTTTAGATAGGGAAGTTAGTGGGATGGTGGAGTCATAAGATAAGTGTTTGACATGTATTTTCTAGTGATAGTATTTGTTGTTCCAAGAGTTAGAGATAGAAAGGGGAAGGGGAGACTAGCAGAATGACAGATGGACATGTCCTGGTGGAGTATGACCTGAGAGCAGCAGGCAGCATGGCAGGTCTGAATTGAACTAGTTATGCAGAACATACATCACTTGGTTCTCGGACTCCCAAGGGGAAAGCCAGAATTGGGTAATAGGCATGATACAAAAATGGGCAGAGATAGCAGACAGTAGAGACTTGCCTATATGGACGTGCCTCTGTGAAATGGAGTACATCTGCCTATTTGGGAGCTGGCTTAGCAGTAGCCTGGAAATCTTCATCTGTGTACTGCCTGTCTTGTGTTGAGTAGGTTTTAAAGAGGCTTTCCTCTATGCTGTGCTCAGAATCCTTAGGTCTTCATCTACCCTGTCTCTCACCCTGCAGCTGTTCTTTCTGATTTCTGCTGAAAATTCTTCACACTGGGCAGTCACCCAGTCCCAACAAGCTGTCTTGAGGCAAGCTTTGTTCCTGCTAGGGGCTATCACTGTGCCACACAGATAAGCCAAAATAAGGATACCACATGTGCTGGCTTTGCTGAAGAGATGGTTTCGTATAAGCTGTTATTCTTTTGAAAATATTTTTTTTAATCTGATTCACAAGAGAATTTTTTTTACCACTTACTGCTTGTGCAAATATGTAAGAAACAAATTGGGAAAATGATATTATCTTTGACATACAAAACCACATTCCTTCCATTGCTAGGAAAGTAATGAGAGTATTCATATGAGTACAGTTATCCTGTCTACATTGCAACTTTCCTCATCATGGTTTCGATATATCTCAAGCTACTGGATATTTTGGAGGAATTTTGTAGAAGCCACAGATGATACATGGAGGTCAGTAGATGACACAGAGCCTATGACTAAATACTTAACTCAACTTTTACAATAAGGTACTATAAATACCCATAAAAGAAAAATAAAAAAAAAAAAACTTCTTGTCTGGTATGAAGGGAAGGCTGAGACATTTTATGGAAATTTTCCAGATTGTGGGATTGCCACATTTCTAACCCCTGTGATGTAGAAAGAATAACTGTATGAGATCCTAGGATTGTCTACTATATCATAGTGAAGGGGGAGTGGGAAGGAAGTGCATGACTGAAGTGGAAGATTTGTTACCTTAGATGAGTATTTTCCTTCTCTAATCCTTCACCATAGAGTAATGTTAAAATTAGAGTCAAGGTAATATTAAACAAGAGAGCCAGATTGTACAAAAACAGGTGAATGGCCAGATTTGGCCCTTGGTCTGTAGTTGGCCTACCTCTGTTCTTAAAACAAAGATTTGAGCAATTCATTCCCTTGTTCAATTAACTCCTGGGGCTTCTTATTGCTACTTGGAAAAGAAATTTAAATTTCTCTGTTTGTTATTTGAAATCCTTCACAATCTGATTCGATTCTACCACCTTTCCAAATCTGTTACATACTATTTATTTCATACATTCCACAATCCTATTTGCTCTTTCTTATAAAAGTCATTGCATGTCCTATCCCCAAGCTTTTGCATAGGGGAGGTCTCCTGTGCCTGGAATATACTCTTTCCTCACATTCACCACTTAGAAACCCTGGCTTCCTTAAAAGTTCTGCTCAATCGAGCCTCAGTTGCTAATTCCCTCCATCCAAGAAAATTTACCCTGTCTATCTATTGTATTAACTTATATACATGTTATTGTTTTGTCCTCAATAGAAGTCAAGTGCCTTGATTTTTGTCTTTGGATCCCCCTTGACTAGAAAAGGGCCAAGTATAGAGTAATTTCCCAGTGTTTGCTGATTAGATAAACAAGTAAATGAATGGTGTGGAAATCCCTTCTTTGAGTGACAGCTGTTTGACAAAAGGAACAATGAATTCTGAGAAGAAAGCAGGTTTTATAATGCAATTCAGCGCAGTATATAGGACTCTAAGAATAGATCTACCCTAGCTCAAAATGCAATGAATTCTCACCAGTGAGTTAGAGAGGTGTAGCTAATTAGACAATTCAACAATAATGTTGAATTTAGGGACCTAAGTGGGTTTTCTGGACTACTTTATCTGAAGTGACACAAACGAATTGGCTTCTACTTTGTTCTATTTTGAGGGTAAATGCAATAGGATTATTACCAAACCAGTAATTATAACTGGCATTTGTATAGCGGGGCTGATGAGTTGACCATCTATATTTACACACATTAGCTTGAGTTCTACCATTACCTCCAGTTAGGGCAGGCAGTTATGACATCCATTTTACATGAGGAGCAACCAAATTGCATAAAGGGACACACAATTACTTCTCCAGGGTCACACAGCCCTTAGTGGTAGAATTGACTACGGAAACCATGCCCCTTGACTCACACTCAAACTTAGTGTTCTTGCCATAAAAATATTTTGTCTAAGGAATTTCTAACTGTAAATTTTGTCCCCAGTCAAACCTTCCATATGACAGCTATTTTACCAAATCTTAGAATTAGTCATGGTATTTTTATAAGATTATATACCTCTGTCTCCTTGGCCAAACAGTATGGAGAGGCGAAGCTGGTGACCTTGCCAGGCCCTCCCTCACTCAAGGCAGAGTCGCATACAAGCCATGTCATCATTTCTCTGATAGCATGGTCTTCTTCGGCAATGAAGGACAAATACACAAGACCAAATCCTGTCTTTTCTGCCTCTACAAGCTTTCTCTCTTTGGTCCTTTTTTCTCTGCTTACACATATAGTCATGTCCTTATTACCTTGTTATGAGGAACAATGGGTCCCGGCCCAAGTTTCATTCAATAGCTGTTTTTGGACCCTCCTGGATTAGAGTGAATGTCAATAGTAACTGCTTCTATTCCAAACAAAAACCTGAGGCTCTTCCCTCTCCCAGCTTAATTTATTATTTTTCTTTTTTATTTAAAGGGGCCATCCCCTGACTACTGTTAAAGAGACCTATTCACTGAATGGGCATTACCTCACTTTAAGTGAGTACCTGAAAATACCTTAGCCTAAAAGGCCAAGGTCTCCCATTGCATTCTGGGCCATCTCCAGTCATCCTGATGAATATCAGGTCACTGGATCCAGATGGCTCTGGAGAAGAAATGAGGCTGGTGACCTGCACAGCCTTCCCTCACTCAAAACAAGGTCCAGTGCAAGTCATGTCATCATTTCTCTGATGGCATGGTCTTCTTCGAAAATGAAGGATAAACACAACAACAAGTGGTAGAAACGCTGAATAGGAATCAGGTTCGGAGCTAGGAATCCAATCTGTCACTAACTAACATGAGCTTGGGGTAATCAATTGATTTCTCCGTAGTCCTTTGTCTCCATGTTTAAGATGGGCAGAATGAAATGTTGCTTCCCTATCACAAAACACCTCATATTTATGTAAAACTCTAAGGTAAAAAAAAATACATGTGTGTGTATATATATGAAATCTAATTTGTGTTATATATCTTCTCTATATATGAAACCAGACTTTATACACATACAGACATGTTACAATATACATATGGTGTATAGCATATGTATATATCATGTTAAATATGACATAATGTGTATATCTCATGGTATATATGCATTAACACACATAAGAGTATATGGGTGTGTGTATCTGCATGTGTAGTCTCATTTGAGTAGCAACCCTGTGAGGTAAATATCGTTATTACATATCTACTTTACAGATAAGGAAACTGAGGTTGAGAATCATAAGGAGACCTGCCTAGCATTATATAGCTGTTAAGTATCTAAGGGTGGATTTGCAATCAGGTCTTCCCGATTCTACGTCCAGGGCTCTATTCACCATACCAAGCTACTTATTGAGACAAGACCTGAGGAGTGGGGAAACATGATAGCAACCTTCAATTAATGTAGAGTCAGTTTCATAGAAGGGAGTGTAGACTTTATTTTCTTGGGTCTAGTTGGCAGTCCTTGGAAAAATGGGTAGTGATTACAGAAAGAAAGTCTTTGAGGTGATGCAAAGTAAAACTTTCTAGCCATCCAAGTTATCTCAAAATGGAATGGGTTGAGTTGAGAGGCAAGACCTCTGCCTATCCCTTCCTGAAGTCTCAAGAAAAGGTAGGACTTATTGAGTGGGGATGCTAAAGAACAGGTACCTATGCAGGTAGTAGTTAGACTAGACAATCTTGGGGCTCTCTTCTATTTCTGATACTCTCTGACATGATATCATTTTATGTGGAGGTATTTTGAAAAGGACAAATTATTTCATAAATCTAGAGTTATGGTATATGTGTTGCTTATCTATAGGTATATAAGGACATTGGCAGACAGTATATCTGTCACTTAAGAACCAACCTTGTTAAGTTCAGAGGAACTCATCCTTTTGTTGGTTGCCAGGAAATGAATTGTTCAGTCACAGTACCCAACACCTTTTACCAAGTCACAGAGGAGCCAGGATTTGCCTCCATGGAGCAAGTTTCTTTACCAAAGAAATCACAGGTTATTAAAATATTGAAGGAACCAAAAAATCCTAAGAAGGGTTCTCTTTACAGCCAGATCAATAACCGTGCTGACAAACTCTACCAAAGTTTAGTTCAGAAAATATACACCATAGGAAAGGGGAGTACACACTCAAATTCCCCTCACTATATTAAAGATACTGTATCATGTCATAACATGTTGTGATATATATTATATTTTTATATTATATCATACTATATAATAGGATTATATCATATGATGTTGTATTATGTAATATAGGATGCCAGTACATTTTTAGTATTCATATATTAAAACTGCAGTAAGACTTTCGAGAATTCTATCTCA
The DNA here is from genome assembly GCA_028658325.1 of Potorous gilbertii. NCBI lineage: Eukaryota > Metazoa > Chordata > Mammalia > Diprotodontia > Potoroidae > Potorous > Potorous gilbertii. The sequence continues at coordinate 43,559,728 of CM053772.1, read as the reverse complement.
TATATGTATATGTATTTATATGTATAAGTATACTTTTTGAGAGAAAGGAGAGGGGGAGAGGGAAAGGAAAAAGGAGAGGGAGAGGGAGAAGTGGAGGACAGAGAGAGAGAGAGAGAATATGTAAGAAGTAATCTGGGGAAGGACAGCATTCACTATAAAAATATTTAGGAATTCTCAGTTGCACAAACAACTGATTTTTAATAGGACATTTTTCTGAAACTATGGTGTGAGCTTTCAGACCCATCCAGTTCACATTATATTACTGCATTTATCTCTATCCAAACATATTATTTATCCACAGGAGAAATATTTCTTAAAAAAAGATTGTCTTTAGAAACTTCCAAGGACACTTGAGAAATGTCTCAGCTCTGGCCTTAAACACAGGAATATTTTCTTCTTCTTTTTCATCTTGTGTTCCTGAAAAACTGAGGGTTTTTTTACATTTCCTCTTGATTACATTATTAAACAGTCATTTTCTCTGTGCTAAACCAGCAATTAATAAAACTTCACTGATTTCCAACTTTCCCTGGGATTACATTACTTAATAGTCAATATATGTTTAATCACCTTGTAATCATTTTTCCTTGCTAATATCCTCTTTCTTCATTTGTTCTCTGGTTTTATGTTTTTTGGTTTCAACAAACCCCCATTCACTTCCTATTTGCTCTTTTCTCTTATATTCTGAGCTAGAAGTGACCTTAGTTGAACCAACATATAGAGAGTGACGGGCCCAACATCACTTGGGTAGTAAATGTGTGAAATAAGACTTGAACCCAGATCTTCAAATTCAAATCCAGCACCTGATCCACTATGACAGCTATTTGCCAAGAGGAGGGAACTGAAGTCAAGAGAGATTAAGGAAATCACCCTGAGTCACAAAATTGATGAGGTAGGTCTATAACTTAGGTCCTGTGATCCTACACCTAGAGCTCTTGACATTATCTCCACTATATCCTGGTAACGTATTCTTCTGATTGAAGAAATTATAAGGAAACCTCTCCTAAAGATTTGCCCTGGGGCAGATTCTTAACTAGGAATTTTTAAGCCTGGGGCAAGGATCACAAACCAAACTGAGAGCAGAAGCATCTGGTTTTTTTTTAGGAGAGGAAGCATAGAAAGTAGAACATAGCCCTGTGGTTTTACGACATATTTTTCTGGACAATAAATTTAAGACTATTGCTTGTAAAGGCTTAAGAAGAGTTGTGTGTGTGTGTGTGTGTGTGTGTGTGTGTGTGTGTGTGTGTGTGTGTGTGTGAGAGAGAGATTTACATAAAAATGTTATCTGATAGAATCCTATTTTAAACTAATTATTATATTGCCAACTAGATACTGACCTCTGTTGTTTTTTTTTTTCACACTGTTGAGGAACTCCACATGCTATTAGCATCCTCTAAAGTTGGTGACCTAGAAAGAAGTCCTAGTCACCTGCCCTCTGGTGCTTCCAAAAGAAAAACATAGCTGTTAAGTGCACTTATGGCACAAGTAAATATTATGGGTTGAATGCAAACATTTCTATATAAAAAGTTACACAATCTTCGGTGGCCATGGCTGCTACGCATGTGTGATAACAGAAATGTCATGAGCTGAAATCCTATCAGACACCTATAAAATTTATTTGCTAGAGATCTGATTCTTCTGCCAGCTGGCAAATCAGGGAATTTTTGTTTCCAAGTTCATGACTGACCTCATCCTCAAATCCAATGACCTGCTTTTTTGGGGGGAGGAACAGTCTGTAACTCTTTTTTATCTCTGGAGCATTTGGTATGGCTGATCACCTGTGGCAAGTCTACTAGGACTTGGAGTCATGAATACATAGGTTCAAATCCCACCTTTGACACTTGCCAATATGTAATCCTAGACACCCAGTTATTCCACCCAATTCTTAATTAAATTATAATTAATTTCAATTAATCAATTCTTTGTACCTCAGTTTCTTCATCTGTAAAACTAGGAGTTCGTATTCCATGGTCTCTATGGTGCCTTTCAGCTCTAAATTAATAATCTTATGATTCTAAAATTTCTATGACCCTCTGGCTTTCCTAAGAGAGTTCCTGCTCTCTGAACACTCCTCTAATTCCTTCATTGACCCCTTATTCCTCTCTGATTTCTGAAAAGTAGGTGTCCCTCTCTTTCTGTCTTTGGCTCTGTTCTCTTCTCTTCCTATGTGTTTTTCCTTGATCATCCCCATGATTTTCATAATAGATTTTAAAGCTGAAAAGAACTTATGGACTCTCTAATCAATCTCCTCTATTTTCAGATGAGATGCCAAAACTCGGAGAAGGTGATCTGTCCATGGTCACACAAGTAGTAATCAGGAGAGTTCAAGTTCAAATCCAGGGATATTATCACTCTGTTTCCAGTGATATCACTGTTGCATTTCTAATGCAGATGACTCCCAAATCTCCATCTACCCAGAGCAAAACTGCTTCATCTCTAACTGCCCACTGGATAATCTAGTGACATCTTAAACTCAATATGACCACAATAAAATTCAATCTCTCTCTCCCCAAGCTGATTCCTCTCTCAGACTTCCTTATTTTCAGTTTTACTAAGTGGCATATTCCCAATGACTCAGACTTGACATTTTTAACCATTGTCAAGTCCTATGGATTTTGTCCTTGCCATATGCTGGTGCAACTACCCCAGTCCAGTTCTTGAACATTTTCTACCTGGACTATTGCAACAGTCTTGTAGTTATTATACAGGTGACCAATTAAAGCCACTTTCTATCATGGTATATTGGAAAGAGTACTGGGTTTGGAGTAAGAAGGTTTGTTAAAATTGAGGTTTCTCCATTTGCTACCTCTGTGAACCTCAGGCTCTTCATCTGAAAGGTGAAGGAGATGGCCTAGTTGGACTCTAAGATTCCTTTCAGATCTCTGTCTATGATCCTTCTAGAGTTTGTTCTTCTATGACTGCCTTGGTAATGTTGATGAAGCATCATTTTTCCACTCAAAGCCACTGGCTCCTCATTGCCTCTCCCATGAAACTCAAATGGCCCAACCTGGAAGATAAGATTACCCAGAGTCTGGACCAACTGCATTTTTTTCAGATTTAGTTCACACAATTTCCTTTCATACCTCATAGGTCATAGCTATCCTGTAGCAGCCCCTGTTTTTGATCTGCCCTCTGCCATCTCTGTTCTCACCTCTGTCCCTCAGTCCCGGAATCTTCTCCCCCATGTCCCACATCCTCCTTTATCTCTGCCTGCTAAAATTAGAACCTTCTATCAAGATTCAATGTAGTTGCCACTCATCTGATGAAGGCCAATCCTCAAAATAGAAATCAGTCTATCTCTCCTCAAAATTTTCACTATACTCTAAGGTGTACTTGTCCTTTGCATGTGTCACATGCTTATTTAACCAATTGTGTTATCTTACTACTCAGTAAATTCCCATGGCTCCCTATCACCTCTAGGATCAAATGCAAAATCATCTGGTGGTCAAAGTCCTTCTTAACCTAGATCCTTCCTCCCTTTAAGTGTTGTCACTCCTTACTCCCCATCTCGTACTCTTTGATCCAATGACACTGGTCTCCTGGCTGTTCCACAAACAATGTATTCTACCTCTCAAATCCTTCATGCCCAGAATCCTTCCCTCCTCATCTCTGCCTCCTGACTTTCCTGGCTTCTTTTGAGTCCCAACTAAAATCCCACCCTCTACAGTAAGCCTTTCCCAACCTCTCTTAATTCCATTGCTTTTCTTCTTTTATTATTTTTTTTATTTATCCTATATATAACTTATTTGTATATATTTGTTTACTTCTTCTTGCCCCCATTAGATTGTGAGCTGCTTCAGGGTAAGGACTGACTTTTGTCTCTTGTTGTATCCCTAGTGCTTAGCATATAGTACGTGCTTAATAAATGCTTCTGATCATTGACTGACACAATATTCACATATTTAAATTGTTGGTCCTTGAACACAGAAACCCTTTTATGGCATCCCCAGCACATATTATAATCCTCACACACAGAGGGTGAGGATATAATAGTGATACTAAGAAGTCAATTAACAAATGCTTGTTAAATTTTATTTGAGGCCAAATCAGAGAATTTTAGGCCTATAGATAAAAACAAAAGAGATCATTTAATCCACTCCCCTCATTTTAAAGATGAGAAAATTAATGGCTGAAGAAGTTAAGTAACATATTCAAGGTTATATGACTAGTCAATATATATGTGAATGTTCATGAGGAACAGCTAGAGAAAATTCCTAGAGTTGAAAGATAGAGTACATTGTTTTATATATACACATACACACGTATGTATATGTATGTATATATGTTTATTTATGTATGTGTGTATACACACACATTTGTGTCCAATGGTAGCCATCTAGGGGAGGAAGAAAAAATGGAATAAAATAGAAAGTCATATGATAACTTTATTATATATTTGAAAGGAATAACAAGTTGAACATAATAGATGTGCTGTTTCATACACAATCAGTTTTTCTGTTCTATTATGGTATAGAAATGTCTGTTTTATTTATTAAATTCAGAATAAAATAAATTTCAAAAAAAGAACAGTCTTGACCATGTCCCTCTCCTCAAAAATCTCCATTGGCTCCCTATTATATTCCAAACAAAATATAAACACCTTCTTTTTAGAGGACACAAATCTGTCTCCCTTCTACCCTGTAAGCTTTGGTTCATTTTACTCCCCTTTATAACCTCTACAATCCAGATAAATGAAATGACTGTCTTTCCCCTAAAATCAACACTCTATCCTCTACTTTCATTTGGCCATTCCTCCTGCCTGATGTGTGTTCTTTCCTGATATCTTCCTCTCAGACACTTTGTTTTTCTTCAGAGTTCATCTCAGATGTCATTTTCTCCGCAAGACCTTGCCAACTCCCTCCTAGCATTCTTTCCCTCCTTAAATGACCCTGTTCTGTACTTATTTATGGACCTGGTTCATTCTTAACCTCTGTGAAGACAATTACCATTGGATTTTGTGTCTTTGTCTTCCCAGGGCATCATAGTGCCTTACAAACATTAGGTGCCTGTGGAACTGAATTAAACTGATCAGAAATTTAAACTGAGAACTTGATGCCTAGCCAATGTGGTTGCTGCTGCAGCTGCTGTTGTTTTCACGTATTACATCGTGCTCCTTTCTGGCCTATATGCATGAGGTTACTTTAAATATTTTTTTCTCCTTGAAGGTAAGGTGAAGAGGGTATTTCATTGTGTCTCTATTGCTAGAACTCATTTCTGAGACCCTGATTTTACATTTGTTTACATGGAGATGTGCACCTGCAGGCCAAGCTCAGCAAAGCATTCGTGGCCCACCAATAAACTGTAAAATATCACTGTCCACACAGTGATAAATCTCAGACTGTTGTAGAGCAAATTTTAGCACTGGTTTGCAAATTCAATAGTCAAGTTCATTGGCATGCATAGAATCAAGGCAATTCTGTTAATCTCAGGAATTTACCAAGGACTGTTTGAAGAAACACACATTGAGGAAAGATTTCCTATTTTACTATCAGGAAATTAGAAATATTTTAATGAAATGCATTTGTTCATATCTAACATTCAGTCATCAACAGAAGATCAATATTTAAATCTTCAGTTTAAAAATATGTATTGGCAGCTTATTGCTACAGAATTTAAGTGAAAATTTATCCAAAATACAATATGGAAAGAGAAAAAAATGTTTGCTTTCTTTAAAAAAGAGGAAATGAGTTTTCCAAACATTGTTCAAAAGGGGGATCATAAATTTTAATGTCTTCATTGCAAGCATTACTTAAAGAAGTTACCCAAATCTGTCCTTCACATAGCTTTCAAGATTATATTTTTCAAGGAAAGTCTGACTTTGACCTTTTACCTCTCAAGACCTCTCAGTGGCTCCCTATTTCCTCTAAGGTAAAAATACAAACACCTCAACTTGGCCTTTAAAACCTGTTAGTAGCTGGATTCAGCCTATTTTACAGAAATTTATTTTCCTTCAAACTATGTTGCCCCCAAATTGACCTACTTTTCTTGAACTCTGCCCTCTATCTTCCTTCTCCTTGACTAGGAGCATCAGCCTACTTATTATCCAGTCATTCCTCACCTCTAACTTTCTGAATCCTTAGGTTCCTTTTAAGTTCAGTACCATGGACTACAGGAAGCTTTTATGATTCCCTAATTTTGGTGCTCCTCAAATTATTACCTCATGTTACCTACCACTACTACCTTTTCATTAGCACTCACTCGGTGCTCTATTAAAACTCAAGCCAGGTACACAGCTGAAAATTACCATTACTGAAGAGAGAGCTGGTGTCAGTGTCAATGGAATTACTAGCCTCTCACTAATGTCAAACAAGGATGGTTGTTGGGAAGGATGAAAAGGGGCTCAATGCCACCATTATATGTTTGGAAGGCACTTGAAGCTCCTTTCATCACAATCTTCTTGGGCAATGTTAACATTGATCTGTCCAGTTCTTGCACCAAAGATTGTGATGGAGAGGACCTTAAAAGCTGAAGTGATTACTTCATGATTACTGCACAGAATGAGTGGCCTCCACAACCTATTCCCAACTGCCATTACTATAAAGCATCTTTCCAAAGTTCTGATCACTTGAGTATTCACAATGACACGTTCTTCCCTCATCTGAAATGTTCTTGCCTCTTACTAACCTAATTCTCATGGATTCAGAATCACCTCTTCAAGTCCCATACATTATATTTTAATCCCATCTCTTCCCATTGCTACCTCTCCTTGTGCTCTGATCCATAACCATCTCAGTCTTATCCACCTTCATTTTTTTTTTTGTCTTCTTCTGCTCTTGCCTTCCACTATGCCCTTTAAAAAGTCACTATATCTCTAGCAAACACCTCTTCATACTAGAACTTTGTTTCCACTTTGTTTCCACTTCTGGTTATCTCCCCCCACACACACATATACACAGAGAAACTGGACTCTCTTCTGAAATATTTTTCATCCTTTAACACCCTCTTTAGCATTATTTGCTTCTTTTCACCCCCACAACTTACGAGATGAGGAGCCAGAATTCATATGTTCTACTGTCTTAGAGATCTTCCATCTTCTAACCTCTCGAGTACCTTTCCTCCCTTGAGATTCACTTTATCTCTACATCATCCTCCAACTCCAATTACTATCACATACCAGTCTGCATATCACTCTGTGCAATAACCAGTTCCATGTTTTCTTCTCTTTTTTGCGATCATTTTCAGATATTCCAGATTCACATTTCTGACTCATGGGTCAGACCCATTAGTTACCATGAGCTCTCAGTTCATCAGCAATCTCATATTGGTATAGTGGCCAGAGTATTAGATTTGGAGTCAGGAAATATTTGCATATTTCCTCATATATCAACCAGAAATGTCACTCTAGGGTAGTTCTTTAACTTCTTTTGACCCTGTATAATGAAGGTCTTGATCGAAATTCTCCAAGTTTCCTTTCAGCTCTAAATCTATGAACCTTTCTATGATTCCTTGACTTACATCCATCCCCGTCCTAAGCCACTAATTTTATACCTCTCCATCATCTTAAACTTACATCTTCAAAATCTTGAATTCTGAAATTGCCATTTGGGATTACAATCTTCTATCTTACTACATCTACGAATTCCTTTGATCTGATCCTCATAGCAATAATGTGTGTTAGGACTACTTTACTATGTTCATTATTAAGATGAAAAAACTGAGGTCCATAGAGGTGAAATGACTTGCACAGGATCATGTAGTAGGGTTGCAAGTAGGGGTGGCTAGATCTTTTGGCTCAACTATACTATGGTCCTCTAGCTTTTCCATACAGTCTACATTGACCCAAATCTGCTCGGGAGTTGTAAATTGTACTTTTTCTGCTGAATGGGCTACCTTCACATCTTACCTCTACTATTTCTGCCAACACCATCATTTACTGTTCTGATAACTGAACAAATCAAAGTATATTTGACAGCAAGAGGTATTTGGGGTTAAGAGCTAGTTCATTCTACCAATGTCAGGTTAGTGAATAAAAGGGGAAAAAGTTTATTCCTAAATGTGATGTGGTATGGCAAAATGGTGGCATAATAAAAATAACATATCAAAGAATTTTATCCTCACTTATCTGAGTCAGTCAATCATTAATAACCTTAATTTAGATTTTTGTCTTTTTTGGTATTTTTTCATGATAGTTATCCAGATGATTACCTCAATTCTGGGTAGGGGTATACAAGGAAAGAAGATCAGGTCCTCTGACTCTAACATTCACACATTTTTCTGATTCACATCTCCCTTGCCAGTATGTCCTCAAACTACATTCCCTGCATTCTCCCCTTTTTTTCCTATTTTCTACCACAATCATGCAAAACATCACCCATTATTCTATTCTCTCACTTGGATCCTCTTTTCTTTAGTTGTTTTGCATGTGAGATTTGCAGATGAGATATATGAGAAACCTGAGTAAGATTGGAGAAGCATTCCATTCATAAGGGTTGAATTTTCTGATTTTTTTAAAAGGAAGTTTATAAACGGATACAAAACTTAGGTGACTAGACAAGTGAATATGGGTCTTTACCTGTTTCTGTCTTGTCCCAATTCTAGAAACAACAACTATAATAAATATATAATTGCCAAATGCAGTTCAAGAATCTGGCTAATGAGATTTTGTAAAGTGATGGGTACCAGGGGAATTGCAAAAGTGGAATCAGATATCGCAAGCATAGGCAGCATTAAATCGCTCATTAACATCATAGGAAAATTCTTCTTAAAAATGCTTAGACTGAGCTTGAACCACCCTCCCCAGACTTATTCTCTGTTGCACGGTGAAAAAGTCCATGAATATCATACTGCCATATAGCCCATGTAGAACTATATAGAAAACATACTTCTTGAGGTCAAGGGTTCTTAGATTTAGAACTAGAAAGGACCTTAGAAATTATGTAATCCATCTCTCTAATTTTAATTATATATATATGAGGAAACTGAGACCCAGGGGAGTTCTTATTTGCCTACAGTTTATGTGACTTGCCCAAGATTATAACATTTATCTGTACCTCTGGTGTGCCAGACACTGGTCTAAGTACTTTTACCAATATCTCATTTTATTCTCACAACACAAGGTAGATGATATTATTATTCCAATTTTACAGATGAGGAAACTGGAACAAACAGAGGTTAATTGATTTGTTCAGGGTCACACAGCTAGTAAATATCTGAGGCCAGATTTGAACTTTAGTCTTCTCACTTCCATTCCTGGGACTCTATCTACTGTTCCACTCAGCTGCCTGTAGAATTTATGATATTTGACTGAAAAGAAATGTTATTCAGTTGTGAGAAGGAAGGAAACAAATATTTATTGTGCATCTCCATGTGCCAGAAACTGCATTAAACACTCCAAATATCTCATTCGGAACAAGCAGCAGAATTAGATTTTGAGCACAAGTCATCTGACTTTCTCAAGCCACAACTCTTTCTTCTGTACTCCCCTGCCTCCTATCCATATGGTCCTTTCATGAGTACTCATTAATTATAGGAAAATGGAAAAGAATTTTACCGAGTGATATAAGATAATTCAATTAGTATTCAACTAGGTTATAAGATAATATTAATGGACAAAGACTATGAAGATCAATTTTTTTAAAGTAGGGAAAAAAATCACATTTCAACAGACAACTCTCATTTTTTGAGAATATCCTTGAAAATGCATCCTCTTCACTACAAGGGGGAACTAGGGGAGACAACATGGACACATCAATGTGAGACATCCAAATGGAAAAAATCACTCAAAAAACTCCAGAGTTGCGAGGAGCACTATATTTGAACACAACTATGACTACCAACAGACATTTATATAGCACTTTAAGATTGGCAGACATTTTTTTCTAGTTGATTAGCTAATTTTCTAAATAATTCCTGCCTAATTGATCATTGTACCCTTAAAAACTAATCCAAATGTTCTCCTCTCTACTCCTACAACCCTCCCCTCCCCTCATATCCATAGTTATGGATCTTGCCTCATACTTGCCTGAGAAAATAGAAGCACTTTGCCAAAAACTCCCTCTTCTTTCCTTCTCTAACCTCTTGACATTCTCACTACTTCAGTGTCTGGCCAACCTCTCTCTATGTACCTTAATCCTCTTTCATCTCTTCAAGTATATTGTCCCCAACTGTCAACCCCCTATTCCTAATAATTAATCTTTCTCTTTCTACTTGTTCCTTCCCCGTTGCCTACAAACTTGCCCTTTTGTCCTCATCTTAAAAAAGTACTTGACCTTACCATCCCATATCTCTCCTCTCTTTCATAACAAAACTCCTAGGGAAAAATATTTTTTTCTTCTTTCTCTGCTTTTGCTTTCACTCACTTTTAATCCCCTTTGCCATTCACTTTCAAACTTCATCACTCAATTGAAACTGCCTTTGTGGATAATTTCTCCTCTCTAGGTTTTCATGACACTTTAAATAAAATTTAAAAATTGCCATCCACTTCATTATATTTTCTAAAGGAAATCTACCCATCTGTGAGATTCTTATACATACCCTCCGCTAAATCATACCTAAAGGATTTGGTCAATGTGGGAGGGAATTTTTGGTAATAACAATGCAACTCTTGGGTTGTTGATAAGGGCCCTATTGTGATGCTTTCTTTGGGTATGAAAGTGATCCTAGATCTTCAAAGCCTACCCCGGCACAGAACTAGTTCTTGAAGATTCTACCAAAGTTCTTAGAATTTTTTTTTTAAGAAAAAGGTCTTCATGATAGGTTTTATTTTCTATCTAAAGAAAAATCAAGTATGTGGCAGTCTGATGATAAACTCATTGGCTAAAGGAATCTAGTATTTTAAGGAAAAATCTGTAAGCATAGTTTTATAGCAACTATTGATCCATGCCCTAGAACATCACCATATTGAGGATAGCTACATTGCAATGATAATATTTTTGCACTTAAAAAATTGAACTAAGAGCTAGGAGAGATGTTTTAACTTATACTCATTCATCTAGTTACCTTTATGAAATTGAGTAATTCATTAAACTTCTCTTATCAGTTTCTTCACCTTTAAAATTTGTGACTATTTATCTAGTGCTAAGATTTTATGATAGTGAATATATATTTTATTACATCTCTATATAACTATATTATATGACAAATATTAGAGAATGAAATATTTACCTACATTACTTTACCTGTTATCTACTTTCACTGGATGTATCTTCTATTTGAGACTGATAAGTTTAGGAAATCTTGGTAAAGATATATGTAAGTACTTCCACTGACAGAATAAAATTTATTTTTAGATCTGTGATTAAAAATGATAACCAATGCCCTTGTCTCATAGATGTGGAAACTGAAGTCTCCAAAATTTGTATCTTTCCTGAAAAGTGTATTTGGAAGGGTTAATTAGCTTGGCAAAGGATCTGGGAAGTAGGTAACGTGAGAAATAGTTGAAGAAACTGGGGCTTTTAAGCTTGGAAAAAGGAAACTCAGGAGATATTGAATAGATTAAAAATAGTTAGACTTTACCTGTGTAGCTCCAGAGGACAGAACTCAAATTAATGGGTTAAAGTTACACAGAGATGGATTCTGGCTAAAAATAAAGAATAACTTTTGAATATTTAGAGTAGTCAAAGAACTGTCATGAGTTTTCCGTTACTGAAATATACAAGCAATATTTGGATTCCTATCCATTTGGAATTCCTGAAATCACAGAAATTTCCCTTCTATCTCTAAGTTTCTTCTGCAGAAACATAACTGGAATTTAGGTCTCAAACTGCAAATCTGTGGCAATTAAAATAATTCCAAGAGACAGTTTCTGAGTAATTTAATCATTTTATTGATAAGGCCAGCAAATTATTAATAAAAGGGTGGTAATTTGACCTTCTCTCTTAGACTAATGACAATCATGTGGCAGGCTCATGGTTCATATACCCTTCGAAAAGTACATGTTCCTGAGAGGCAACACTCCAATTGAATATAACCCAATAAGAAGTGAGTTATATTAAAATAAAGGGCTGAGAGTGACATCCTGTCACTCTTGGACAGAGAAACTATCTCTATATTCAGACCATCCCTAGCCTCAGGCTCTCTAGACAAAAGGATCTGTTTCTACCCAAGTTTGATTGAATGGAATTCACCTAAAATTAAAGCCTTCTTAAAGGACTGGGTTGGGTCAGGTACAGAATTTTAGCTTGACCTTCAGAGACTGAAGTCTTGAAAATAGAAAAGAATGGGGGAACTCTGAATTTCTCTGAATTTTTAGTTATTAATAACCATTTCTCTCAAAACCAACGTTAATATTTCTTTACCACCAAGCCATACCTAATCTCTCAAACTCTTACTGATCAGTTTGCCATCCGCAGTTGCTAGAGATGAACATAACTCTTCATTAGGATCAAATAAAATAATATTTTTCAAATGAGTAGCAAAGTTCCCTAGCATATAGTAATTGATTAAGAAATGGTTGTTTCCTTCTCTCCATCCTGTCAGTGAGCAAATATTTTAAATAGGTCTTAGCCACATAATTTTTATATCGACAATATATAGTGGTGCTATATGACTGAAAGTCATGAAATCCTTCCAGTTTCTAAAGAATTAATGTTCACACAGAAGCAATGGAGGAAAGCAGAATAAATAATAATAGGAGGGAGGAAGGGAGAGGGAGAGAGAAAGAGAGAGAGAGCCAGCCAGTATTAAAGATGCTATGAAAGGGATATATGATGGGAAATGAAGGGGAGATGGTCACATGGATGAACAGTTAACATTTTTGCTATGTATAAAAGGTCAAGAAATCTAGATGAAGGTCCTCTGGGCACATTGGATAGACATTCTAGGGAAGATTTATGATAGCATCTGGATAAGAATCATATAGGAATAAGAGATATTGATGACTAAATATATGTATTGTTGGAGTAAGCAGTCACATAGCTGAGAGCACAGATAGACTTAAGTGTTGCAGTAATACATGCTTTATACTCCTTTATTATAACTTCCTGAAAAATGTTTTTAAGACACCATTTTTGAGCGATGAATTATGCATTTTCCACTGTTGAAGATTTTTTCCTCAAGAAAGTTATTAATAGAAATGGAAATGAGGTTAAGTTAAAACAGGAGAGTTTACATGGACATAAGAAAAGAACAGAGTTTTCAAATGAATAAAATCTACAGAGTACCATGAAAAAGAGATATTTCAACCGAGAAAAGAAAACCATCTGTCCAGTATGGTATAGGCATAGAACTGGACCTGGCTTCTTGTCATCCTTCCAAAATCTACAATCCTATTTTTCTTAGATAGATGGGCACTTTGATAAAAGGTGTGGAGAACTGAGATTATTTACCTAAGTAAAGAGAAAGATGAAGGGAAATTAATCAATAACTTTCTTGGTGCAGAAGAAATTCTTTGGACAAGAACAAAGATTTAACTTAGATGTCATGGAGAACTGACTACCAGAACAGTGAGACACTAGAATGTTTTGTCAAAAAAAGATCATGTAATCTATTGCTCAGGGTAAATACAAGTCATTTCTTCCTCTAGTTTGGAAAATCTTCAGCATAACATGACCTTAAATGTAACTCTACTGTTTGCCATGAAGTGTCCAAGACACTAACAGAAGTAAGATATAATATGCCATACTGATGTAAGTAGACAATGCCTGTTCTTGAGGGGAGAGATAGCACAGCAAGAGTCTACATTTTTATATCTGAGGCTGGAACTAAACTTTAAGGAATACACGGACCCAAGATGTGGGACCACTGAAGACACTGTAAGTCTACTCTTTCATACACTGCAGGATAATTTCAGTTACTGTGAAAGATTCCATGTGCTTTACCCTAACAACAGGATTAAAAGATCCTGCATCTTGAACTGGAAGAAACCCCAGAGACTATGGAGTCCAATCTCTTCACTTTACATATGAAGAAAATGAAATTTAGAGCGGTTAAGTGACTTGCCCGAAGTCCCACAAGAGGGAAGTTTCAGGGATGGAATATCAACTCAAATATTCTGATTCCAGAGCATGTTGCCTCCTGGTATTGAATAGCTCCCTCAGAGAAATGGAGGGCTAAGTAAATTACTTATACGATCATCTAAATTTCAATGAAGTATAATTTTTGAAATTATTAGGTAAAGTATTGTAATAGATGATGGTCATATAATGGGGGATTCCCCATTTCACATTTCAAAAGCTTATATTCTAAGGGAAGGAAATGTGAGGAAGAATATATTATATGCACAGGACAAATATGTGCGCGTGTGTGTGTGTGTGTGTGTGTGTGTGTGTATAGTTTTATATATAGTTTATCCAAAGTAATTTTACAAGAGCAACTTATAGGAGATCTGAAAAGGGTTCTTGTAGGAGGTGAAAGTGAGTTGTGCTTGCAAAGAAGTTATATATATTTAATGACATAGAAACAAAGAGGGAATTCATTTCAAATATACGAGATTGTGCTAAGATAATGAGATGGGAAATGAAATGAAAAAATGACAAGTTGCTCAAAAAAGCGAGAACTTGTTAAATATTTGTCAATGTAGAGTAGCCCTTGATAACAATCTTATGTTTATGGAAAAACATTTATGCTTTTATTACATGTTGGATTGTATTCACATATATGGATCTTTTTCAGTTTCTTTGTATAGATGAAAATAAATGATGTTTGGAGAGGAGAAATAAGCTGCTCCAGGTAGCAGACTTATTTGATGGTGGAGAACACCCTCAGTCCTTCTTCTTCCAAACCCAAGGTTCTTTCCAGTGTGTTGGGCTGTCACCAAGTAAGGGAATTTTTGAAAAAGAATGGATCATTGAATATTTAGAAAAACCATTGGAAAGAGAAATGCCCTTTTACTGACCTCTGAGATCCATTTCTGCTCTGTTCTGAAGCAGGTAGGTCAGTCTAAAGGAATCTTCCTGCATGTAGATAATGAAGATGATTTAATATTGCTGGGAACTACTCTCCAGCTTTCATCTGAAACCACTAGCCTTTGAATCTCAGTGAGCTGAGTAACATGGGCAACTTTTCCTCCTTCCAAAATGTTTATTACAGATAAATGGATTTAACTGCAAGATCTCATAGAGATATCAATGAAAAATTTAACTTCACAAGAAAGAGGGCATTAAGTTAGCTCCTAGGATTAAATTAGTATAGTATAATAGAGAGGACTGACTTTGGAGTCAAGGTTAACTGGGTTCAAGTCTTACCTATGACTTGTACTAGCTATGTGACCATGAGAAATCAGTCAATTTCTTAATTCCTTAGGCAGCTACATCTATGTTACAAAGGTATGGAAATACTCAATCAGAGAAGGGAACTTCCCCACCTGGATTCCCTTATAACAATGAACCCAATGTTTTTCACTCACTCTCAATTAATATGGTAGTATTTAGCTGATATAAATATTTGACCAATACCCTCAATATTCCATATAATAGACAACTAACAGTTTATCTTATGCTTTCTTTTCCAAAGATCTATACACAAACAGTCACATAATCATAAACAATGACTCAAGCGTCAGCCATTTATGTTTTTGACATTAGTTGACAAGGTGCCAATCACTTGAAAGCTACTACTCTTTCCTCTGCTTGTTCAGCCCCTGGTCTTCACCATATTCCCTTATTTTTGTGATTAAAGGAAGTTTCAGAACTTTAGAATCCAAGAAAGTGCAATGCAGGTTTTGAGTCATGGAGAGCTCCAGAAGAGCTGCACCTGTCTAGGCTCCAGGAGACGTGGGTGCTATTTCTGGCTGCGTGCCGCCTGACTGCATGACCTGGACCAAGTCATTTAACATCTCTCCACCTCAGTTTTATCATCTGTGAAATGAGGAAAGTGATGGCTGGCCCCTTTGATCTCTCTCAGGGATGCAAGACGATTAACTAGGTCAGAGTTTTAAAGTGCAGTCCTTGGAACCCTTGAGAGGAAAGAAAAGAGCAGCATCCTGCAAGTGCTCAATATTCTCCTAACTTTTGAATTAATTTCCAAAGTTGAAGATAACCTTGCAAAAGAGCCCTTGGAGCTTGTTGGAACTCTTTTGGAAACAGGCTAAAAACTCAGTTTATGCCCCTCTACTCTAAAGGAGGCCATGCCAGCTTGCAAATGATTGTTTGGAATATCTGTTATTCCAGAAATGTCCCATCTGTCACTACCAGCAGCCCAGAGACTCGTATAACCTTTCTTTATCCATCCATTGCCTTCATAAACATAGTTTTAAAAAAATTTTACAGCACCTAACAGGCTTTGTGTATGAAATGTTCATATGTGTATCCATTTATTCAGTTTAACATAACACAATTATTTGTGATATCAATTTTTTCTTTATTACCAACATTGCACAAACACAAAGACTAGCTAAAATGTCAGTCATTATATAATTTTAAATAATATTACACATATAATTCCATTGATTAAAATTCATTTGTGTAAAGAGGAATAACTGAACATTGGTTTTTGCTGTTAATTTCCTATCACATAAATGTATCCAGTTATTTTAGAATAACTTATCTATAATGTTTTAAACTATCATAATTTTATCCATATGAAATAACATGAGTCAGGATGAATTTGGTTCAAAATCTGTCTCTGACACTTACTAGCCATGTAACCTTGGTCAAATTGTCCCTCCTTTCAGAACCCCAGGCAATTCTTAAAAGACCAAATTGGAGAGGAATTGCTTATCTGCATCTATCGAATGAGGTTCTAGACTTGGAGCTCCTTTTAATATGGAAATGGATGGGTTGGGGAAAAAATCCTACTCCAGCTGGGGATATTTTGCAAGCTGGTGTTTCATCATTCAGGGAAAGAGTACAGAATGGTACTTATCAAGCAATCAATTAATTATAAAATATTTATTAAATACCCATTACGAACCTTACACTGTGAAAGGTGCTAGAAATACAAGCATGAAGAATGATATAAAGCCTACTTTATCCCTCTCATCAACTTCCAAGATGAAAATAATTTCATTTCCCCCTTTTCCCTTTGATGAACAAATATTTCTAGATAGTTCAGAGAGACCTGGGTAATGAATATGACACCTTTAGAGTGATCCTTGACATCCCTCTCAATATGTCTTACTCATTATGGATGCCTGGAAAATACTTCCTCACCTATTACTTGGAAAAATGCAAGAGCATCATGACAAAATAATGTCAGTTACCTATGATCCCTACTAGGAACAGAGGAAAGCAGGCTCTCACTTGATCTTTAAGATAATATGAAATGGGAAAGTCATTCATAAGCAAATGAAAACTGATATGAAGTTAATGTGAAAGTGTGGAAGTGTGGAAGCCATTCAATATTATTTCCACAAAGTCACTCCTCAATCACAGTTTTAGGATAAAAATGACAATCAATTCTAAAGGCTCTTAATTCATAGAATTCCTCATTTCTTTCAAAGCACAATTTATATGTCACCACCCATGCTGAACCTTTCTCAATTCTTCCACCCTCTTTCTCAAGCCTTTCACTTCTCTTGGTCTTAAAATAGCTATGCATTCTCTGTATATTTCTGGGTTTCAAAGAACCAGGAAAGTTCAGGAAGATGGTTCCAGGATCACAGACACTGAAAAACAAAGCCAGGGTGATATAGAATTGACCTGGTTGTACACAGGCAATCAGGAAAGCTCATTTTGTTTTAAGGCTCTGGCATCTTCTAAAAGAGATTCATTTCCTCCCACAATTAAAATGAAGCATTTATATTGAGACTTAAAGTTTGTAAGGTACTTTACATATGTTATCTCATTTGACTCCAACAACCTTGGAAATCATGTGACTCTTGTTATCTTGTTTATAGATGAAGAAATTTAAACTGAGAATTTAAGTGGCTTGCCATGTCTAAGGTAGGATTTGAACTTGGGTCTTCCAGCACACCATCTACTGTACCAAATTGCTAACTTTGGATCTCCATATGGAAAGGTGGAGAGATAAAGGAGAGATGCGTGCAGGTGAGCATATGCGTCACAGAGTAAGAACAGGCAAGGAAGGCATGTGAGGCATGTAGGAGAGAAGCAAATAAGAGCAGACCAGGCTGCATCAAAAATTGTCAGCATTGGTCAGTCAAGGGTTCTGTTCCACCCATGTTTCCTAGAGCTTATCATTGGGGAAAGTTCTACCTTGAGTTTAAACCTTAATCACATTCAATAATTCCTCTTTAGACCACTAGGAAGAAAGTAGAGAAGGTAACTAAGAGATAAACCCAAATGTAAGCCCCATATCAGATCTCTGTCCATTGAGATCTCTATATATCTGTGAATGTTCATCTTCTTTTCTTCAACATATGCACTGCTAAAAAGTCATATAGCTATTGACAGTGATTGTTCAAAATTCTAATTTTCTGATTCAAAATTAGGAAAAGGGGAATGAGTTAAAGAGGACAAAGATCTTCCTGTTTTATTCATAAGTAGGTACTGAAATCATCAAAGAAAAAATCTGCAATTTTAGTACTTGTTAAGAATATTCCAAAGCATATTCAACTACACTGCTTTAAACCCCCTCAAAAAGTATCTGAGAGAGGCTTCTAGAGGAGACAGATGGGAGTTAGAATGGTTGTCTCTGAGTATAATTACAAGGTTCAACTCAAATTCTGCTCCACATATCCAGACCCTGCCAGGATACAAATAGAATATACTTGGTACAGTATTTATTTATTTGTATGAATTTTATATCAAATCTTGGCTTTTTACCCCAGGGACTCTTCCATCTTTGTCATATCTCCAGTATCTAGCACAGTATCTTGCTTAATAATGTTATTTGAATTTACCCAATTTTCTGGTAATCACTCATTTCAACTCATTTTAATATCCAATTCAAGTTTTCCACTCCAAATTTTGGAGTTCTATAGTAGGGGGTTCTTAATCTTTTTTTTGTATCATGAATCACTGGCCACCTCATAAAGCTTATACCCCGCTTCTCAGAATCACATTATTAAATACATAAAATAAAATACATAGGTTTCTAGGAAAGAAATCATACTGAAATGTATTGATATTAATTTATAAAAGTATTTTTAAAAAACAAGTCCAGAGACTACCTTCCCAGGTTGAGAACCTCTCTTATAAAGAATTAAAAAGTGAAAACATGGGTTCTTTTAAAATTAGAATTCTTGATTCCACATACACCACTCTGCATCAGTTCATATTAGCCTTCTCAGCCTTTTCCAAATTCTTCAGGTTTATTATTATTAATGGGTACATACTGTACTTAGTATAACTTGATAATTCAAGAGAAAGTTAAAGTTCTTACACACACACACACACACACGCACAAAAGGTGATGAATTGTGTTGATGGTGTCCTACAAATTTTGACAGAATCTGCAAAACTGTCTGGGGACAATCATCATGTTTTCCTAGAAATAATGTCTTTTTTGATTTGTTTTTTTCTCTCCCCAGTTTTTTACAGGGTGTCCCAAAAGTCATAGTCTTAAACTTTTTTTTTATAAGTTTTTCGGTCTTAAAACTGTACTAAGACTTTTGGGACAGCCTGTATTATTGAGACCAAATTTAGCATATCTGGTTGTTGGGTATTTTGACAGGTTCAGAGATTTTAAGAGATGGAAGGGACTTTAGAAATCATTTGTTTAAATATTTTTTTTTCCCCAGAAGAGTAAACTGAGATTCATTCCATTTGAATGTTAGCACTCCAGCTCTGTTTGGAGGTTTTCCCCTCCAGTCAGAAAAGAGGAAATGCTTCTTAGAAGTGTTTCTATTCCCACTGCAACCTTCCTGTTTCACAGAGGAGGTGTTTAATGAATATTTGTTGGATTGAATTAATTGAATTGGTGAATGACAACTACCTAGATATTAGAGATAAGGTTGCTCTGTCAGGGGAAACTGTGTGTATATGCAACATGAGCCTAGAAATTTTTCCTTATGAACAGTTTCTTTAGTGCCTTCCTGAATACATACCTTTTGTCCCCACAAAAAAAAATGAGATTCTTTGTTTTAAATACAATTCTCATGTCCAGATTTAATATTTTCAATGCCCATCCCTAGCTGGAGAGCTATTCCTTGTAACAAAGTATAAAAAAGAAAGAAACTATTGCAAAATCTATGTATCAACCAGGAGTGACATTATATGAAATGCTTCATGCCCATAGCTCCACATCTCTCTAAAGAAGGAAAATAAATACATTTTCTCATTTGTTCATTGTCATTATAGAAATTGTTTTTGTTGTCATCGTTGTTATTTCCACTTACATTATTATAATAATACATTTATTGTTTTCCTGGTTTCCCTTCACCTTGAAACAATTCGTATATGAGCTATCTCATGCTTTTCTGAATTATCCATATTTATGATTTTTAGGTTCCAGTAATTTTCTATTACAGTCAATTACTACAATTTTGTTTCACCGTTTGTTAACTGGCATTTGTAATACTTTGTTGAGTTATTTACTACTACAACCAAGTGCTATTATAAAGATTCGGGAAGACACAGAACCTTTTATTTTTTGTCTTTGATCTCCTTGAATTACTTTTTCCAATTTTGAGACTTGCAGGTCAAAGAATATGATCATTTAAAGAAAATTCTTAGCATAATTCTAGATTGCTTTCCAGAATGTCTGGGCTAACTTCAGGGTATTAACGTAGTCACTTCACATTTTTTTTATTATCTGTTGTCATCTTTACCATTTTGTTTGGTGTGAAGTGAAAATTGAGAGCTGTTTTTATTTGACTTCTATATTAATATTGAGCTATAACAATATGGCTTGTTCATATTATTTCACTGTTTATCAACTGATCACTCAAGAATGACTTTCGATCATGTTTGTGTTGTTTCCATACATAGATAGTTTACCATTATTTCTGATGGTAGCAGTTTCTCATGTTCTTCATAATTTATCTTGACCATAGTCACATCTATGCCAGATAAGTGTAAATATCAATATTTATGATATATCTCTGTCAGATACAGACAAATTTGAGACAAAGGTTATTCCTTTTTGTTCTCCCTTCTTCCTTCCCCTCCACAATAGAGTTATAATTTTTGACCCACTACCTCCCTCAGTCTTCCCTTCCTTCTTTCAGCACCCTCCCTTTTACTACCCTTTGGCTTTACTACTTCTTCCCTCCCTTTTAGCCTCCTCTCTCTTTTCTTTCCCCCTTCCCCTCCTACAGCCTATAGGGCTAGTTAGATTTCTATACTTAACTGAGTTTGTTGTTCCCTCGACAAGAATTATTCCCAATTAACCACTTTCTCTTTTATACTAGTTGCTCTGATTTTGTTACCTTAGTTTTTTTTTAATTTTATGCAATTAAAATGATCTGTTTTATTTTTCATGATCACCTCTATAAATTGTATTATTAAGAATGGCAATTCCCCAACCACCAGATATAGCTGTTAAACATTACTGACCCAAGTCTCTTATTTTTTTATAATGTGATCTTTAATACTTAAGGCACGTAAGTGGATACATGTTTAAAGCAGACATATAAATAAGTATCCACTTATCTAAGACAAGTAATAATATATAATGGCCTAGGCAATGAGAACTGTTAGGGACCTTGAATTAATATTCTGTGAGAACTGACTGAATGAACCCATAATGTTTATCCTGGAGAAAAACAAAACAAAACAAAACTAAGTGGGTATATGGTGACTGTATTCAACTATCTGAATGGCTGCAATGTGGAAGATAGAATGATATGTCTTCTGCTTGGCACTAGTGGAGGAGAGAGAACAGAAATAGAAGTAATTGTAGATGCTATAGAGAGACAGAAGTCAATTCCATAGAAGGGAGAACTTCTTACTCACTAATTAGAACATCCCAAAGTAGATGGACCCTTCTGAGGTAGGAAGTAAAATCCACCTTATTGGACTACTTCAAGGAGAGCCTGGATAATCACTTTTCAGAGAAGTTTAGAGGGAATTCTTATTCATGTATATGTCATACTAGTTAATTATTGAGGTCCTTTCCACAGTTGAAAGTCTGTGCACTCAAAAGTGGTTCATTTTATTTGACTAGTTGTGTACTCCTTGGCGGAGAGTGTAATATTAAACATCATGGGCTGGTAATTTCTTGTCCTTCATTGTAATACTGCTTTATCAGTAAGGCACATAGAATTGTTACTTTGGAACAAAGTCTTTCCTTTTGTATATAAAAAGATTTTAATTATTAAATCTCAGGAAAATTTCCTTGCATTATTTCTCCTGGGGTGCACTATTAAGCCTTCTTAAGAGGGAAAAGGTTATTAGAAAAGGGAAAAATATGAATTATAGACATGACAATTTTCATGCATCTGAAGTGAAATTTATATGCATAACAAATTAAGAAGACTTTAGTTACTATGTGATCAGAAAATTCAATTATTTTAAGTGAAAAAACATCTAATGTGTTTGTTATTTATGTGTGATGCATCTCTGATTTTGTCAAGTGAGTAATTTCTTCCACCAGTGGGAAGTGAAGTCCTAGGGAGTTACACAAAAAACTACCTGAGACAAAGAGATTAAAGTATTTCCATGTTCGAGTCAGTATCAAAGCAATGCCATGTTTACCTTGGTTTATGGTCAATTTCCACAGAAAAGATTCCATCATACCACAGTCCAAGTAATGTCTTTCTTTCAGTGGTCCTACTTCACTATACGGCAGCTAGGTGGCTAATAAATAGAATCCCAACCTAGAGTCAAGAAGACCTGAATTTAAATTCCGCCTCAGACACTTACTGTGTGACACAGGCAAGTCATTCAACCTCTACTTGTTTTAGTTTCTCATGTGAAAAATGGGAACATACTGGAGTCAGTATGTTTGCCAAGAAAATCCCATGGACAAAAGTTCATCAGGTCATGTAGAATCAGACACAACTAAAAGGCTAAATAATAACAAGAAAAACTTCACTATGCTTTATTATAAATTGGCTGAAAGAAAAAAGATAGTTAAAAAATCAGGTCTATGTTAATGTTTAAGCTCCCATATGCATCTTATTAAATGAAATGCATATCTGATGTTAAAGGGAGAATGTTTCTGTGTTTAGCTTGACTCCCACCTCCACCCCCACATCTGTCACAGAATCCAGGTTTAATAGCAAAAAGCCCTCTTAGCCAACTGTTCAGGAAAATAGAATGCAAGTGTAGCCTGTTTCACTTCATTGATTTCAAAGCCCTGAGAGTTAAGAAAAGCACCACCTGGAGAATAAACCTGTTTATTTGTTTTTAAGGTAATGCAAAGAAAAAAAAATCCTCCCTAGATTACAACACTAGGAATAATTGATCTCAAAGTGACAAAGACATGAAGTTATCCTTGCCCTGGTGTCCCCACAGAAACTGGCATTGGAGAAATTGGAAATTAGCTCTCGGTCTGTTATTCCCTGTCATAGACCATGATGCATTAGATAATGCCTTGAACAGAGGAAGCTTCCTTCATACAAAATGCTTAGCTTGGCCTCTTTCCACATATATTTTTACAATAAATTCTCTCAATTTTATTCAACAAAATTCTTTTTTTCTGCTGAGCACATGCATTTGAATGTCCTTTAAAAACACTTCAATTACACGTGAAATTCTATTCTCTTTCAGTCAACACATTTCATTTACAATTAATTACCTTCTCTTTATTCTTTTAAACATCACATTTCAAAACAAAAGACTAACCAATGCATGCAAATATGTTTTCCAGGCCAAATGATGTCTTAAATTTCTAGGACCTCCGCTAACTTCCCATTTTCGTTGGTGGAGGCTATCTTTTCTTTTTCATAATGGTGCTGATTGCTGTATTTGTCCCTTCTGAGCATTCTTTCATAAGTTAAGTTGATATACTTGAATCAGTTGAAACAGAAGCACAGCAACCAATTATCACTCTATTATTTTACAGAATCTAGCAAGATGTTATAAAAATAAATGCTATTTTTCAACTATTTCTCTCCAAAACAAATTTTCCTTGTTAGATTTGCTATATGCCTGTCCTTACCTCTGTTTCTCATTCTGCCTCCATGTCTCTGCACCTGTTTCTTTGTATCTTGTCTTTCTTTCAAGCATCTCTAGTTGCCTCAAAAAGTCTTTCATGGTGTTACTTTGAGTCCTCTGATCATTCATGTTTCTCTCCTTGTACATACCTAATGATTTTCACATTTGTTGTTCTCCCTAGGATGTTATCACCTTGAAGGGAGGAGCTGTTTTTGTTTTTTTTGTACCAGAACATGGTACATGGGGGGATACGTAACATGCATTTAGCAAGTGTTTGATTCCCTGACTTCTGACATTTTCCAGTTTGTGAAAGTCTTTCTTAAAAGATTGTATCCTATACATATATAATCTATATTGAATTGTTTGCCTTCTCAGTGATGGGGGTGGGGAGAGAGGAAGGGAGAAAATTTGGATCTAAAGTTTTAGAAACATGTTAAAAATTGTTGTTTACATGTAATTGGGGAAAAACTTAAATAGTAAAAAAAGATGGTATCCTAAACTAAAAACTCTATTATAGATGTGGTCTCATTAGTACAGAACACTATACACATAACTTCCATAGTTCTGGACCACCAAACTGTTTTGGACCAACACATTTTAAGAAGGTCATTGATTACAAGGAGAGCAACCTGGAAAGCAATCAGGATGGTGAAGAGTTATAACTTCATTTCGTATAACCACTGTTGAAGGAACAGATAAGATTATTGTAAAGAATACATGATGGGGATGTGAGAGATTTCTTCGTTTTGAAAGGGCCACCATATGAAAGAAAGAATACATAAAGTCTTCTTGAGGATTATGGAAAGTAGTAGAAAAGGGCAAAATTGTGTTGCAAATGAAGAAATATTCCCCAAAAGAGCTATTCAAAAGTCCCAAGAGCTGTTTAAGGAAAAAAAATTCTCTTAACTGGAGGTCACATAATACTTTGAATATAGCACTTAATTGAATTGACAGACTACTTATCACATGTGTTGGAAAGAAGTTTCTATTCCAGTTTGGAAAGAACGGAATAAGATAGTCTCTGAAGTCTTTTTCTACTTAGAATTTCTATGATTTGTTTAGCTTTTTTACTTCATTATCACTCATATTAATTCATATAAAATTTACAGCACACTGAAAATCCCAGGCATTTAAAAAATTCATGAATTTTTGTGTAGTCATGCCTCCACTACCCTCTACTTTTGCAGTTTTTTTTAAAATTCAAATATAAGTAATATTATGTCAAAGGATATATACAAGAAAATGTCCTTTTTTCTTATACTTTTGAATTGCTTTCCAAAATGGTTGGACCAATCCACATCTCATCAACAGTTAATCAAAACGTCTATTCATCTGTAGTCCCTCTATCAATTTCTCTTTTGTTTTGTGTCATGCTTGATAATCTTAGAGGCTATATATCTCTCAAACATATTAATCTATTAGAAAATGGCTCTTTTTCTTATATAATTGAGTGAGCTTCCTGTATATCTTGGATAATCAAGTATTCAAATAAGTTCTGTGATATTATCGACTTTAATGGCTAATCTTAGTTATATACATAGACATATATGGCTATATAGATACAGATATCATATATAAACTATTTATAACTGCCAATCCTACATGAATCTCCTCCATGTTCTATGAAAAATTCAACACAGCTCTACTCACTGTTTCGCTGTACAATTGTTTTCGAGTCATGTCTAATTCTTTGTGACCCTGTTTGTGCTTTTCTTGGCAAAGATACTAGAGTGGTTTGCCATTGCGTTCTCCAGTTCATTTTACAGATGAAGAAATTAAGACAAGTAGGGTTAAATGACTTGGCCAGGGTCCCACAGCTAATAGTCTTTGAGGCTGGATTTGAACTCAGAAAGATGATCCTCCCTAACTCCTGGTCTAGAATTTTATCCACTGTGTCACCTAGCTGCCCAGAAACTATTGGAAGCTTTATTCAATTTCTAAAATTGTGAGGGGAATACTGGAGCACTCTCACAGTCAACTGATTATTTTCTACTTTTGCCAAATGACTATTCCAAATCCCTATCTTGAGTATCAGACTTTTATCAGGGAAAATGTTTTCCCAGTTTACTATGTTCTTTCTAATTTCAACTGCTTTGATTGTATTTATACAGAATTTTTCTAATTTTATATGATTACACTTATCAATTCCCTAACCATAACTTGATCATTAACTCTTCTCCAATCCACAGAATATTTTTCCCAAAGAAAAGATATCAAGCCCCTAGTTTGTTTGTGATGTGACCATTTATATTTAGGTACTTTATTCATTTGGAGCTGGTTGTGATTTATGATGTAAACCAGTGGTTTAAATATTGTTTCTAGTAAATTTCTTTTCCATTTTTTTCCAGCAGTTTTTAAGTGAGTCTTTAACCTAGTAGCTGGGGTCCCTGGTTTTATCTAACACCATGCTATCAGTTGATTTGCTTCTGTAGGTGGTTTACCTACTATAGTTCATTGATCAATTTATACATATATATATATATATATATATATGTATTTATATCTATCTGTCTATTTTTGCTACAATTAAAGAGTTCTAATGATTGTTGCATTGGAACTTGATACCACTAGATCTTTTTCTTTCTTACTTTTTTTCCATATTTTCTTTGAAATTCTTCATGTTTTGCTTCTCATATATTTGCTAGCTTGATAAAATAAACCTTTACAGTTTGTTTCATATGACAAAGAATAAGTAAATGAGTTTGGGTAGTAATGTTATTTTTGTAACATTGGCACAACCCAATATTAGTATTTCTCATATTATTTAGGTCTGTGTATATTTCTACAAAGAACATTTAAGTGATGTATATTTACATATATACATATTATATGTGCATATATGATGTATTGTAAATACATTATATGCATATATAAACAAACTCGTACATATTAACCTTGTATCTTGGTAGGTTGAATCCCAAATATTTTATCAATTCCATGATTAGTTTGAATAGACTCTCTTTATCTCTTCCTGATGGTTTTTATCGCTATCACATTCTGGATGTAATTCCCCCTGTCCTAAAAACAAACTTCCTTTAATTACAAAAATTTAAAAGAGAAAAATAAAAAATAAGTGAAACTGACCAATACATTGGGTACATGTAGCTGCATGGTCTCCTACATCTACATCTCCTACATCTACAATGACAAGGTAGTAGGATGTGTTTTTCAAGTCTTCTCCAAGAAAAAAAATATTCAAAATTTAAAAAAAATATTCGCTAACAATAGCAATGTATACACACATCAATATATATGCTAGATATTTTAAGTATAATATGCTAGATTTATGCTAGATACAATATGGAATGCATATATGTGTATATATGTGTGTATAGATTTCTTTATGGAGAAGTGGAGCACTGGCTAGCAATTGATGAATGACCGAAAAAACAATGTGGTGTAGGAATACTCTGTTAAGTTCTAGGTTCCAAGATTTCAAATGCTTATTGATAAGCTGGAGAAATTCCAGAGGAGGGCAATTAGGTTGACAAAAAGCCTTGAAATCATGACATATAATCACCAGCTGAAGGAACTGGGAATCTATACATGAAGAAAAGAAGCTTGGAGGGAGGAGCCATGATAGCTGTTTTTAAGTATTTGAAGGACTGTCATATGAAAGATGATTTAAATTTGTATATTGGTCTAAGAGGGCAGAACCATGAGCAATTAGTGAAAGAGGAAAAGAGCAAATTAAAGCTTAATATGAGGAAAAGTAATTCAAACTGTCCAAAAGTGGAAAGACTTAGCTATAGAGATGGTTGATTCCTTCCCCTCTCATATAGTCAGTATGCGGCAATGAAGATTCTTTTGGTGTATTAGTTAGACTAGGTGGTGGCTTATGTCACTACTGTCTCTCAAATTCTATGACTTAATGAACTGTACAAAGATATTCCTCTCACAACAATCCTGTAAAGATACTAAATATAAGTATTATTACTTCAATGTTATAGATGAGAAATTGACGCACAAAGGAAAAAGCTTTGACAGCTAGTAAGTGTGATTTCCTTATGCCCAGTCCAGTACCCTTTCCATTATATCAAAGCTGCTTATGAGTAAGCAGAAACAACATAAACATTGAATAATTCTATCTTATCACCATTGTTCATTTTCTGTCCTTTCCATCCATTCAGGATAGTAGCACGATCCCAGCTTTGATCTTCAAGTTCTCCCAATATATAAATCTTTTGGAGAATTCACACCCCTTGGTCAGTAATTGCAGCTCTCTGTAGTCCTCTGTTATTATTTTTATTTTTAAAAACAGCTCAGTTATGTTTTACATCATTTCTTCATGTTCTCAAGCCTCCACTGTATTTACATACATTTCCTTCAGGGTAAACAATGTCTCTCTTCTAGCAGTCATTTGATTTCAGAAAGTTCAATGGCCCTTAAATTGGAAGACCAATTTTCAAGAATTTAAGGACTGGCTTTTAAAATCAGCTCTTAAGTAATCTGTGCAATTTCAAACAATTCAGCTAAATTCTCTGAGAATTCTATAAAATCACAGAATGTCAGAGTCAGGAATCAAAGAATTTTAGGCCATCCATTCCAGTCTGTTCTAGAAAAACTCTCTCTGTTTAACAAGATCTCCTATTATTACCAGGATCTATTGCAAAATCCTTTATTGTTGTTTTTAAAACCCTCTATAACCTATTCCTTTTTTGCCTTCCCAGTTTTCTTACAACTTACTCCCTTCCATAAATTCTGTTCTCTAATGATGCTTCCTCTTTGAGGTTCCTCATACATAACATTTTAGCTCCTGAAAATGAATTTTCATTGGCTATCCTTTATGCCTAGATCCCTCCTCATCTCCATCTTCCAATTTGCCTAGCGTCCTTCAAGTCTTGGATAAAGTTTCACATTCTTCACAAGGCCTTTCCTAGTACTCTTTAATCTTAACATGTTCCCTCTGTGAGTACCTGCTACTTATTCTCTATATAATTTGTTTGAATATAGTTGTTCACATTCATGTTGTCTTTCCCATTAGACTATGAGGTACTTAAGTGCAAGGACTGTGTTTGCCTTTCTTTGCGTCATGAGGGCTTAGTGCAGTCCTTCACACGTAGTTGTTGTTCTTTCATTTCAGTCATATCTGATTCTTCATGACCCCATAATTGGCAAAAATACTGTAGTGGTTTGTCATTTCCTTCTCCAACTCATTATCCAGATGAGGAAACTGAGACAAACAGGGCTAAGTGACATCCCAGGTTACACAACTAGTAAGTGTCTGAGGTCATATTTGAACTTAGGAAGTTGAATCTTTCTGACTCTAGACCCAGCACTTTATTTGCCAAGCCACCTAGATGCCCTTACACACAATATGTACCTAATAAATGCTAGATGACTGACTGACTCTACAATATTCCGGAGAAATGGTCATCCATCCTTCATTTGAAGACCTTCAATAAAATGGAACCCAACATTTCCTAAGAAAGCCTATTACACTTCTGGATAACAAATTGTTAGAAAGTAGTAGCTGTTTTTTGCTCCTGACAACCATGCCTAAATTTGCCTCTTCATATTCCACCCATGTTTTTCTAAGTTCTGTGCTTAGGAGACTATCAGAAGGTTGAATCCTTCTTATAACCAACAGCCCTTAAATACTTGGAAATAATTCTCCTATTGTCTTTGACTTTTTTTTTGTCTCCTAGCTAAACAAAGCATTTCTTCCAGCTGATCGTCATATGGCATGTCCTCAAGGTCTTTCATCACTCTGGATGTTCCCTTTTGGAGGATTCCCAACTCAACAATGCCTTTCCCAAAACATGACTTTCAGAACTGAACGCAATACTCCACATGTCTGAACAGAGCAGATGGGGTGGATCTTTCTCCTCCTTACAGTTAGATGGTATGCCTCAATGCAACTTAATCTCTCATGAATTTTCTCAGAGTTGAGGAAAAGGGGAAAGGTAAATAGATTCTTACCAAGTTCAAAAATAAACAAACCTATGAAAATCCAAACTTAAATCTTTGTTTGCTCATTGATTTTTTTGTTAATTTCAGCTATATGTTTTCTTTTACTACAGATATTGATCCCAAAGTAAATACTTCTTCTCTATACACAACATTTTATCTCCTACCTTCCTGCTGTTGTACAGGCTGGCTCCTATTACTTAAAATACTCTACCCTCTCTTCTCTTCCTCTTGAAATCCTTAACTGCCTTAAGGGCTCCATTCAAATGCCCCTCTCATATCAGAGCATTTCCTCATTGTTAGTGTATCCTTTTCCCTCAATTTACTTGATTTTATATATATGTATATACACATACATACATATATATGTATATGCATATATATGTGTGTATGCATATATACATACACACCTATGCATATATGCATGTGTGCATACATATATACACATATATTTTAATGCATGCATATGCAAAGAATGAGAGAGAGAGAGATAGAGAGAATATTTAAATATTTGTGTGCATATTACAGCCTCACCTATAGCAAGCTTCTCAAGGTCAGAGAATTTTTTTTCTTTTTATCTAGTGCCATAACAAAAGAAATTCCCAATTTCCTAATTAGAAGTTCCCTATACCAACAGAATCACAGATCTAACTCCATTCCATACCATCCCCACCAACTAGCACAGTGTTTGGTACAAGCTAAATAAATATTTGCTGAATTAACATTAAATAATGCATTGAACCATTTTTAAGGTTGAGATAATTCTCTTTCATCCTTGGCATCTTAGTCATGGTACATATTTTTTTAGTGAATCATTCCTAGAGTGCTAAAAAAAATAAAATGTCTTCAACATACTTTGCATCCACAAAAAGCACTGGTTGATTTCTCCTTGAGTTTTTGAATTCTGGTTTGTGTACATGTCACTATAAAAAGGCTTCAGACTATCACAAGGAGAAGTCAGTTTCAGGTCAAAATTGCTATAGAATGCACATTTCCTGGTTTTAGTTATATTCCAAGATTCAATGTTATATCTCCATGCTAGTCCCCAGTTTTCCCATGTCATTGCAATTTCTTTGTTTTAATCTCATCTCTCCTAGTTATTTGCTACTTCTGCCTCAGACTATGTCTCTTCTTTTGGTCCCAGTACGCAAACCTAGTAAACTAGAAAAGGAAATACTCTTCATCAAGAGGAAGAACATCTACATAAGTTTATATAGGATAGAGTCAGATATCAAACAGCAGTAAAAATGATGTTCCATCATGATATATATACTTATTAACCTGGAACAATTTTGGAGTTCAGCTTGAGAGAAAGGGGGAGAGAGAGAGAGAGAGAGAGAGAGAGAGAGAGAGAGAGAGAGAGAGAGAGAGAGAGAGACTTTAAAGTCATGGATAACATAGTGATTCCTCATACTATATCATCATGTCTTAGCTACCTCCTCACTCTATTCTTGTAGCTTCATTGGATGGCTCTTCCTAGAGCCTCAGTTTTGGGAAAAGGCCCAGGATGCTCATCTTCCTAGACCACCATACCATACCTCAGCTACTTCCTCATTCAACTCCTTCCAATGGTGAGTTCTTTCTGGAACCTCTCTTTTGGGGAAGGGCCCTAGATTAGCCATCCCTGATTCTCTGGACTTTACCACTATAACTCTATGCAGGTATTTCTTCTCCTTCCTTTTCCCCCTGCAGTTTTTCCACTCCCTTTTATGTGTCTTATTCCTTCATTAGAAGGTAAATACCTTGAGGACAGTCAAAGTCTTTCTCTTTCCTTGTGCTTGTACCTCCAGTGCTTAGTAAGCACATAGTAAACACTTGATAAATACCTGTTGCCTGACTAAAAGAATAAAAACTGACAAATTAATATACTATCATATTAATAATAAATAGCAATAACATAGCATGTGTCAAGTACTATGGTAAACACTTTACAATTATTAGTTCATTTCATCCTCACAACAACCCTGGCAGGCAGGTATTATTTTTTCCATTTTATAGATGAGGAAACTAGAGTGAACAGAGCTTAGGAAACTTGCAAAGGGTCACCTAGCTAGGAAGTGTTTGAGGCAAGATTTGAACTTAGGTCTTCCTGACTCCAGAATCAATGCTGTATCCATTGTGGCACCCAGCTACATATACAAGAAAATAAGACGGATCATAGAATAGGAGGAGAAAGGAGACCTAACAATGATCTAATCTATCCTCGGTTTATGGATGGGTAATCTAAGTACAGAGTTTAGATGACTTGCCCAGTATTACCCAGGTAGTAAGTAACAGAGCTAGGATTTGAAGCCTGGTCTTCTGATTCTAAATCAAATACATTTTCTGTTATACCATGAACATCTGAGTTTGCCTTGGGAATTCGTAGTTTGTTGGAGTTTTCTGATCACTTGATTTGTTTGTTTTTACTTTGCTAACTGAAAGAGAAAGAACTGTCAAAGCAGGAACCTCAAGAGATCAGATTTTCCTTGAAAAAAAATACATACATACATACACATATATGTCAAAATTTCATTCTCAGTGAATATATATATTGAGCTCCTGTTAGATCTAGTACTTGACCATGCTTTAAACTGAAATCACTCTGGTTCTCAGTGATTGACCCACAATAGGTCCCAGCCAAAGACTCCCTTGGTCATTGTTTGGGTTTTAATGGCTCAGAGTAAGAATAAATATCAATTGTTTCTGTTCTGGTCAGAAACCCTGAGGGTCTTTCTTCCCAGATTGATTTTTGTTTTTTTGAGAAAGTAAGAGACCATTTTTCCCCTTATTTCTTACCTAGCCTTAATCATTGTATTAGTGTTTCCTCAATGCCAAATTGAGACCTGGGAAAGACTTTAGCTTAAGAAGGCCAAAGTTGGGGATGGAGCTAAGATGGCAGAGTAAGACTGACACAGTCTGGCTCTTAACCCACAACCCATAAAATATGGGTAAAGAATGACTCTCAACAAAATCTAGAGCAGCATAAGTCACACAATGACCAAGAAGCCTAGGGTGACCTGGAAGGTCAATGGGAAAGATGTGTTGCACTGGACATGGAGCAGAGCGCAACCTAGCTTGGGCCACACAGGCCAGGAGGAGCAGGGCCTGAGCAGGCCTTGGGGGCAGAATCCTCAGCAGTGGAGATTCACAGATCCCTCAACTCGCAGGTACCAAAGGCAGCTTCAAAGGTAAGTGAGAGAGCTTTTTCACCACCTTGACAAGGGAGCAGGGTCCTCCCCTATCCTCCACCCCAGGCAGCAGCTGAGAAAGCATTAGGGAGCAGCCAGCCCCCGTTGTTGGAGCCTCAGCTTAAAGAACCTGGGGGAATTGAGCAGCTGATCTAAATCTCAACCACTAGCCAGGCCAGGGAGTAGACTCCTCTCCCCTGATGGTGCCACCTTGAAGGAATGGAGATCTTACAGGTCCCCAGAGTATATCCTACTCTTGACAAAGGACTCAAAAGTCAAGTATTTAGTTGGGAAAATGTCCAAAAAAGGGGGAAAAATAGGACTATAGAAAGTTACTTTCTTAGTGAATAGGTATTTTCTCCCATCCTTTCAGGTGAGGAAGAACAATGCTTATCATCAGGGGAAGATATAAAAGTCAAGACTTCTGCATCCAAAACCTCCAAAATAAATATGCAGTGGTCCCAAGTCATGGAAGAACTCAAAAAGGATTTTGAAAATCAAGTAAGAGAGGGGGAGGAAAAATTGGAAAGAGAAATGAGAGCAATACAAGAAAATCATGAAAAGCAAGTAAACAGATTGCTAAAGGAGACCCAAATAGACGTTGTAGAAAATATCACCTTTAAAAATAGGCTAACCCAATTGCAAAAGAGGTCCAAAAAGCCAATGAGGAGAAGAATGCTTTAAGAAGCAGAATTAGCCAAATGGAAAAGGAGGTTCAAAAACTCACTGAAGAAAGTTGTTCTTTAAAAATTAGAATGGGGCAGATGGAAGTTAATGACTTTATGAGAAACCAAGAAATTACAAAACCAAACCAAAAAAATAAAAAAATGGAAGATAATGTGAAATATCTCATTGGAAAAACAACTGACCTGGAAAATAGATCCAGGAGAGACAACTTAAAAATTATGGGGCTACCTGAAAGCCATGATCAAAAAAAGAGTCTAGACATCATATCTCATGAAATTATCGAGGAAAACAGTTCTGATATTCTAGAACCAGAGGGCAAAATAAATATTGAAAGAATCCACCAATCATCTCCCAAAAGAAATCCAAAAACAGAAACTCCTAGGAATATTGTAGTCAAATTCCAGAGTTCTTAGGTCAAGGAGGAATATTGCAAGCAGCTAGAAAGAAACAATTTGGGTATTGTGGAAATACAATCAGAATAACACAAGATCTAGCAACTTCTACATTGAAAGATCAAAGGAAATGGAACATGATATTCCAGAACTCAAAGAAACTGGGATTAAAACCAAGAATAACATACCCAGCAAAACTGAGTATAATATTTAGGAGGAAATGGTCCTTCAATGAAATAGAAGATTTTCAAGCGTTCTTCATGAAAAGACTAGAAATGAAAAGAAAATCTGACTTTCAAACACAAGAATCAAGAGAAGCATGAAAAGGTAAACAGGAGAGAGAAATCACAAGGGACTTACTAAAGTTGAACTGTTTACATTCCTACCTGGAAAGATATTATTTGTAACTCTTAAAACTTTTCTCAGTATCTGGGTAGATGGAGGGATTACACACAAATACACACACACACACACACACATTCTCTCTCTCTCTCTCTCTCTCTCTCTCTCTCTCTCTCTCTCTCCACCTATATTTTAAAAAAGAAAGAAAGAAAAAGAAAAAATAAACAAAAATGCCAAAGTCTCCCACTGCATCTGGGGCCATCTCCAGTTTCTACTGCACCCAAATGGCTGCAGAGGAGAGAGTGAGGTTGGTGACTTTGCACAGACCTGCTCATTTAAATCCAGTTCGCTTGCAGGGCAAGGCTTCACCTTCTTGATGTCATGGTCCTCTTCAAGAGAGAAGGACAACAGCAGAAACAATTAGATACAGGACACTAAAGCATATTTTTTTCCCAGATAAATGCCCCTTTTCCCTTTACATGGGAAAATTTTATTTTTAACCTCTACTCATGCCCAGATCTTTCTAAAATTTAGCCAATATTTCCATGTTTTCCTAAACTATGCATACTAAATATAATTCACAACTTTTATTGATGCCTTGATCCATACTATGAGTAGCACTTGTATCAGATTGTATGAATATGTGTATATTTGTGTGTGTGTGTGTGTTTGTGTGTGTGTGTGTGTTATTCTGTTTCCTTTCAGGCTATCAGTTGCCATTTATCCTGCCATTAAAAGCCTTTCTCCTTCTAATTTGTGACTTCTGCAAATGACTGTGTTCTAGTGATTCACATAATCAAGGTCACTAGAATTATGTGTGTAAAATTGGGCAATGGGCTTTGAAAAGAGGTCTTCCAGATTCTCCTACAAACTAGAGTGCAAGCTTTGAATCTGGACCTTTGAAACTAATTTTTAGGTCACCCTATGACTTGTAAAATTTATTTCCAAGCACATTCCTCCTTTGTAGAGGTTTGAGAATGATGAAAGTTAGATTTCTTTTGTTAGTATAATTACGTTATTGTACAGTCATATCTTATTCCTCATGATCTTGTGAACCACAGCCCCTATACTGCCCATGGGGTTTTCTTGTCAAGTGGTTTGCCATTTGCTTCTCTAATGGATTAAGTGAAGATTAGTGACTTGCTCATGGGCACTCTGCTAGAAAGTGTCTGAGGCTGTATTTGAACTCAGGTCTTCCTTAATCCAGGACCACTTAGCTTCCTCCTTGTACAATTATACCTGTCTATATATCCATCTACATCCATGAGCATATGTAGATACACACACACACACACACACACACACACACACACACACATCAGACTTCTAGCTTACTCAGCCTTCCAGAAAGAAAGCATGTGTATTCCTCTCCTCATGATTCCTGGAATGCCTTGGGTCAAACTTTGGTCTTACAAGTTATGTATATATGATTTTATTTTGCCCTATTTTTCAGTATGGTCAGAGCATAAATTCAAGGCAATAAATATCAAATGTTTTAGAGTCATGTATGTTTAAGGGACTGCCTTAAACATGTATTTTTTTGTAATGTGATAAGAAAAAATCTATTGTAACAATAGAGATTGACATTTTTTCTAAGATGTACATGTTTTTCTCATGCACAGAGAAATTCTCTTTGATAAACCTGAATCATCCAATAGAAGCCAGAATAAAACCAGGAGAGAGTTTTATGAATATTTTTTTCTTAATGTGAAAAGACATTTTCCAAGGAAACTGGAAGGAATACTTTTCATCCTAGCTGGATTCCCATTTGAGCAAATCACTATGGCTCTAATTCACATAATTTTTAATGGTCTACAAACTGTGTAAATTAAGAGGGTGATTTAAGGGGGAAAAGTCTATTAATCTTCTATTACACATTTTAATTTATCTCTAGGTTTTCAGGAAAAATATTATCTGAATTGGTTATAAATATACTTTATGGCTGTATATATTATTTACTTATAATACTTTAAAATGTGATCTAGAAAGTATGATTAACAGTATCCTAGGACACAGCTAACTCATGGCCATCTGCTTAATACCTAAGACCCACAAAGGGAAAATTGGCCTCAGTATACCCACCTGTCCATCAAGTGGCCTTGTTTTATCATACTCCTATGGGTATTCCAAATGGAAAAATTTATAAAGCTCTAATCTAGGTTCATAATCATTAAAAGATTAATGGTTAGGCATTCTGTGGGAAATTCTACGGCAAACAAATCCATTTCTTCATATTTCAGTGACTATGATCTCATTGCCAAGTTTTTCTTGATTTAGGAATCCAGGCCACAATACAATTAAATCCATGTAACTGCTCTATGCTTCCACAAAATAATGACTGACATTTACACAGTACTTTCCTGTTGGCCAAGTGCTTTCTGTAGAGGATGTCCAGATTTAACATATATACATGTATATTCAAATATTATTTTGTTTGAGAATTACAAGAACTTTGCTTCATTATCCTCATTTGACAGAGGGAGAAAGTAAGACTCAGAGAAGCAGCTTGCCCTTGATTATGTGGTTAGTGTCAAAGGTAGAATTTGAACATGTTATCCAGATTCAAGGTTCAGAACCACACCCACCACACAATTATGCCTCTCTGTAAAATCCTGCCCATCCTCCAAGTTCCAGACACATTTCCTAAGGGAAATTGGGCAAAGAGGATAAAACAAACAAGAATCATGAGCTCAAGACATCAACACTATACATATTTACTAAGACATCATATATATTTATCCTGCAAAACATGATACCAAGTGAAAGTATCCATGAGGTGTGACAAGAGGAGCTGGGTAAGACTCCTAGCATTTCCTTGGAGTGCTCCCCCTGGTGCCTCTATATTCCTCACCCCTAAAACCAACATGACTGACCCATCCTTCTGCTGCCATATAATCCCCCTCATGGATGTAGATGATCCATGTTCTAGTATGGAAGAGAGAAGGAAGAAATAGAGCAGTGTGTGTCCTCTCTTCCATAACTTTGCTGCCACTCTTCTTGAAATTATGATAGAAAGATAATTATTAAAACCAACAACATTCACCCCATGTTTATTAAGCACCTACTATAGTATGGCCAAGGTCTTGTT
Source organism: Potorous gilbertii (assembly GCA_028658325.1). Taxonomy (NCBI): domain Eukaryota; kingdom Metazoa; phylum Chordata; class Mammalia; order Diprotodontia; family Potoroidae; genus Potorous; species Potorous gilbertii. The sequence continues at coordinate 43,522,323 of CM053772.1, read as the reverse complement.
CTAGGTTATGGAGATACAGAAATTAATGATGTTCTTTATTTTAGCATCACAGCAAAAAGAGAAGTAGTATCTCTTTGTTGCACTTGAGTTGCCTTTTAATTCCCATCAGGAGAGTGATCAATTGTATACATGTTGAAGACTCTTTCACTTCTCCCAGTTACTGGAATATCAGGAAAATTCTTGCCTCTTCTCTCTCTCTTCAGCCCTGTTGCTGCTACCATCATTCAGAATTAAACTCCGAAGACCATCCCCAGAGACAACTAAGCCACTAGCTTAAAAATTCCTGAACTGGACCTAAACTTCTTACCCCAGTTATCTTAGTTAGCTTATATTCCAGCACTGCTACTGTCTCCTGTCATTCAAACTATATTTCCAGGGACCATGCAGAGGAGATGCTAAGCCATACAGGTCTTAACTCTTGCTATGGGATCATGCTTCTTTACCCTCTCAGGCCACTACTCCTTTATATATGTATTTGCTTTCTACTTTTACATTTTACATTTATAATTCCTTAAGGTCAAGAACTATCCTGCTCCCAGTGTATGGAACAGTTCCTGATATACACTAAAAACTTAAAAAATTCTTTTTAAAAATGCATTTATCTTTACCTATCAAGGTTCTACATCATTTAGTAAAGGCTTTCCTATACGTCCAAGTTAGTAACAACCCCAATCTCTCCCTCTTCTAGGATCCTATGTTGTTTTAAAGTATTTCACTCATATCTGCACTTATATGCTAGCCTAGTTATTTCTGTTAATATTTTATCCATTCTACTTTCTTATAAACTCTTTAAATAATATTAGCTGATAATGCCATAGTGCTTTAAAGTTTGCATATTTAGAATTGATGCAATTCTAGTTTCTCATTTTGCAGATTAATGTAAGCCCCTCAAGGGGAGTGACTATGCCATGACTGTCTTGGTTCTGCCAACACAATGCTTAATACTTAGCAGTAGCTTAAAAAATAAATGCTTTGATAGACTGGAGAGAAAACTGGGGGCTAGAAATAACAGATGACTTAATCAACCAAGGTCACGTACAGTAGTATGTACCACTCACGATTCAAACCCAGGTCTTCTTTCTCTAAACTCAGTGTTTTTTTCCACTGAATCACATTGTTCTTTGAGCCTCATAAAAACTCTGTGAAACAGCCATTTCAAGCATGATTATCCCCAATTTGAAGATTGAATATCAGAGAGATTAAGTGACTTTTCCATATCTACATAGTCATTAAATGTCAGAGATAAGACTTGAAAACCAATCTCTCCCATTTTAAGCTTAGCACTCTATCTGGTTCCACGCTTTCCTTGAAAGGAAGGGTCATCAATGCCTCCCCAATGTATGCCATACATACAGTAATCACCCAATAAATATTCATTAAAGGAATGCATAAATTAATGAATTTTCATCATTATTCAATCATACCTGACTCTTCATGACCCTATTTGGTGTTTTCTTAGCAAAGATACTGGAGTGATTCACTATTTTCTTCTCCAGCTCAAACAGGGTTAAGTGACTTGTGCAGGACCACACAGCTAGTAAGTGTCTGAGACTAGATTTAAACTCACCAAGATGATTCTTCCTAGTTCCAGACCTGGCATTTTGTTCACTTTACTACTTTGCTGTCCTTGAATTAATGAATGTAGAGCCACAAAAGGAATGTCACAAAATCAAGTTAATTTCTCCCTCCAAAGAAAACAATTTGCTAACTAATCACTCTTGAGGTAAAACTCCATATTAATTTCTTATGACTATACCAAAATTAAGGCAGTATTGATATGTGGATATAGGTAGGAAGATGAAGGGAGATTCACTAAGCAGTCTATTTCTGTAAGTTGTAAAATATTACACACCAAGTAATGCATATGCGTCAAATACTACAATCTTAAATTTTTAGGATGCTCTCCCAATCTCATTTTTAATAATGGTAAAACAGTTACTATTTCATAGGAATTGCTTGAGCAAGACAAGCTCTTCAAAATACAGAGTCTAAATCTAGGAAACACAAATAAATGTAGTTTCTACTTTTTTTACCTCTTCCTACCATATTTAGGAGAGGAAGAATGAAAGACAGTGAAAGAGAGAGGGACAAAGAGAAAGAGAGGGAGGGATGGAGAGAAGGAGAGAGAGAGAGAGAGAGAGAAAGAGAGAGATTCCATAATACAAATCACATTTTCTCTCACAGTAAAATATCATCCTCTAGGAGAATTACCTTTTATTAGCTAGAAATAAAACCGGTTGCTCAAAGAGTGTGCTGGTTTGGTTATTTTAGTACTTTGGATAATGTAAGAATATTTGTTGCTTTCAAAAAAAAGAACCAGCAACTGGATTTCATAGCAGCCCATCTAAAATTGGCTCTGGAGATTTGGATCAAATGTCAAATCAATTTCCCAGGCTGCTTAATATATGATTCTACTACTGAATTTAATCTTAAAGTAGCAAGAGAGAAAAGCTTCAGAGGAAAAAAGGAAGATGATCAACAGTACTCCCTACCAATGAAACTTCTCAGAATTTTAGTGGACAATTGCATCTGCATGTGGAAATGTTTTCATGATGAAAATTACAGTGGTTGATTTTCTTTTTTTTTTCAAAAACATTATTAAACATTTTTCCATGGTTTGAAGAATACTACTTTAGCTTATCCATGACTTTGATGTTTATTGTCTGCTTGATTTGACCACATTATACTCATTAATCTTAATAAGATTGCCTTGTCTGTAGCCAGGGTAGGATGAAAAGCTAAAGTACGAATGCCTCTGAACTATATTTAAGCAATCCTCCCCTGCAGAGAGTCTTTTCCCATTAATATAGGATCTATTTACTTTCCACTTTATTCCATCCCATCCCATTCAAAAAACATTTATTTTAAGTGCTTATTATTTGGAGGGTATTGTAGTAAATGCTGAGGGTACAAATATGAAAAAAATGGTAGTCTCTAGCCCTCCAAATGTTTAAAAATCTAGTAAGGAAGCATGTGACAGAGGGATAACAGATCCTTGCCTTGGTATTTCTATCATTAACCCAGTTTCTTGACAATGGAAGATGTCAAATGAAGACTGGAATCAATTCATGAACAAAGAAATAGCTAGATCAAAGGTTCCCCAACTTATCTGGTCTATTGTCCCCTTTAAAAAATTACTCAGTATCACCCTGAAAATTTGTTTTCTTTAACCCTTTAATATTTTTTAAATATGCATCATTTCAAAAAATAGAATTTTTTTAAATGAAGCATCTAAATTTGATAATTTATTATAAATTTGTGGTTTTTCCATGCATTGAAATTTTAATGACACAATATGGTATCATGTAACATGTAAACAAGTCATTGCATGCACATATTCCTAATGATGCATGTTGGACTTCCCGACAATATGCAACATGCTCTCCTGCCAGCACTTACTTGTTAAGACTTGTAGGTGATCTGTTATAACTTGCATTTTGTGTTTATTTGGAAAATAATGTAATCACTGTGACTTTAACTCTGTCACACAACAGATGAAACTTGTATGAAAGATTTTTCACAATTTTCTTTTTTTCTCTTCTTTCCTTGTTCTTCCATCACTCCAGCACTTTTATCCAACTTCCTCCAATTGCACCCAAGATTACTATTGCCCTTCCAGATCATTCCAGCATCCCCAGGACTTGGTATCTCCCACTTTGGGAACCTTTTTTTAAAAGGCTTCATTAAAGAGATAGCATCTAAACTAGGTTTTCAAAAAAGAGAGATTTCTTATTCATGTTTATTTGTCTCCACTCCAATTTATCCTCATGCAACTACTAAATGAACACTCCAAAAATATATCTGACCATATTATTCCCCTGCTCAGAAATCTACAATGGCTCTCCATTGGCTCTAAAATAAAATACAGTATTCTCATCTTAGCAGTTTAAACCTTTACAAACTAGTTCTCACCTAGTGTTCTAGTTATTTCATATTACTAGCCTTCATTCCCTCTCCATTCCAGTCCTATTGGCCTGCAGCTATTCCATACAGCCCACATTCCATCTCTCAGCTTAGGCCTTTGCACAAGGGATCCTAAATTCTTGGAAAAGAACTCTCTATATATCTGCCTCATAAAATCCCTAGTTTTCACCCAAGAAACAGCTCAGATGCCATGTATTACATGATATCTTTCCTGATTCCCTCAGTCATTAATTCTTATTCTCTACTGAAATATTTTTATTTTTATTATTACTCAGCTCTGTGTAGTGTATTCTCCCAATGAGACACAAGCTCATTAATGACAGGGGCTGCTTTAATTTTATCTTTTTATACCTGGTACCTAATGTCTTGTACAGTGTAGAAATTTAAAAAAATGTTGAATAGAATTCTGGCTAGTAGTTCAATTTTACTGGAGTTTTTAGTGGGTGATAAAGTGACACAAAGTAAAAAAATAAGAAATTTTCAAGCCAAATTGGGTACTTGAATGCCAGAGTAAGGAGAATGTCAGGATTTAGTAGAACTAGAACCAGCTTTAAACTCAGAAAACCTAAGTTGGAGTCTTGACTTGAACTTTCAGTATCCATGGAACCAAGACAGATCTTTACCTCTCTGAACTTCCTTTTGCTTGCCTATAAAATGAACATGGTTGTATTAGATGATCTCAAAACTCCTTTCCAGCTTGAAAATCTTATGATCCTGTGATTGATTATGTGTGTCATTATGAAATATGCATTCAAAAAGGGGAGATGGGAAGCACAATTAAAATTCAACTGTAGTAGCCCCAAACAAGATGTTATGAAGACCTAAAAATATATGAAATATAGAAGTAGGGGAAAAAAGGACCAATGAAAGAGAGAATCAATAGCATCTGACAACTTACTGGATTTAGGGGGAGAGTGAAGGAAATGAAATATTTTAAGATGAAGCTTAAATTTTTGAACCTAGGCAAATAGGAGAATGGACAACTAGGCGGCACAGTGGATAGAGTCAGGTTTGTAGTCAGGAAGACCCATTTTCTGAGTTCAAATCTCTCCTCAGACACTTAGTAGATGTATGACTCTGGGCAAGTCACTTGGTTTACCTCAGTTTCCTCATTCTTAAAATGAGCTGGAGAAGGAAAGGGCACACCACTGTAGGATCTTTGTCAAGGAAACCCCGAATGGGGTCACAAAGAGTTTAAATGACTGAACAAAAACAACAAACTGAAAGAATGAAGATATCACCAACAGAAAAGAGCATTATGACAAAGGGAAAATTTGGGGTAGGAGTAGATGATTAGTTCACATTTTGATTTGTGCATGTTAAGTTTAAGATGCCAGAGAAGCATCTAAGGGGAGATGTTCAGTAGGCAGTTAGAAATGTAGACCTGGAGTTTAGTTGAGAAGTTAAGATTGGATATGTAAATTTGGGACTTACCTGGACAGAAGCAATAATTGAAGTCAAAGTAGAAAACATCTAATCCAGTCTAATGTATTTTTATATGTTTAACAATAATAGAAATTATGAGAATATTGATGTGAAAAAATCTTTGTCAACCTTACTAGAATATAGGCTCCTTGACGGTAAGGAATGTTTCATTCTAAAATGTATATTCCAGAAGGTATGGCAAAGGTAAGCACTTAGTAAGTACTCACTGAATGGAACTATGAAGTCCTCTATTACCATAAGATATTATTGTTAATAACTGTGATATCAAGTCCTAATCTTTCATGAGCTGCATCCCTATAACAAGTACCTATTTGTCATTTCCAACTTGTCCCATTGGTGAAATCAACCTGTCTAAAACAGAACCGATAAGCTTTACTTTTATATCTACCTTCTTCCAAACTTATCTATTTCTGTTGAAGGCACCACTATGTTTCCACTCATTCTTTTGCAATTTGGTAATCATCCCAGACTCTAGACTCTTTCATGTCAAATCAGTTGCCAAGGTTATATCTCCACAATATCTCCTGTATGTATCCCTATTTGTCCATTGATACAACCACCACCTTAGGTCCTCATCACCTCTCACCTCAGACATTGCCAAAGTATTCTAACTGGTGCTCTTGCTTCCAATCCCTCCCATCCTTAATCCATGCAGTAGCCAAAATGATATTCCTAATAGTCTAACCATCCTATTCTATATTTAATAAGTTCCAGTGATTCTCCATTGCCTCTAGAATCAATCCTGTTAGACTTCTAAAGTTCTTCAAGATCTGATTTCATATTACCTTTTTGACTGTGTTATATACCCCCCAGTCCTCTCCATTCCACAGACCAGCCAAATAGGCCTTCTTACTCCATCTCCAGTCTGTGCCTTTTCTTCCAGTCTGGAAATATTCTTCCTCATCACCCCTGGTTCTTCAAAGTTAGCTTTCTTCAAAGCTCTATTTCAAAGGTCTTTCCCCTGCATAATACCATGATACCTATGTGATCTCCCCAATGACTGGTATCTTGTCCTAAAATTAACTTGTATATACCCTGTACATTTTTATATCTACTTTTATGTCTACATATTCTTTCTACTAAAAGAAAAGTCCTCAAGTATATGAACTATTTCTTTATTGTCTTTGTTTTTATAGACTTTAGTATGATGTTTGACACACTAAACAAATGCTGGATCGATGGTTTCTCTTGAAATTGACGTATGACAATGGTACTACTTGTCTTCTATTAGAATTATATATGCTTGCTTAGAGATAATATTCTTTTCAGTAATAACATTGGTGCTTTTTTTCAGCTCCCTTTGTGACAAAAGACATGAATTCTTGAGGTAGCTGTGTTCACCGTGTGGTCATGAAACAAGGAAAAAACTAACTTGAAAATAAAATCCACATCATTCCAATCAAGGATAGAAAAGAGACGATTGCAAAATAAATATGCTATGTATCAGCAATTGTTGAACTCATTTAGTTATTCTATTTGTTTCCATGAATAGGATTTGCCTATTACTTGCCTATTCCGATATCTCATCACAATATGTAAGTGACCAGTTTCATAAAGATGGAAGAGTTTTAAGAGTGATCTTCTGTCTAAGAATAAACTTAGCTATGTATTGAGAGGCTTTTCTATAGAAGACTGCCTATGGATTGATCATTTCTTTGAGGCAATAACATGGCAGAAAGTTCAACTGCTGAGACAGAGTATGATCTGCCTTGATGGAGGGCCTAACTGTACTATAGAAATAATAGATTTTTCTTGTCAATTAATTTACTACTCCACTTAAACAAATGTCTTTTGCTTTGAACAAGTTATCCTATAATTGGCTAGGAAAAATATAATAAATCAGTTTTGTCTTGTGAACTAAAGTGAGTACTGATTGATAGAATGCCTCAAACCCAAGGTAGTTGGAAGAGACATTTGGTGTGGTAGTGGTAAAACTAGAGATCATCTAAGATCTCTGCCTTGCCATTGCAGAGGTCTATTAAATGTTTTTTATAACATATATAATAATTATAATTGAAGGGAGGCTATAGAACTCACACATCAGGATCAACCAATCGATTTAGATTGATCAGTTGATCAATCTACCTACCTACCTACCTGCATACGTGTATCTTGGGCAAACACTTCAAATGAGCAAGGAATTTGGCACAGAAATGAACAGGGGAAGAGAGTATACTGGATTGTTTTCCGAAAATGACAAAGTTACTTTAATGACTTAAATTTCTCCCTGAAGAGTAAGACCTGTCTTTTCATAGTAATAGAATCTCAGTCATGTTTTTATATTTGTGATACATAACAGTCACCAAAGAACTTAAAGGCCATTACGAGCTCCATAGTATGTTTAAGCAGTCACTGCTAACAAATGATTACAAAGGAGAAAAGGAACAAAGAATTGCATTAAGAACTATGTGACAAAAAGATGGGCTGCTCTCATGGAGAGATCAAGGGTAAACATTAGACAGCCTCTGGTTCTCTGAGCACCCTTCTGAGGTCAAATGAAAGCTCGAAAATCAGAGATATTATTTGGTGGTTCTTTGGGGGTGAATTTTCAAGTCATGCAGAAGAACTTCAGAGGATAAAGATATAAACGAATTGTAGTCTACATATATGTGCCATTCATCCACTTTTATGAGATCACTTGAGAAACGAGATCATTTGAGAAACTGAATTTTTTTTGTTTTTTTGTTTCTTTTCTTAAGCTATGATCAGACTTCTGAGTTTTCTGATGTGCCACTTATATGCCAGACCAGTTTTAATTTGTATTATTGTATGTCAAGGTGACATAGTGAAAGATTGTTGTTCATTACCTTGGGATTGATGATTTGCCTAAACAGCATCATACATATTCAACTATTAGAAAACTGTACATAATAGTGGGATATAATAGTGGTGTCGAACTCAAATAGAAATGGAGTCAATGATCTTTACATAAGGATCCCTGCAGCAGCATATTGATTTAGAAGTGTAATGTTATATGTGATTCAATATATTTTTATGTATTTTGTTAAATATTTCCAAATTACTGTTTAATCTGGTTCAGCCCAAGGCTACCTGTGTGGTTTCTCTACATGCAACCACAGGACATGTGTCTGACAACTTTGGGATACAGCACAATGAACTATTCCTTAAGAAAAGAGACTGTTTTATATTTGTATTCAAATATTTTAGACACTGGATTTTATTACAGCAAATACTTTCCAAATTCAGTCTAAATGAAATATTCTGATTTGGTTACAAAGCTAGAAAACCGGAAGCCCAAATGAAGATGTTTGCTTCTAAATTATTAAGACTATTTCTGAAATGGGAAGCTAAGTTGTTCATGCTCATGTGAAGGTCAACCTTCCCATGAAGTATAAAAATATCATAAGATGACTGTAAGTACAACCTACTGCATATACATTTTATACACTGTTCACTGATAGAAAAAATAGAGCACTGCATGTTTCCTCCATAGGGCAGGGGATTGATTTTTTATTTATTTACCAGTCGCTTTTCAGTTGAAGGTGTTCTTCATGTAGAAATTTATATAACGTGTACATCAGTCATACTCTTGAGTCTTACTGCCAAAGGCAGCTCTCCAAAGGTAAAGGAAGGAATTCTGAAAGTGGTGAAGATGAATGGTGAAGCCCATCTCAACTTCAGACAGATTGTGACAAAACCTGGAGCCCAAGTGGCATTCCTTTTGCAATGTCAGTAGCTAGGGTTCCTCTGCAAAGTAGTTTGTTTTCAGCAAGTGTATAATTTGGTTTAATGCAATGGATTGCAAAGTGTTGCTTAAATATCCAAGGAAGTCAGCAAGCAAATTGGTGAACTAGATGTTGTTTGTCATCTTTCTGGACTTTTCCTTTGACTTTAGGGGCTCAATAGACATGTATCCTTCTGTGATATCAAAAGAGGAGTCAATAGCTGTCTTTTGCATCATGATGTGAATTCACAAGTATTTAGTGTGAATTACTATAGAGTTCCAAGACATTATGGATTATTTTGTCCAACTCCCTCGTTTCAAAATCATTAGTGCTGGTCAAATGAATATTTAGCTTTTAAGCCATTATAGTACCATATCTGCTTTTATTGAGATTGAAAAAAGGGTTTTATATTTGACAGATAATTTAATTCTTATGACAACTCTGAGTTAATTACTGCAGATGTTGTTCTCATTTGTAAAAAAGGTCAGTGATTATCTAATGTCAAACAATGAATGGAATATCCAGAATTTGAATCCATGTTCTAAAGAAATTATGGATGATAGTTCATTTGATCTTATCAAAAACCTTGTGAGTTCATTAGTAAAACATTGTTATCTTCCCTTGCATTGTATTTCTGTTTTAGAATGAGAGGATTCTCTCCAGTTACAGGAATTTATCAGTTACCAGAGAAGGGAAGTATTTTCCCCACACTCCATTTTTTTCTCCGTTTCTTACAGCTGTGCTTGAAGAAACTGCCTTTAATCCTGTCCCTGAATGAGCAGAATGTGTGTAACTTCAGGTTTTACTTAAAGTATTTAGAATTACAGCAACTAGGTATTGGAAGAAATTCGAGGTTACATAATAAGAACTTAAGTTTTCTGATTCCTTGAAGCAATCCATTCTTCATATAAACTCTAGTAAGTTTGGTTTTTGTTCTTTTTTTTTTTCCTTTATGGAAGTGGATCGATGGATTCTGAATTTAGTCATGAATAGAATACATTTAGAGACCATGAAAATGAAAAAAGGATTAGTTCATTCTTAAATTAAATGCTTCCTTGTATACTCATCATTTTATCAGTTTCTATAAATAAGATCAATTTCAGTACCTTATCCTTTCCATGAGATTATGATTTCTAGGCACCTATATGGTAACTAATTTCTTTTATATTCACTGTAGCTCTTTTTCCCCCTGGACATTTGAAATGAATATAGTAGGTACATTTGAATTGAATATAGTTCATTAAAGAGGACACAGTATTTAGTTGAGTCTTTGGAGGCAGAATGGTATAAATGAACTTTGAAGCAGGAAATATCAAAATTCAAATTGCTTCTCTGATACTCTCTATGTGACCATGGACAAGTACTGAACCTCTCTGATTATTTACGGTTCTAGCCATCTCTAAAATAGAGATAATTATAGAACCTATAACACAGGGTTTCTATGAGTTATTTCATATCATAAATAAACTTTGTAAATTTCAATAATGATAGCTAATATGCATATAGTGCTGTCTTACTTATAGTGCTGTTACTTCAAGTGTTAAATATTAACTACTTTGTCTTGATTGGTGAATGACAACACATTTAACTAGTTCAGCATATCTAACCAGCCTAAAATAACTACATATGATCATGATTCATATCACATCCGACAATTAACTCAAGTCATCTTGCTATCCAGTATGCTACTGAGAATCTACCTATTTTCCCTGTCCTTCCTCAGTCTATAAGGTCATATTACCATCATTTCTTCTATGGATTAATTTACCATCCCTTTAACTCTCCAGGCCCCCCCCCAACCCTGTCCACTACTTCCATATGCAGCTCTTTGAAGGCAGGAATTATCTCTTTAGTATTATTTGTATCTCTAGCAGTTAGCATAGTGCTTTGCACAAGGCAAGGTCTTAATAAGTTCCTCCTTTCACTCATGCAACCAACCTTACTGATGTTAGAAAATCAAATAAATGCCTTTAGGGAAATACCAAGAAAGTGTGTTAGAACACTCAGCCACCCAGCCATAATAGTAATTTACAATATATTGTTGTTGTTCAGATTTGTCCAACTCTTCATTATCCATCTTGGCAAAGATACTGATTTCGTTTGCTATTTCCTCTTCCAGTTCATTTTACAGATGAGGGACCTGAGACAAACAGGGTTAAGTGACTCGCCCACAGTCACAGAGCTAATAAGTGTCTGAGAATAGATTTGAACTCAGAAAGATGAGTCTTCCTGACTTCAGGTCAAGTTGTACATCCACCATGCCATCCAACTGCCAGAAGAAATAAAGCTAAATAAAATTATATTGAATTTAGATTAGTTATCACTTTCTTAATTTTGCAAAACATATGTAGAACCATAGACATATTTTGTAACTTCATTGTTTTAAAATGGGCTGTATTTGAACTACTCTTGAATGTAAAAAATATAACAACTAAATGATAAATTTACAGAATATTAATTGGTTTCATTTCCTTAGATTTTGAAAAGTTTACATTGACCACACCATGGTTATCTTTAGTTGCATCTGTTCTCCTATTGGTCCTTTCTGCTTCTAAATTTATCAAATTCTATTTAATGTTGAGTTCGTCACTTTTTTTGAAAAGTAGGCAGTAGGGAGGAGCAAAAATGAACGTGTGTAAATATTTATGAATGTAAAGATGGTATGGAATTTAACTCCAGGGAAGGAAAATGATCTCATGGCACTGTGCCATTTCACTGAGATATCCTACAATATCATCCTTTGGAAAATAAATTCAGTAAGTCACCTCCCTCTTAGGAGAGAGATGCCCTCAGCAAGAGCCTTCTCTAAAATCTAAGTTCCTAGTGAACAAGTGTTCTTAACCTTTACATACTCAACCTTTAGCACAATGCCTTGTAGGTACCAGAAAATTTATCACACAGATGTTGAATTCAGAATTGAAGATTACAAAGATATTAGTTGAGCTTAGATACATGTTTTTCCATATGTTTTTCCAAATGATTCCCCTTCCACCTAGAATTTATTTTATATTTACTTACTGAGTGAATGGAGAAGGCCCAGAAAATCAGACAATTTTCTAAAAAGTAAACAGAAATTTCTGCTGAAAGAGATATCCCCACCCTCACCTTTAAAAGTCTTCTCCCCTCCTCCACCACTGTATGCAGAAAATCCAAATCCTGAATGAATTGATCAGTGAAATCCATCTATTTTATTCTACTACAGTTACACATGATTTTCCTTTTAGGGCCATGTAAAACCCAGAAAAGTAAGGGGAATAACTTTCCCCCTACATTGTTATGAACACTTAAAATAATTTTCCTAAGTCCCTCAAATTCCACCCCCAGAGAAGATCAATACTAACGTCAAGCTTTTACGGAACGTCATTTCACAACTGTTAGCACACTTTTTTGATGATATGTCAGTGGGGGAAAGGAGAATATACAGAAAGACACAGAGAGAAAGTGAGAGAGAGAGAGAGAGACAGACAGACAGACAGACAGAGAGACAGAGAGAGACAGAGATTCTTGATATTTTTAATTGAAGAGGTATGCTGAGACAATTCTTGACTCCTGAGAGCTGATAGTGTGATTATTTAAAACTCAGAAATCAGTAAATTAGGACTTGATCCTCTGTTTTGTTAATAGTCAAGATTTAAGAAAGTGGTGGAGAAAATGTTTATAATTCAAGTTAAAACTTAAAAGTATTATAGATACATTTTTTTCTCAGATTGTGGGATTGTTAAATATTTACCAGTATACCCCTGCTTACTCCTTTTATTTTTTTTCCTGCTGCAAAATCAAAGTTAATTAGGCAGCAGAAAGTGACATATTATGGCTTTCTACTAGGTTCCTTACACAACCTTATGTCTACCTCTCCTCATTGTGTTTAGTTTATCCTTGACACTTTGTTCAGGTACTGCATTAGCTGTTCTGGAGATGCTTCTGAGACTAAGACCTCTATGGTGAACCTGAAATTTTAACACTTTTCACAGCACATGAGTTCTTTCTCTAGTCAAGGAATAGAGGAAAGAGACAGAGACCAAGAACCATGCTTACCCCCTCCTCCAGTAATTTCTTCTCTGGGACTTTGCTAGAAGGTTCCCACCCTAAGCTGCCATGAGACCAAATCATCAATTGTACACTATCTGAATAGTTCTGGGGATGGAGCCAAGATGGTGGAGTAAAAGCAAGTATTCATCTAAGCTCTAAGGCAAATTCCTTCAGATACATCTAGAAAGAGAATCTGAACAAATTTTAGAGTGGCAGAATCCAATAGGAGGTACACTGTGGCAGATTCAAACCCAGGACAGTCTAGAAGGTCAACAGGAAGGATCTGTTGCACAAGGCTGGGGGAGCACATAGCACATAGGCTATACCAGCACAAACTATGCCATAGCAAAGCCTAGCAGGAAGCCCTGGGTGATCTGAAGCAGAACTGCAGATTCTCCAACATATCAGCCCAGGAAGGGAGTCAGCAAGAGAGAAACACAGAAACTCAGTTAACTGCAGCAGCCATTCCTGAGATTAGCAGCCCACAGATTCAATGTCGTAAGTCACCTATTTGAACTTCAGAAAGTCAAGATGGCACAGTGATCGGTAAATGCTCTCTTGCTTTCCTTGTTGACCTTGAAAAATCCAGAGAATATTTCCACAGGAAAAATTCTTGAACAGTATGATCAGCTGAAGGGGTAAATAGTCTCTTAGCCTGTGAGGCTATGAAAACATCAAAAGGTGATCCCTCTTGCTGTGGCTGAAGGGGACTAGTGCAGGACCAAACATATCCCAGACAGCACCACATCAGTGAACTTGGAGATCCTACATCCCAGGGGGAGATGGAGCCATAAGTGACAACACCAGGACTCCAAGTGTGCCTTAGCACAGCCAGGAAGAATCAGGAAGACACTAGCACAGACACAGGTTCACCAATCACTTAGCCTGCCTGTGTGTTAGCTCAGGAGAAGAAACTTTCTGTGGCCAGATCACCCCTCCTCCACACTTATGCAGCTAGCTCCAGGGTAACACCAGGGAAACTCAGAAAGACTTCACCTGGCCTCTGCTTTGACACAACAGCCAGCTCAACACCAGGTAAACTGCAGAATTTTAGCTTCTAGTTAAAAGAACCAGTGGCCACAATACACAAAGCCTCAGGTCCTAAGCATAAGAATCATGGGACAGAGCCACCTGTGCCCCAGACACAAAGATCTTCTTTAAATGTCAGGAAAAGGGTGAATATCATGAGCAAGAAGCAAAGAAGAAAAGATTGTGGAATTTTTCTGTGATGGACAAGGATGAAAACACAAACACCAAAGAGATCAGTATTGAGATGGTACTCTCATTTGAAACTTCAGAAGGGAATATGAACTGATCTGAAGCAAAAAGAGCCTTCTTGGGGGGCAGAGTCAAAATGGCGGAGTAGAAAGACTCACATATGCTAGCTCCGAACCCAAAGCCCATGGATTTCCTCTAAAAAGAACTCCCAACAAATTCTGCAACAGTGGAAGCCATGCAGCAATACAGTGAAGGAGATTTCCACTGCAGAGAGCCGGGAAAAACCGATCCCAAAGGTCCATCGCGCACTAGACGGGAGCAGAGCCCAGCCCTGTCCTGGCCACGTGGCACTGAGAGGAGCGAGCAGACCCGAGCAGGCTTCAGGGATGGAATCTCCAGCAGCCACAAAGATCCCTCAACCCACAAACGCACAGGTCAGTGAGAGAGACGTCTGGACGGGCTGAGAGGGGAGCGGGATGTCTCCATGACTTGGGCACCCTCGGGAGGCAGCAGTAGAGGCAGCAGGGGGTCAGAGGCTTCTGGAGTAGGCAGGACCTTGGCAGGAGCTCCATTACAGAAGGTCTCTGCATAAACCCCCTGAGGGAACTGAGCCTGGAAGGCAGCCTGGCCCCCACCTGAGCACCAGAACTTACGCTCCCAGTGAATAGCAGCCAGGCCTGCCACTGAAAGTCCTGAGGCTGGGGAGCAGCATTTGAATCTCAGACCTCAAGCACTAGCTGGGCAGATCTGGAGGCAAGGTGGGGTGGAGAGGAATCTCAGAAGTCAAGTAACTGGCTGGGAAAATGCCCAGAAAAGGGAAAAAAATAAGACCATAGAAGGATACTATCTTGGTGAACACATGTTTCCTCCCTTCCTTTCTGATGAGGAAGAACAATGCTTACCATCAGGTAAAGACATAGGAGTCAAGGCCTCTGTATCCCAAATATCTGAAATAGATATCCAATGGGCACATGCCATGGAAGAGCTCAAAAAGGATTTTGAAAATCAAGTGGAGAGGTGGAGGAAAAACTGGGAAGAGAAATGAGAGAGATGGAAGAAAAACATGAAAAACGGG
>CM053772.1:43404219-43506445 GCA_028658325.1 Potorous gilbertii | reverse complement strand
AAACAACTGACCTGGAAAATAGATCCAGGAGAGACAATTTAAAAATTATGGGACTACCAGAAAGCCACGATCAAAAAAAGAGCCTAGACATCATCCTTCATGAAATTGTCAAGGAAAATTGCCCTGGTATTCTAGAACCAGAGGGCAAAGTAATTATTCATGGAATCCATTGATCAGCACCTGAAAGAGATCCAAAAAGAGAAACTCCTAGGAACATTGTGGCCAAATTCCAGAATTCCCAGGTAAAGGAGAAAATGTTGCAAGCAGCTAGAAAGAAACAATTCCAGTATTGTGGAAATACAATCAGGATAACACAAGATCTAGCAGCTTCTGCATTACAGGATCAAAGGGCATGGAATACGATATTCTAGACATCAAAGGAACTAGGTCCAAAACCAAGAATCACCTACCCAGCAAAACTGAGTATAATACTTCAGGGGAAAAGATGGTCTTTCAATGAAATAGAGGACTTTCAAGCACTCTTGATGAAAAGACCAGAGCTGGAAAGCAAATGTGACTTTCAAATACAAGAATGAGAAGAAGCATGAAAAAGTAAACAGCAAAGAGAAGTCATAAGGGACTTACCAAAGTTGAACTATTTACATTCCTATATGGAAAGACAATATTTGTAAATCCTGAAATTATTCAGTATCTGGGTAGTTGGTGGGATTACACACACACATACACACACACACATGTGCACACACACGTACACACATGCATGCACACACAGAGACAGAGAGCACAGAGTGAATTGAATAGGCTGGGATCATATCTTAAAAGAAATCAAGGTAAATGGTGAGAGAGAAATGTAGTGGGAAGAGAGAGGGTGAAATGGAATGGGGTAAATTATCTCCATAGAAGATGCAAGCAGGATACTTTTTAGTGGAGGGAAAAAAAGAGGAGAGCTGGGAAAAAAAAGAAACATAAAGTTTACTCTTATCACATTCGACTAAAGGAAGGAATAAAATGCACACTCAGTTTAGTATGAAAACCTGTCTTACAATACAGTAAAGTGGGGGAGAAGGAGATAAGCAGGGCGGGGGGGATGATGGAAGGGAGTGCAATGGGATGAGGGAGCAATTTGAAGTCAACACTCTTGGGGAGGGACAGGAC
Source organism: Potorous gilbertii (assembly GCA_028658325.1). Classification (NCBI taxonomy): domain Eukaryota; kingdom Metazoa; phylum Chordata; class Mammalia; order Diprotodontia; family Potoroidae; genus Potorous; species Potorous gilbertii. Next base: position 43,505,329 of record CM053772.1, on the reverse strand, counting down.
CAAAAGAGCGAATAGCAACAATGGGGGGCAGGATAGGATGGAAGGAAATATAGTTAGTCTTACACAACACGACTCTTATGGAAGTCACTTGCAAAACTACACAGATATGGCCTATATTGAATTGCCTGCCTTCCCAAAGGGAATGGGTGGGGAAGGAAGGATGGGGAGAAGTTGGAACTCAAAATTTTAAGAACTTTTGAGTATTGTTCTTGCTACTAGGAAATAAGAAATACAGGTAATGGGGAATAGAAAGTTATCTGGCCCTACAGGACAAAAGAGAAGATGGGGACAAGAGAAGGGAGGGATGATAGAAGAGAGGGCAGATTGGTGATAGGGGAAATTAGAATGCTCAGTGTACTGGGGTTGTGGGAGGGGACAAATTGTAAAAAATTTTGGAACCTAAAATTTTGTGAAAATGAATGTAAAAAGTTAAACAAATAAATTTATATTTAAAAAAATTAAAAAATAAAAAAGCCTTCTTGAAAGAGCTCAGGAAGGATTTTAAAATCCAAATTAAAGAACTGCAAGAAAAACTGACCAATGACTTTAAAAATATGAAAAAAGGAATCACAAAAGAATTTAAAGGACAATTGGACAAATGGAAAAGGAAGTACAAAACTTAACCTGAGAAAATAACTCCTTAAAATGAACAACTGGAAAGATGGAAAAGGAGATGCAAATGTTAACTAAAGAAAACAATTTAATAAAAATTAGAATTGGGCAAGTAGGAGCTAATGAGTCTATGAGACATCAAGAATCAAACAGATTCTAAAGGAAGAAAAAAAAAGAAGAAAATTTAAAATATCTCATTGGAAATACAAATGAACTGGAAAATAGATCCAAGAGAGAAAAACCAGGAATTATTGGTCTACTGGAAAGCTATGATGAAAATAAGGTCCTGAACAATATCTTCCAAGAAATCATCAAGGAAAACTGCCCAGATTTCCTAGATCCAGAGGACAAAATTTTCATTGAAAGAATCCACTGATCACCTCCTGAAAGAGATCCCAAACTGAAAAAACCAAGAAATATTGTTGCTAAATTCCAGAAGTGTCTTTTGAAGGAGAAAATACTGCAAGCAGCCAGAAAAAAAAAAACAATTCAAATATTGAGGAACTACAATCAGGATCACACAGGACCTTTCAGCTTCTGCATGAAAAGATCAGAGGTATTGGAATATGATATTCCATAAGTCAAAGGAGCTGGGACTACAACCAAGGATCATTTACCCAGCAAAACTGAGTATAATATTTCAGGCAAGAAGATGAACATTCAAGGAAATAAGGGATTTCCTGACCTTCCTGATGAGAAGCCTGGAGCTCAGTAGAAAATTCAATCTCTCTGGATAGTTTCAAATAGAGTGTGACCAAGCACCTCAATTAATCCTAATAAGCTTTCTGTCCCAACTTGCTGAAATGCTTTTGCTTTATTGATTTGACAGGGATGTCCTGGCTTTCTTTACTCTCCTAGTTCTTAGCTTTAATTGATAAATTAGTTCAAGATGTGTTCTCATCTGATAAATATATCAGGATGTACAGTTGATTGAAATAGGTTGCAGGTATGGAGTGATTTGATTGATTCTTTCAATCACTCCCAATTTGACATGGAAATACAGGAGATTAATACTAGATGTGTTACAATTATGAGGATAGTGACAGAACAATATATAGGACATCTGACCTAGCAGACAATACCAACACTATGGAAAAACCCTCAACCTTATTAATACTAAATCAACAAGCAAGAGAACATAAGTATCTATTGACCTAAATGCCTATTTTACCATCTATGTAAATTATTTTTCAGAATCATCAATAGATTCATAGAAGACATTTTTTTGTGATGATATTGGCAGGGAACTTTCTCAAGTGAGAGGAAAAAACAAAAAAAGAACAATATAATTAAACATTTTGCAACTCAGTGAAAGATGTAGAAAATGTGAGTTCTCACTAAACTTATTGTTTGTTGATATAAAAAAGTATTTAATTAGTTAGATCAATGATTTCTTGAAGTAGAGGTTCTCGAACTCAGGGTGTATAAATTTTTTTTATTGTTTTCCTAGTTAAAACTTATTTTAGTACAATGGTTTCCTTTGTAGTCCTCTTTCTCTTTGTGCATGCATACATGTATGCACACACACATATACATATGTGTATGTGTATGCATAATTATAAGAAGGAACCATAGACTTTTACAGGGTACTAATGGGGTTAAAAACACCCAAAATGTTGGGAACAACTACTATTTTCAATTCTCACCCTTAGGAACTCAGGCTCTGCCAAGTGAGATTTCACTTTCTTTTTCCTGGAATCAGGTCACCAAACTATATCTCACCCTTTTCCAAACCATGACATTGAAGGTGTATTTTAGATTTCCTCCCTTTCTCTTTATTATCCCTGCTTCCATTGTCCTTGAACTCTAGCTCTTTTTAATGTATTGTCTTCCTCTATTAGAAAGTCAGCTTCTTGAGGGGATAATCATGGTTGGTTTTTTGTATCCCTAGTGCTTACCCCATTGCATGAAACAGATAAGTTAATTAATGATTTTTCATTCATTCAGTGATTAACTCTTTCATTCATCTATTCATTCTTTCCCAGCAAGATGTCTCCCAGCTATACATCAAAATCTTTCAAGTTTTTTTGAAAAAATATAAGAAGAGACAAGATCTTTTTTTAATGATGCTCTAATTATAAATGTGAGATGAGGTGTAAAAGAGGAAGATTATGTTTGCTTAAGGTATCTGTAACAGCTTTATTCCAGAGCTCAAATAAAGAGGGATTATCATAGATACTGATATTCCTCTTTGTAGACGATACTGTGCTACTTGTACTATGTCTTAAAATATCACAGATCCTATTGGAAGAGATGCATTCAAAGGACTTTTGCCCTGGCTGTTCACATAGAAAATTCAAAATGGATGAAGAATGTTTATTGTAAAAAATATTATGAATCAAAATGGAAAATCTATGGAGCTTGTTCATTTCTATGCTTGTTTCAGCAAGACAAAATAGCTGGACCATAAATTGGAATGAGAATGGAATAGGGAAAGGATTAATTGTATTGTGTATAAAGATCCAAAGCTTCGGTAGTGATCCCAAGCTTTCTCTGGATACAAAGACCTCTTCTAATATTACCATTTTGCTGCTGTTGCTATGTGGAAGAATCTTTCCTTACCACCCTCTCCAAATGGCTTTATGGAATCACACAGAGGGTAATGGGGAGATACATGGTGAGTGAGAGTAGGTGGCATCATATAATCAATGAGGAAAATTAAAAGTACAGTTGAAATTAAATGTCATTGGAGAGATATAAAATAGGAAGAAAAGACGAGAGGGTCATATGCAAGTTCAAGGGATGACGGGTGGACAGCCATAGTTCTCCATTATTTAGTGTCAGGAGAAATCATGGAAGACCTCCAGCTTGTTGGGCAGAACTCATGTATCAAATTTTGGGGAGACTGTGGAAAAGATTCACACAGTAGGAACCTACATTGATGTGATTGGTATCATTGAATGCAATAGTCACATGTCACACATCATGAATATACTTAACCATAAAAAGTATATATACTTAAGTATAAAAATTATAAAACTATAAAACATTATAAAAAAGAATGTGCCACAGAAGAGTCTTTATCCTTGCCTCCAGAGGACATATGTAGAGCAATGAATGGGCATTACAGTAAGTCAGACTTCAGCTTAATAAAAGAAATAGTCAGGCATGGTGGTCCATATCTGTAATCCCTGTGATTAATACATCCAATCCAATAAATATTTATTAAATGCCTACGATGTGCTAGGCACTATTAAGCACTGAGTATATAAATCTTAAAAAGAAAGACAGTCTGTGACCTCAAGGAGCTTACAATCTAAAGGAGAAAACAACACACAAAAGAAGGAATGAAAGCAGTTATGAGAGGATGAGATACCAGTAGGCATACTGTTCCACTGCGTTGAAACAAGGCTGGGTAGCAGATGCAAAGTAGATTAGAGGAGGCTGAAACTTCACATAAGACTGAGAATTTTAAGTTGCATTGAGCCAAAGCCAATTGGGTATCCACAAAACTTTCAGCATAAAAATGGCGAGCCCTCTGGAGAAGTTCTATATCAGTGAAATGAGTGCATTGAAATAGATAATCTCTTAGGCTCACTCCAGTTTTAATAATCTGTGATCCTATTTCTTTACTCATGTTGGCATTACCACATATGACTTCTATTTTATATCACTCCATAGCTATTTCTGTACTCATTTGTTGAGTAAACTACCAAAAATATAAACTTCTAAGCAAGTATGGGGAAATCATCCTCTGCTAGAGAGAAGTTTCAAATTTTGGAGTGAAAGTAACAGATCAGTAACAAGAACTGAAGAGGTATGTTTGAAAGAAAATATATGCGCATGTATGGAATAGAAATGGAAAGATTAAAAGTTGTAAATAATGCAAAACTAAATGTATGGGGCTCAAAGTTCATTTGGTTATAAGACTTCCTTCTTTGGTAGAAACTGACGTCACAGTGCTTCATCAAGGGGTTGAGTTGATGAGATCTTGGGAGAGGAGAGATCCTGCTTTTATGGCTTCTTGCTTCAAGGGAAAAGATATATTTCTCCAGATTCTGTTCAGCAGATAAAGACTCCAGGGAAAAGCCTCCATAGAAAGGACCCCTATTGTATCCCTACCTCAATATTGTCACACTAGAGACCTCCTACATTCACCTCTCCATTAAGATATCTCACTTTCAAATGAAGAATTCTTTCACTGTGTATTTTGTCTAATATCTTCTCATCTGTATAATGTCTCTGATTTCTGTTTACTACCTGAATGGAGAAATGGGTTTACTGTTATTCACAGTTGATGCTCTTTCCATCACTGGCATTTGGTGGGAAGGGAATCAAGTCTTGGGTACAAAGACTGGGGCACTACTTCCCCTTTACAGGATAGGATTCAGGAGCATGGCTTAAAACTTGGAAATTATTTCCTCTAGTCTAACAATATTTAAAGGCGTAGTTTATAATTTTAGCCTGGTACTTTCCTATCTAAGGAGAACAGGTTGACAAGATTCGTGGTCCTAATATCTTCAGTATTCAGATAGGAGAAGACTAAAGATAATTATTCATGCCTCTCTATGAACCAGATCTAGATACGTCCATGTAGGTACACATAACCTACCTATGTGGGCAATAGTACACACACACACACACACACACACACACACACACACACACACACACACACCCATTCATTTTTCTTCAGGCTTCACTTCCTACTTCCCCACAGACTTTGTCTAAAATGTCTCAGAAACCTCCCTGGACTTCTTGCTTTAGAAATACCTCCACACTTGTAGCTTCTCCCTCTGATTGTCTGATTCTTCCCAGAACCTCTATTTTCAGGAGAATGTCTAGTCCTACCTTGTCTTCATTCCTTTCTGGGCTGTACTCCTGACTTTTTTGACTTTACCATTCTACTGCACCTGACACCTTCATCTCCTCTCTCTTCCCCTCCCCTTTCACTTTTTAGCTTCCCTTTTATGTGTTACCTTAATCTATAAGAATGTATATATACATTCCTTCCTCTCCCTTGACCCAGCAATACTGCTTCTAGGGATATATCCCAAAGAGATCATAAAAAGAGGAAAAGGACACACATGTACAAAAATATTTAGAGCAGCTTTTTTGTGGTGGTCAAAAACTAGAAATGGAGGAGATGCCCATCAGTTGAGGGATGGCTGAACAAGTTGTGGTATGTGAATGAAATGGAATACTATTGTGCTCCAAGAAATCATAAACAGGAGCACTTCAGAAAAACCCGGAAATATTTATATGAACTGATGCTGAGTGAAGTTAGCAGAACCAGGAGAACATTGTACACGGTAAGCACGGAAGTATACAAGAACTATATCTGGTAAGTTTAACTCTTCATAGAAATACAAGGACTCAAAACATTTCCAAAAGATTCATGTTGCAAAATGCCATCCACATCTAGAGAAAGAACTATAGAATCTGAACGCAAAATGAAGTAAGACTATTTTCTCTTTTGTTTTATTTTGTTTGGATTTTTTTCATGGTTTTTATCCTTTGTTTTAATTCTTCTATGCAATATGACTAATATGAAAGTGTGTTTAATAAGAATGTATGTGTAGAGCCCACGTAATATTGCATATCTTCTAGGGGAGGAGGGGAGAGGGAAGGTGAGAATATTTAAAACTTATGGAAGTGATTGCTAAAAACTGAAAACAAATAAACTAATTATAAAAAAAAAATGTAAACTCCCCAAGTACAGACATTGTCTTTTCTGCTTATATTCGTTTTCTTAGGTCTTAGCACAGTGCCTGGCATAGAGTAAGTTTGTGCATTGACCCTAAACGTGATGGTTCTAGTGGTCTTTAACAGGAAAATAAAGAAAACATGATAAAATGAGGCAAACAATAGGGACACGAAAATAAAGTCTAGCAATTCTTGCTTTTGGCCATGGTACTGGTAGTACAGTGGAGAGTGTTGGATTTGGAGTCCAGGAAACCTGAGTTCGAATCCCGCCTTAGGTCCGTACTGACCTTAAGACCTTAAGGAAGTCATTTTACTGTTTTCAGCGTCAGCTTTTTATCTTACAGATGAGACAGTAACAACACCACCTCCCTCCCAGTGTGATGACCAAGCCAAATGAGAAATGACATGTAGTGCGCAAATCTTAAAGCACCATATGTTGATGGTTATTTTTTTGTCTCATCTTATACAGTTTAATCTGCCTTACTTGATTTCTAAGAGTTTCACACAGTTCAGTAATGCACATCAAATCTCTTCCATCCAGAATCTTCTAAAGCCTGACAAAATTTCCACAAATATTCCAGACTGGTCAGCTCCGAACAACTAAATTTAGATATGCTATGTCCTCATTCTCCATCTCCCCAAAGATACAAGGAATTTCTCCCTAGAGAATTATGTAATTGTACCATTTGTCAGGACATTTAAAGTTTTAAAAGGTATTTCCCCATATTTATTCGAAGGGAAACAGTTAACTAAAATAAGATGATGTCGATTATTTTCATTCTGTCTGTCCACGAGTAGGTAAGATTTCCTAACATCAGGTTTCTGAAATCCATAACTTTCTGATGTGACATTACGACAATCTACACACAAAACGATTGTCCCCTGCACAGAATCCTTAGTTCAGCATGACCAAGCTGCTTTTTTTTTCAGACAATAAGCCCAAGTTTATTTGAGTAGGAAGGATATCTAGAGAGGAGGGAATAGTTGCTTAATGTAGTTAAAAGTTCGTGAAGACCTCACTATAAGTCTATAATCATGCCAACTTTCCTAGTGCAAACAATCCCATTCATTAACATCAAGCTAGAAATTATTAAGGTCTATGAGGGTATGTTTGTATTTTATAAAGATATTTGTACACTGATATTCTCAGCCTTTTTCTTTTTTTAAAGAAGAATTATGAAGACACTCGTAGTTCGAAACCTCTTTCTCTGACCCAGCCCCCAGACATTCCATGTGATGGGTAAAAGTACCCAATATATCCAAGTATTAAGAATAATACTCAGAAGCCACAGTCAAGAATAGTATTAACATCATTTATGATGAAAAGGCTTTCTGCATGTTCTGTTGGTATGCTCCAGTGTAAAACTTCAATGGGACAGCTAATTCCTTCATTTTACACATGAAGACACAGAGGCCCAGTGACCAGATATTCATCAGAATGACTGGAGATGACCAGGATAAGGCAACTGGGGTTAAGTGACTTGCCCAAGGTCACACAGCTAGTGAGTATCAAGTGTCTGAGATGAGATCTGAGCTGAGGTCCTTCTGAGTCTTGCACTGGTGCTCTATGCACTGCACCATCTAGCTGCCCATGTGTATACATATTCAGATCCCCAAGGAAATAAAATAACAACAACAAAACATGAATCACTTTCACAGATATAAAAACACTTGAAAATAACTTTTCAGGTTCTCTTGAAAGGAATTTTATGACTGCAATAGATCTAAGAATTTAATGCATTTATCCCTTCACTATAATGCAGTTTGGCATAGTTGATACAATGCTGGACTTGAATATAGGAAGATTTAGGTTAAAATCTTGTTTCAAATTAATAACTATCTTTCTTTGGACAAGTCATTTAGTCATTCACCCTAACTGATCTTCATTTCCTCATCTATAAAAAGGAGGTGAAAATAAAAGCATCTATTTGACAGAGTTGTTGCATATATACACATATAAATACACACATGTGCATGTATGTATACACACATATATAGTGTGTATATATGTATGTATATACATACACACATACATACACATAGAGGCACACATATCTGTACATATATACACATATATATATGCATATATGTACACAAAAAATGTATGAGTACAGAAATAATCACTATTGTTCTCCACCACCCCAATCATGACCCAAGAACATAATTCTAAAAAGTCAGCTTTGAAACAAATTGCCAACAATGCTACATTTGTGTGAAGCTTGGGAAAGTTATTAAAGATAGGGCAGGTTTAGCATTTACTTTTAAAATAAAGTATCATTTAATCATTCATAGCTAACCAGAAAAAAACATAATGCTAAAATTTGCATCAAAGTTCCAATACGCATTAGTTAAATTAACATTTTTCATTGGGAATTCCGAACACCAGTGAAATTACAGGCCTGTTCTCCCTTCAAACAAATTGTTACTGCTAATACAATTTTCTCAATCTAATAGAGTTGAAAACTCATCCCTCTTGCCCTCTGACAATTTCAGGAGAGATAGTTACCAACCAAAACCCAACAAAACCAAGAGGCAAAAAAAAAGCAACCAACCAAATAGAAGTATTATAAGTAAATATAAGAAAAAACAATAATTTGCCAACAACTCAACCAACTTTCTTTGCAAGACTGGGGGAGTTGCTTCAGTGTCCCCAGGGTTGTCTCTGTTCTCAGATTCTGTAGTCAAACCTTCGTTTGCTTAACCCCAACAACATATTTTTGCCTTGCTTCAAAGAATGATTAGAGGATATCAGAAGAAAAATGCTTTTCTACCATCGCTTGCACTTAGGCAGAGGGATGAGAGAGCTATGGAACTGTGTTTTAGGTAGGCAAATTTGACTTCTTTCAAAATTAAGTGCTTGGCTTATACAGTAGAGTGCCACACTGATTTTACATCATTGGTGTTCTTTTGATATAAAAATGAGAGAATAGAGGCCAAGGTATTTTTAAAAAAGCATTATTTTCCTCTCAATTTTATTGTACCAACTCTACTAAATTTAATTATACTGGATAAGTAGTTACACAATTACCTTCTGTTGTGTTCTTCAACTGCTATATTTTCATAAACTCTACTTCATGCTGCTATCCCTAGAACACTGGAAATGGATGCGTGTTGATATGAAATTTACTATAATTGCAATGAAAATATAGGTTACATAATTACAGTGCTAAGAAGAAATTCTAGATGTGTAAAGACCACATGGTCAAGTATTTTTAGTACAAGTACATACTTGGTCCAATTTCTGGTACCCAGAGAAAAATGGGACAGGATCTTGGACAAATCCCAAAGACTTCTCTGATCCAGAAAACTGAATCTGTGAACTCCCAAGGTACGGTTGACATCAAAGCCTATATGTCTAGGTCACCCAAGTAGCACAGAACTAGAACTGAAGAGCAAATCTCTGGCAGTGTCTATGTTGACAAAGTTCAGTATAAAACAGAATGATTATCAGGAAGAATATATTTGAAGTTAATGGCACACTCTGTGTTACAAGATCAAAAAACTCCTAAATAGAAGACTTTAACTTACACAGGTGCTTTTCTGAACTTCCTTCTTATGTAGGTGTGTTTAGATAGATAGATGGATGGATGGATGGATGGATAGATAGATAGAAATGGATATAGATATATTAGACAGATAGGTATACATATGTATGCATATATACACACACACATATAATAGGATGCATTGTCCTGGATGGCATATAGCACTTTGTCTACAAGGCTAAATTATACTTTTAAAAACAAACATTAAAATTTGATTAACATGCTAAATTCCTCTTAGGCACCAGTTATGATAAGGGTATGAAGTAATGCCAAAGAGAAAATCTTGAAATAGAGAACTTTATCTCACATTTCTGGTTTCATTGTGTCTTGGAAGCTGAATCCTGGGACAAACTCATGAAAAAATTCACTCATTTCTGATTTAGAAGGTAAATCTTTAAGAGTTGCTTGAGCTTCACAGAAAAAAAAAGCAGAATATTAAAGGTGACATGTGAAAAGAAAATCTTTCTGGCTCCAGGTTTATCACTCTATCCACTCTACTCTGAAACATCTCTTTCCAGGGAGTATGTACGAATTCAGAGCTGAGAGGCACCCCAGAAGTTCTTCAATCTAATGTGCTTCATTTTCTGAATGACTTGTCCAAAGTTACATGGGTAGTAAAAGGGGAAGGGCAGGAATGGAATTAAGGTTCTGTGGCTTCAAATCCATTAGGCCCTCTATTGTACTATGCTCCTTCATCCAATCAGTTACATATTATTTTCTCCTTGAAAACTTAACTGCCTATTTCCCCATGCGAAAAGCATTTATGACATTTTCTAAGACTAAAACATAGTAAACACTTAATTGTTACATTCACAAATGGAATATTTTAATCAAAGCACAATAATAATAAATAACCTGCTAAATACTATTCAAAAACGAATTTATGACCTTCTCTGAAGAACAGAAGGGTGTAGTTAAAGAAAGAAGAAATGCCTTTTGAAAGCTGGGAAACCCTGCAAATGACCAAATATAAAACATTTATAAAAAATTAAATGACAATATTTAATAGCAAGTGAAATAATCCATTAAAGTAGAAACTCTCCCACCCCACTGCCCACACAAACACTAATGTTGCATCTCTTAGAAAATACTTTCAGGCCTGCATCAATTTGACTTTTGGCAACTGTATTGATATGATCTTTTCCTTTCTCATATCCCTCTCTATGATGGATTTAATGACTTAGGGCTATGGAAAGAGTGGAATGAATGAACTAAAGCTTAGGAATCACCATTAAGATCTATAAGAATTGGAATTGATCAAGATAAGACTAGCCATTAGAATGAAAAGTCTATTTGGAGGAATGTTTATTGCCCTGAGATAAAAATCCCTGCTTTAACATGGGAGTGAAGACAGTATCCATTTGAACATTAGGGTTCTTCCACTTCTGTAGAGCTGAGAAATATTATTTACTTTCTCAAACTGCTGAAAGTCACTTAGCAAAATAGACATGATCTAAAGATATATTTGATTATTATAGAGGGGTACTATAGGGACTTAGAGAAAACTGTGACTTTTGTACACACACACATACACACACTGCCCCAAGTAATAGTTTCAATACACTGAAAAGAACACTAGGTTGGGAAATGAATGCCAGGTGACCTTGGGCAAAAGCCTTTACTTATACCTTTGAAGGAGCTGGGGTGATTTCAAAAGTTCCTTGTAGTTCTCCTATGTTATCATTTTTTTTAAATTTTATATCATGGGTGGCACAGTGACCATAGCACTAGGCCCAGAGTCTGGAAGATCTAACTTCAAATTAGACCTCAGCATTTACTAGATGTGTGACTCTGGGCAAATCACTTAACCCTATTTGTCTCAGTTTCCTCTCTGTAAAATGAGTTGGAGAGAGAAATAACAAACCACTGCAGTATCTTTGTGAAGAAAATCCCAGGAATACCTTTACCTGGTCAAATTTTACCTTTCTTTTAAAGCCCAAATTAAATATTCCCTCCTCCATGAAGCTTTACCTGGTTCTACCCCTCCCTTTGCATCTTTCTCCTTGGCTATTTCATAGCAAGTAGTTTTGCATCAGTTTCAAATATCTGAGTCATGTGACACTGTGCTTTATAGTTGTCTATGTTTTCTTTCCTACTAGAGTATAAAGTCTATGAAGGCTGAGCCTTTGACCTAAACTTCTACGGAGCTGATGTTTAATAAATATCTACTTTATGAATGAATGGCCATATGACCTATTGAGAAGAAAAACATGGAAGTTAGTGAAGGCCCAGCATTCTAGGACCCCTTTAATGTTCTGATACCCATATTTTCCACAATTAACTAGAGGGCAGCTATTTTTCTCAGAGCTTCTTCGTGTGTGTGTGTGTGTGTGTGTGTGTGTGTGTGTGTGTGTGTGTGTGTTTTATGGACCACTACTGGAAGACTACTGAAACCCTTCTCAGAGTGATATATTTAAATACATAAATATATCTAATTGGGAAATCAATTATACCAAAATAAACCTATCACATACATGTGCATGTTCATAAATATCCATATATATGTACACATATATGTATATACATACACATATACACACACATATATATATATATATTTTAAAGCTCTCAGGTTAAGAACCTCTGATCCAGGTACCTCTACACACACACACAATTTTGGCCCAAGCTCCAGATTTCCTATGTCAATTAAACTCTGCAAAAATACTATATATAGATATAGATAGAGATAGAGATAGAGAAAGTGATTTTACACACACACATACACACACACACACACACACACACACACACACACAGGTATGCCTAATTTGTAGCTATCTCTAAGGCCAGGGGTGGGGGGAGGGAAAAAAAGGGGAAAAAGTATTCATGTTTCCTCTAACACTTATTGTAGACATTTCGAGCTAGAAAGGTTACTTTATTTTACACCTGATGGAATTGGGTTGAACACAAGTGAAATGACTTGCTCAAGGTCACTCAGTCTATTAGCAACAGATCTATATCTAGATCACATTTTCCCCTCTGTATTCCTAATTCAGAGCTCCAGTGTATATTAAACTGCCATAAAGTATTGGGAAGAAGGAAGTATTTGAAGCAAACCCTTGATTATCTAGAGTCTTTCAATTTACCTAGTGTTTTATGCAAGATTTTCTATGTGTAAATTGAACCTCCAAGCAAATGATCTCCACAGGTACCTGTATATATGTACAAATGAATATAGTACCTTGAATTATATTTCTTTGTGACTGGTCCCTTCCTTTTCTTCTCTTTTTAAAAAATGCCCCTTTGAAAAATTCCCACTCACCATCTGCTTGTAAATTTCCTGAAACACAGTAACTGTTGAGCCAGAGATGACTTTGGAGAATATCCCAAATGGCACTAACACCCATATTTATGAAACTTAAAGATGAGTAGAGTTGAACTTTATGCACTTTTTCTTTTCCCTAGATAGCTATTCCATAACAGCCCCAGGTGTCTGGCTTTATCCAATTACATACAATTTAGTGAAAGCAAAGGAAGTAAAAGAAAACCTACTTATATATGAAATATTCCCCCAAAGGCAGTGATTGCCTTCCAGCTGCAGTGGATAGTTGAGAAACTTTGGTCGATTTACAAATAGTCCATTTATGGTTCCAAGGCCACGTGCTTGAATTTCCAATGAGGTATTGCTACCATGATTCAGTTGGCCACTTTCCCCATCTAGTTGATTTTAGAAAAAAAAATGGAAAAAAATGGCTTAGGCTATGTTGCTCCTTATGAAATATTGGTATACTGACATGGGATGAAGCAAGGATCATTTACACTCTCAGAATGTTTTCTTTCAATACACTAAAAAAGAAAGAAGCCTCAAATAAGAATGTTCTTATTACTCCATAATACAATATATCCTACTTGTGCCACATAAAACAATGGTCATGGGTTATTTATCTTTTAGTTATCATATTATATAACTTCTCAATCTCTAAGCCATATCCATGTAATAGTCTATTAAAAAAAACACACACATGCTATTCGTAGCCAATATTAATTTACTTTTAATCTTACTTGGCCTCAGCAATGCATTATTTGACCAAAGCTGTTGCCTCTTTCATTTTGATTTTGTAAATAAATCTCTCAAATTCCTCCCTGATACTTCGTTAAATGCTGAAAAGACATTGCAGTAGACTGGGTGGCAATCATCAACTAAGGATACAATTGCTATATTCTTGTTGGCATGGCCTTATAGCCTCATATTAATTTCATTATCCTGAAGTTTTTAGGATTAAAAGGCTCACTGGATGTGATTCCCTCTTGTAGACATGTCATTTTCAAACTAGCTCTGCATCTGTGTCGAAGAGACAGATGACTGGTTCAGTTCAAATCTAGGGTCTGACACCAGCAGGCAAAATAGAGAAATGGTAATTATCCACATCTGAACAGCAGCTCTGACCAGGCAAGTCACAAGCTCTCTCTGTCCTGATGTACCAGAAAGAACATCATATCAATCTTTGGCAGAGGGTACAACATTATCTATTATCTCTGCTATTATTTCATTAATTTCCCTAAAATTTTATACCCTACCCCACACCAGAAATCCCAAGGGCTGTCACTGTCTGCCCCTCCCAAATTGAAAACATTATCTCACCACAAATTCAAATTCAAGAAGTGGCACACAAGTTGAAAAAACATCTCTACGATGAACCCACAAAAAGAAACTACATGATTTGGGGATCCCAGGACATAATTCTTCCTGGAGGTTTCTTTAATGTAGGACAATCTTAATTGAGACAAACCCCTGAGTCCCAGAAAAGGTACAGCCTGCCATCCTTCCCCTTTCCTTCTAATTGATTGTGCCTTTGAAAGATGAGTCTGTTTACCATTGTCTTTCTGCATTATACCTCTTCTCTGCTCATTTTGCCCACATAGCCTGAGAAACCCCAGAAGAGCAGAGGACTTGGCCAGGAATAGCCCATTTTCAAAGTGCAGAAGGTCACCTGAATTTATCCTTTTCGATAACTTCTTGCTTTTATTGTTTAAAAGGGAGCCGGACAATGGCTAACAAGAACGACACCCATGTGAATAGTTAAATCCTGCTTGTACCATAGAGATCCCAGCTACAAGTTGTCGCATTCCTTCTACCTCAGCCAGCTCCCCCTGTCTCTACATGCAGGTGAAAACAGGGGCTCTTTCTCCCACAAAAAGCCTCAGCTGCTCAATCCAATGTGAATAGCTGTAATTTGCAAATTAGAGAAAAATTACAGTGTTTACTAGTATATCTTTTTTGTCTCCACCCACATCATTGCCACTGGTATTTGTTTCCATTTATTCTGAGCTCAGGGAGTGTGTGTGTGTGTGTGTGTGTGTGTGTGTGTGTGTGTGTGTGTGTGTGTATGTGTACACGGATATTTGGTGGTTGGGGCAAATCGCTGAGAAAGGCTGTTTCTTGAGGAGCTCCTTTCAGTTGACAAAACAGAAGAGAAATGAGCTCTCTCTGGATGTAGTGAGGCAACAACATGTACCTTCCAACAGTCAGATTTCCTCCTTGGCTTTCCCAGTTTATTCTCTTCCCACATGCAGGCTCACTCTGCAGCAACATCCACAGCAGTTTAAAGAGGCAAAGGGACTCTTCTCCCACCCTTCCAAAGAAGTGAACCACAGTCTCTCTCTCTCTCTCTCTCTCTCTCTCTCTCTCTCTCTCTTCCTCCCTCCCATCCTCCCTCCATCAAGGAACCCCAGAAAAAGAAGAGGAGCCATTCCACACAGGGTTTCCTGTTCTTCCCATTCCTTTCTCTAAATTGCCTTCTAGCCTTATAGCTCTCTGGTTCAGCCCTCTCTTGAAGAGCTTCACTATTTCCCTGCTCCTTTCTTTAAGCTGTTAGCACAGAGTGGTGGAATCCACATGCCCAGAGCTTAAGCCACATCCCATTACAAAGAATCAGCTTTTCCAAGGTGGCATAGTTAAGAATGAGGCAACAGAAATAAAGGGCTAGCCAGAATTGGGGTAGACAGTGGGGCAGGAGATTCATCCAGGCACAAGTTGTGGCTTTGGACTGCAAAGCTCCTGGGGCATGAAAAAAGAACTTAATTCTTGAGGTGGTGTCTTGCCGTTCTTCTTTTCATCATAGAGAGCTCCTTTAGAGGTATCTAGGCAGGAGAGATTGACTTCCTGAAGATATTGCCTTTTGGAACTGTGAGAAAAATGATGAGCACCTCTGTGTTTTGGCTTCATCATGACAGGAGTGGTGGGATTGACTGCAAGCTAGGGAGAATGCAATTTATTGGAAAAGTTAGAGAGAGAGAGAGAGAGAGAGAGAGAGAGAGAGAGAGAGAGAGAGAGAGTGAGAGTGTGTGTGTTATTAATTGTCCTCTCTTAAGTCTCATAGAGCAGGCTGATGGGCTAACAGATACTTAAAGAAACCTGGGTGTGAGTGGATTGGGGAGAGGGGCAGGCAGGCAGAAATGAACACTACAGTGTAACCCACACATCTCTGCCCCATCCCTTCAACCTCTCAGAAAACAGACTTTTCATCTCATTTTATCAATCGCGTTCTTGAACTCCGAGACAGCAACCCGATGTGGGCAAGGCAGAGCCATCTCTGCACAACGCATACTTCAGTGGCTCACTCACTACGTGCTTCCATCAGTAGCTATCTCGGTGAATTTCATTTAAATGTCCCGGCTGCAGGGAGTGGGACTAGGGCTGAGACTGGGAGAGGAAGTGTATTTGCACGACTTTTCCTCCACTATAGAATGATGCACTGGAAAACGAGGGGAAGTAGGCTCTTGGTGTAGAATTTTTAACAAATACCATTTGCAATTAACATGAGCTTATTTCTGGACTGAATAGAGTGAAGTACAAAGAGAATGGAATGGCTGAAAAGTGACTGGGGCTCTAAATCCGATCTAGGAAGATGAAGTTGCCTGCGGCTAGCCCACCAAAGGGGTGACATAGCGGAGGTGGCATTTGGGGGGTCCCTTTTCCCTTCTCCATTTGCCTTGTCCTCTAGCCCTCTCCTTTCTCACCCAGTTCTGGTTCATCCCAGCCCCTGCGAAAGAGAAGCTTCTGGACTTGCCGACCCTAAAAAGACATTACTCGGGAATCTCTTCCTGGTGCTTAAAAACGACTCAGCTGAGGGGTTTCGGAGCGGTCCAAGGCTGAAGAGAAGTGTTCTCTCAATCTCCCTACCGAAGCAACCCTGGAAGGAGCCTGGGAAAAGGGGCTGTGGTAATGGGGCTGGGGGGGTGGTGGTGGTGAAGAAGGAAGAGTTGTCATCCTCGTTTCATCTTTAATATTTCCAGTGTGGCACCAGCTCCGGAGGAACCCCTAGCACTCTGACAGGCATGAGTGAGGATATTTCACTCAAATGCAAACCTATTTAAATCAGGACCTTGTTCCCCCGCCCCCACCCCCCACTGCTTCTTGTAAATAGGGCAGTAAATCCAAAGATGATAGAGGAGAGAAAGAAAAAAAATGAAAGAGCATCAGAAAGAAGAGGGAGGAATGAGGAAAGATAGCGACTAGTAAGATTCCTCTCCATCTGGGGAAGAATTCTCTCAGGCACTCAAAGGAGAATTAAGTGAGTTGAATTCCCATTCCCAGCGGACTCCCCGCAAGAGAGCAGGGAAAGAAGCTCCCGGCAGTTTACACAATCCCCACCACCAGGTTTACGACGGGAAGCACGGAGACCAACCCGAGCCTTTTCCATTCTACTGCTGGGAACCCTACCTGAAACAGCCTTAAGATGTTAGCTACCATGATGGACACGGAACTCCCCGATGCCCCGATCACTCCCACTACTTTCTCCGGCTTCACGAAGACAGGAGGCTCTCCGTTTGTACAGCGCACGTCGGAGGTGTCCTTCTGGATGAGCGCCTGGACGAAAGTGAGCGACTGCTCCAGAGCGTAAGTGTCCCTGGAACAAGTGTCCAGGATCCGCGCGCCCAGCGTGACATTGGGTAACAGCTCCGGATCGCTGTTGATCTGGTCCAGGGCGTACAGCATCGCCTCCAGCCTGTGGATCCCGTTCTCCTTCTTGATGTCCCCGCATGGCACGCCGGTGGGACCCTTGGCGTGCACCGGGAAGAGCCCCCCTAGAGTGATGTCCCCCTCGAGTCGGATGGAGTGCGGGGCATACATCTCTTGGCCTTGCGCCGCGGCGGCAGCTGCCAGGAGCACCTCCAGCAAACAACAGGGCAACTTCATCAAAGTCAGGAGATGGAACAGTCTCCCCAGCTGGAGCATGGTGTTGGAGCAGTTGGGGCCGCCGCTGCTGCTGAGGATGCTGCTGCGGTGCTGGTGGCTGTGGCGGAGGCGGCCCCGGCCCCGGCCCCGGCGGCGGTGGCGAGTGCTGCGATGTCCAGGTGCCCTGCTCTGGCCAGCTGGGGCCCCCGGGGGCTCCTTCATGCAAAGCAGGGGGGCTGTCTGGGGGACTGAAGAGACGACGGGGGTGTCCCGTGTTGCCTCCCAGACTAGGGCGCACTGCGCTCCTGCTTGCTCGCTCTCTCCCTCTCTTTCTCTCTCTCTCTCTCTCTAGCTCTCACTGTCTCCCTCTCCTCCTCGCCGTGCTCCCTAGCAGCACAGCACTGGGGAAAGGGAAGGGATTGCTATCGCTTTAAATGGTCGTTCGGCTCCCTCTCTTCCACAGCCTCCTCCTCCTCCTCCCACTCCCTCCTCCCCTCCCCTCTCCACCCTTCCCCGACTCCCCCTCCTCCTCGGGTTTGCATCATCACGCAGGGAGGGGCTGCGTGCTGAGGTAATGGGGAGGTGGGTGGGCAGCAACTAGGGTGGGTAAGGGTAGAGAGCAGCTGGTGAGGAAGCAGTGGAGATGTCTAGGGAGGCTGGGGACTGGAGGTTCCCCGTGCGTCCCTGGACTGTGCAGGCTAGGAGTTTCAGACCCAACTCTCCATCTCTATCCCACCCAGCCCTGGATGCTACAGGGGGCGGGTGGAGTTAGTCCTGGGGAAAGGTTTGGCTTGCTGTCTTTCTCCCGGGGATTCGGCACCAGGAGCTTAAAGCCTAGGAAAAAAGAGAACCCGGGTGCTCTCCTCCACTCTTGCCCTGTGCCTGGTTATCAGGAACCGTGAGGAAAGCAAAGAACAGAGGGAGGGAGAAAGCTATTGTAAGACTGGGCATAGTGAAGCCTCTGGTCCCATTCCCTGACTCCATGGAATGATTCTGACTGGCCCACGCTCACACACACACACACACACACACACACACACACACACACACACACCCTCCCCCAAGGGAAACCACTACAATATCAAAGTCCCCTTGCTTGTAAAGGAGTGCGCTGCCTTATTGCCTGTCCGTTTGACACGTTACAAGGCGCTACCAGTCGCATCCCACAATTAATCCCATGCCCAGAAAGAGAGACGCACCGAAGGGGCATGGACGTGGGTCCTTCCCCTCTCTCTCCTGATCCTAGGTAAGGACTAATCTAAAGTTTCCTACGCCCTTTCTGACAAATTTATATTTTATGCCCCAGCTGGAAGCTGCCTTCTGGATGGCAAAACGCAAGTGTCTCTTCTCTGAGTGATAGATAAGGCAAGTTAAGGGGTTGGGCATAGGAGGGAGAAGAGGTGAAATGAAGGAGGGAGGGAGAGGTACCAGTATCAGTCTGATTATGTGAGTGATCTCCACCCCCATCCCCTCTCAGTGTATACTGAAAAGAAAGTATTGGTGGAAAGATGTCATTTCTATTCATGCAGCAAGTAGGTGCTACAGGGTAGGGAGATTTACCTTTAGTAAAAGATTTGGGGTATATACTTGTTCTATAGGACACATAATTTTCTTACCGCGCCTTCTCTCCTCTCCCCCACCCCCCCATCCCCAGTGACAACCAGATCCAATTGTCTAGATAATGGATGAGCAACAGGTGGCACTAAATGTACTCCGTCAGAGAAGCATTATATCCCTTCTTTTGGTATTTGCTCCAGAGGGATCATTTAAGAAATTATCGATGCCTGAGAGATGGGGTGGTGGAGTGACTTACAGTCCAAAAGCTCTAGGTTTAAGACTTGCCTCTGACACAAAATTACTTCCCTTAAAGTAGGACCCTGAGCAGGCCACAACTTCTTTCTGCTCCTCCGAACCCCCAACTCTGCTGACCACGTTACTGTACAGCTGCTGATCTACTTCGGTGGAAGGCAGTTTCTTGTAGGAAATCCGCTATAACAATGAAATAAGGAAGGAAGGAAGGAAGGAAGGAAGGAAGGAAAGAAGGAAGGAAGGAAGGAAAGAAGGGAGGGAGGGAGGAAGAGGAAGGAAGGAGGGAGAGGAGAAAAGGAACATGGGGAAAATATTAAACGCTGTACAGTGTTGTTTAGTGGATAGATTTTTTTTTTAAATACCTCTGATAGATGTTAGTGGTATGATTCTGAGGCAAACAAACTACTGTTTTAGTATCATAAGAAATGCTGTAATATTTTACATTATGGAATAATTTTTAGTCGTCTCTATAGATCAGGGGTTCTTTACCTGGGGTCTGTGAACTTAAAAAAAAAAGATGATGATAGTGGAATTAGTTTCTTTTGAGTAAACAAAATGATTTAGAGGATAGAGCACTTAGTTTGGGAAGAAATAAATTCAAATCCTGCCTCAGATACTTACTAGTTCTGTCTACTTCAGTTTCCTCAACTATAAAAATAGATATAATAATAGTACTTACCTCCTAGGGTTATTATGACTTTCAAATGAAACACAATTTGTAAAGAAGCTGGCACTTAGTGACATTTAATAAATACTTGTTTCTTTCCTTTGTAACCCTATGTATTTCATTTTATACATTTTAAATCATTAGCCTGAGGAGTTCATAGGCTTTACCAGACTGCCAAAGTGCCAAAAAGTTCTCTCTCTCTCTCTCTCTCTCTCTCTCACACACACACACACACACACACACACACACACACAATCTTTGCTTAGGGGGAATTTTCATACCAGGAGTTTGCTCAAAGTAAAGAGATGCTACTATTTGCCTTAATATGCCTTGCTCTTTCTCCCTGATAGAGCTCAGTGATTTGCTGATAATGAAAAATTGTGGACAACAGAAAGGGTTTAAAAAAAATTTATGGAGTAATAAAAAAAATAGAAAAATTCCACCTTTCTTCCAATACAGAGATTAAGTTTAAATACGTGTACGTGTATATATGCATAAATATACATCTGCACACATACATTTTTCACTATTAGTAATTCATTGACCACTTTTACTTTCTTGACACAATTCTTATACCTTGCTTTTATCTTTTGTAAATATATTTTCAAAATATGAACTCATTTGAGAGCTCCTTGTGTAAAAATATTATATTATTTAACATATTTCCCCTTTTCTTTATTTATAATTATCATGTATTATTCTAGTCTCAAAATGTCATTTTCAAGAGCCTTTTATCTCCCTTGCGTCTTCTTCCCCTTTGGAGACTCTGGCTGCATGGCCACACTTACTGTTCACTTGATATATTTGATATCTTCTTTCCCAGTGTTTCCAGTACATCAGACTATATTCAGTGATACTTCTTTGGTCACTTTTCCTCAAGGTTTCTATTGTTTTTCCATTGGTAACGTTTCTTACTTTGATATAAAACTTACTACAGAACATCAGGCTTTTTTTAATCTTCTGAATAAATTTTCTGAAAGATAAATCAAGAATTTATTAAACACTTTGATTTGAGTAGTTAAAAAAATCTTTCAGATAGCTAAAGAACTAGTTGATGTCCCAACCCCTACAACATTTTGGCTTATGTTAGGTTTGTAATCTCTACAAGACAATTATCACCCTTCTACTTTATGTGGTAGGGAGGTGTTTAATGTATTTCCGACAGGAAGGCAATTTCTGTTTCTCACTACTTTTTATCCTTACACAATTCTCCTTACCATGATCTCACCCTTAAATCTGTTCATTTCTGTACCCATACAAGTCCTCTTACTGTGAGATCTTACTTCTCCCCTTTTATTAGGACCCTCATTCTTTATTTTAAGCAAGATATCCCCTTTATATTATTGTGTTCGCATGAGTGCCATCCTCTTACACTTGTTGATACCTGTGAAATCATATTTATTTTTATGTGTTAAAATGTCACATTCATTTTGTGAGCCTCCCTCTCTCAAAGACAGCAACAAAAACATCAAAACTCAATGGTATTGAGACTGTCTGATAGTTCTTCCTAATGCTTATGTTTCTTGCAAAGAATACCCATGAGGCATTAGGCAGAGAAGATGTCTTCTCTTGTATAACTGTCCATTGTCAATTAGAAGGATAAGAGACAGTTTGACAAGGGCAGCTACCAATCACAATATGCTGAAAACTTCCAAAAAGTCTCTGTGGCCAAGAGTAATGGAGCTCAGACTCATTCCGTCACCTAGGCAAGTGGTATCTCTTTCCCATCCATGGAAATCAATCATTCATAAGCATAGAAAAAGACGAACATTAAAAATAAGCATTGTTGATCTTGTGGCATTAGAAGAAGGATCTGAGAAGGAATTCAAGGTTATGAAGGTCTGATTATAGCTCTGGTGAAGAAAGAGAACTGCCTGGCATGGCTCCCTGAAACCACCCCCCCATAAGTTCCTTCTTATACACCTGCTTTGCTTTTTATCAAAGATGTTGTTTGACCACAATACAATCACTATCATTATAAATGCTAATGAGACCTCCAAATGAATCATAAGCTGTATTAAAAATAGCTTTCTTTCTGAAAGGGAGAAGTCAAAACCCCAGATGAGGAACTGAAATCATTGTTTCTGTCTTTCTCCTGCTCCCTGCATCCAAGTGAAGTTTTCTTCTTTTCTTAGACAAATTTAAGTTTGAAATAACATCTGATGCTCTTTTTTTTTACACCTTTGCTTCCCAGAAAACAATGCCTTGTGATTTTATCCTAAATAGTCCAAAATTTGCCAAGGCAAAGTTATTGTCCCTCACCTCCTATTACATACTTGACAGTTCAGGGGCAAGTTTTTTGCTACATCCCCAACCCCTTCCTGTTGGTAAAGTTAAAAATATAGTTTAACGTTGTGCTGAATGTAAGTGGAAGAAGGTTTCAACTTCTTGCAAGGAAGTTAGAGCTGATAATTAGGGCTAATATGATGAAACACAGGTTTTATTTTCTTTTGAATTGTGTTTAATTTTTTAAAATACAAAATGCTATGTATATACAAAACAATATTCAACAGTTATTTAAGACTTTACAATTTATAGAGTTTTCCTAATAGCCAAACATCATTATCCTTATTTTTAATTTTTTTTGTAAATTAATTTATTTGTTTTCAATCTGCAACAATCACTTCCCTAAGTCTTAAATTTTCTCCCCTCCCTCCCCACTCCCTCACTGAGACAGCATGCAATCTTATATGGGTTATACACTTACATTCTTACTAAGCACGTTTTCACATTCATCATGTTGTATAAAAGAATTAAAAAGATTGGGAGAAATCATGAGAGAAAACAAAACTAAACAAAATATAACACAAGAGAAAATAGTCTGCTTCGTTCTGCATTCTGTTTCCATAGTTCTTTCTCTGGATGTGGATGGCATTTTGCCTCTAGAGTCCTTTGGGAATGTTTTAGGTCCTTACATTGCTGGGAAGAAACAGTTTTGATTCTTTGATACAGTCAAGATGGGTCATTCCTTTTTCAAACAGGCAACCTATATACACTAAACTATGTGTTTTCTCCTCAAAATTTTTCCCTATTCTTTGTAAAAGCATAGTGTCCACCCACTAGTACGCCTTTCTTGATGTTGATGTTGAGAAGATGGTTAAACACATTTAGCTTTATAACTACTGGGATACTGGAATATGGCATAACTTTTAAATAACTATTTATAGGAAAAAATCTGGTTGAGAAAAACTTTCAAGCTTTTAAATTAAAATTTTAAATTAGTTTTAAATTAAAATTTAACATTCTAAATTTTAAATTAAAATTTAAACTGTAAATTTACTCTATCAAGTCAAATGTTTTTACTTCAGAGAAAAAAAAACATTAAGTTATACAATGGAGTCATATTCTTTATACCTCTCAGCCAACTGTGTAACTATGAAGAGTTGTTCTATTATAGAAAATAATCTGCAAAATAATCTGTTCTCTTCCTTTTTACAATGTTGAAACCATAAAACCCTAGTTTATGAATATGTATATGTATGTGTGTGTGTGAATAGACAAGAGACATATGCATATGTGTTAGTAGTCACTGATGGTTTATTATTCACTTTTAGAGTAATAAAAATGTTTATTTCTTCAATATCCTTTCCTTCTTTAAGTTATCTAGAGTATCTTGAAACTTAGACTGCCTCCAGCACAGACGACTTTTGTATTTGATCGGTTGTAACTTTTCTTCCTAATGAAGTTTTCTTAATTGTCATTTCAGTTTTCTCCCATACGAAGACAAAATACTAAAATGGTAAAGTTGCAATGTTGAGGTTCTACTAATAATTGATGATTAAAATTATGTCAACAGAAATATTAGCAGATTTGTTTGATTTCTCTTTCATTTACTGCCCCTTTAATTTTATTTTTAAATGCTCTCAGGATTTTCTGACTTAAATTGAGTCCTAAGATTTCAGGTCTATAGAGTTAGATCCAGAAGGGTCTTTGGAAACCATTGAGTTCAATGAATTTATTTTTAACCTTGAGAAAACTGAGCCATAGAGAGAGAAAGTGACTTGCCCATGGTCATGAAGCTGGTAAATATCTCTGTCAAGATTTGAACCAATGTCTTTCTGACTCCAACTACAGTTTACCCTCTACTACAAGGCCTGCTTTCCCTTCTGCTGCATATTTGAGGAATGTTCAGTTGGGTAGTTTTAATTTGATCTTTCTCCTCTATAGCAATTTTCTAATGGACTGGTTCTGGAAACAATATTACCCATGACAATTCTGTCTGTCTTTTTGCTGAAACTATTGCTTTTCCTGAATGAGACTGTTTCTAGACTCTCTTGTCCTTCTGGTTGCAGTTGAGTATTTTCTACCAGTTGTACCTACTCTGATAAAGAAATTGTATGTGGTAATCATAGTAGTCCAAATGGAGTATGGGGCTGAGGAGGTTTCCTTTGTAAACTGGCAGATTCCATTGAATATTCTTGAATTAACATCTTCATGTTGGGTTGTAAATACAACAATTCAATCAATAATTGAGATTTTCCATTCCTTTTTTCTAGTTTTACTCTTTTACTGAAGGTTCTTTAAATTATTTTTGGAGAACTATGCCATCAATGTGACAAAGCTTTGAATAGGGTCTGACAAAATTAGCAATGATTATGCTCCCCTGGAATTTTGATATTTGATTTAACTTCAAAAGTCATTAGAACTCAAGTACATTGTTAACAGAAGACTTCAACTCTGGTATGATACATTGAGCACCTGTGATATGTATGGCATTGTACTCATGATTAGAGATAAAAAAAAATGAAAAAAAATATGTTCCATGACTTTCATGTATGATAAATGGAGACTATATTCTGTGCACCAAAAGTTAAATTCTAGAAATAGCTAGCTTATACTTGATTATTCAGAACACAATGTCACAAGTAAGGCATCTTTGCTTACCTGATCAACGTTTACCTAATTTCAGGTGCTTTGTAGGAAACAGACAGCCTCTAAAATATTGGCATTCAAATTTACACCTAAATAATGGCACCAACAGTTTCTATACCATTGAAAGTATTCCTGGTTCATAGTGTGTTCAATAGTTGTGTGTGTATATGTGTATTTAATATCTTATTCATAAATAGTTTCATTGTAAAGATATTCCTCATATAATGGAAATTAAAATTTGTTATTCAAATTTTAAACACTAAATCAAATGTCATTTATCATTTACATTTTGAAACTAGAGATGTCATATCTTCTCATGGAGAAGCCTGCTTTTAAAAGAGTAAAACAAACTTTTTAAAAAGTGTGCATTCACAGGGAAAACAAATGCAATTAATGCCTGGATAGAAAAGCAAATAATACTTGAAATATGTCACAAAATGCAAACACAGTGCTGGCACAGAAAAATAATATACCAGATGAGATTCCCTTCAGGATGAATCTGGGAGATTGCTTTAAGGGGTTCTTTGTCCTTCCAATATCACATTTATCTTATTTCTCTCCTAGGCAAGCATTTTCTTTTAAATGTCTAAAATTATGATATAATTCATATAGTAGGTATTCAAGAAAGACTTGATAAGTCAATGAATAAGCTATAAGTTCCATAGAAATATTGAATTAGTGGTGCTTTTCATGCAAGTTGTCCCTCTAAGGAAAATGTGACAGACAAGAAAATATCTCATAAATTTGACTTCAGATTGCAGAGAGGAACAGTAGGAAAAGAGAAAGATGCTGATTGTAGAATTTCTCTTAATCTAATCAAATCTTCTCATAGATTTCCAATTAAAATTAGTATGTTTTCTCATTGAAAATATCTAAACCTACAAGAATTCAATGGGTAGATTCATGTAGAATATGTAGAAAATAATTTTCATTTTAAAAAGGAATGAGTCAATGCAAACCTGTGTACTGAAATGGAAAATTATCTATGATAGGCTTCCACCAAACCTAGTTTTTAGAAAATCTACGCTGATAGCAGGTTGCTGCTACAGGATGGGGAAAGATATGCTAGACGCTAATATTGAAAATCCTATACATAATTATGATAATATCAATTACTCATAGTACTTTGTGTTGTGTAAAGTTTTTTTTCTCGCAGCAATCCTGTAAAGCAGGCAATACTAAGAAATTTAATCAGGTGTTCACCTCACCCAAAAGAAAAAATGAAACTAACAACAGAGTTAAGACTGAACTAAATAGAAACTATAAAAAATAAAAAAGAAAGAGTTAGTACTTTGTCTTTGCTATGTTTTTTTCAGATTGATGGAAGAAAAACTATCTAGGAATTTCTGTGTAAGCTTTACCTTACCCATATTCCTCTTCCTCAGTTTCCCAAATATTTTCTGGTCAATAGATTATTCAGCAGCCTTTTCCAGGCTTACAGATTCCAGACAGGACATAGGTAAGTATCAGTAGCCCCCAAAATATTATTTAATTATGCTGAACATTACTGGAGAATAGTACTGGCTCTGAAGTGCAAGGATGTAAATCAATCAATTAGTATTTTAAGCAACTATGAGACAGATATGGGCAGCTAGGTGGTGCAGTGGATAGAATGTTGTGTTTGGAGTCAGGAAGCCTCATCTTCCTGAGTTCAACCCCAGACTCAGACACTTATTAGTTATGTGACCCTAGGAAAGTCACTTAACTCTGTTTGCCTCATTTTCCTCATCCGTAAAATGATTTGGAGAAGGAAATGGCAAACCACTTCTGTAACTTTGCCAACAAAACCCTAAACCAAGTCATGAAGAGTCAGATACCACAGAAAAATGGCCGAACAACAATGTGCCAGAAGCTGTGCTAAGCACTGGAGATGCCAAAAGAGGCCAAAAACAGTCTCTGACTTCAAGGAACTTATAATCTAATGGAGGGACAATATGAAAACAAATATATACAAAGCAAGCTATCTGCAAGGTACATAGGAAATGATTAACAGAGGGAAGGCACTGGAATTGAGAAGGGTTAGAGAAGGCTTTCGGCAGAAGATGGGATTTTAGTTGGGACTTAGAGGAAACCAAAAAAGTCAACGGTCAGTAGAGGAGGGAGAGCATTCCTGGAATTAGAGACAGCTCTCCAAAAAGAATGCCTACAGCTAAAAGGTGAAATGTCTTCTTGGAACAGCAAGGGGACCAGTGTCATTGCATAAGAAGATTATGTATCAAGAAGTAAGATTTAAGAAGTCTTCCAAGGTAGGTGGGGACTAGGTTATGGATATGGCTTTAACTCTTAGTTCTGGGGTTTCATACCTAAGTGATATGGACAGTTTTTTGTTTGTCTGTTCTCTTCCCTCTCTCACAACTGTGTGAGTCAGGTCATGCCAACAAAGTTAAACATCATCAACTCTACTTCTCCCTTGTTTCGCCTAACAAATTCAGTAGAACAGTATTCCTTCAATCCTGGACCTCAGTTTTCTGATATACAAAGTGAGGATATTGAATTAAGTGACATTTGAAGTCCTTTCCATCTCTATATTTATATTAGGCTGTCAAATTCCTTCTTGGTACTTAGTAGCTATATGACTGTGACAATGACTCAATCTATCTGAGTGTCAGTTTCCCATATATAAAATAAACAACAATGGCAATCACTCACAGTGTTATTGTGGGGATTAAATGGAGTAATATAGGCAAAGCACTTTGCACAGAGAAACATACTATATAAATTTCAGTTATAATTTTTATTAGTAACAGACCTGTAGTTTCATCGGAGTACATTGCAACTTTTGTAACTTGGGAGATTTTGAGTTATTACTCCCTCTGAAAAAATCATGGACCTTCAAACCAGATGACTGACCTTCCCAAAGTTATAATATATCCTACTCATAACATGTCTTAATATAGTCAAATATTTTATATAAGTTTATTTTATATTTGTGATATAGAACCATATAATGTTTAAAATTTATCTTCAATTCTTTGATTGAGAGGTGACTTCATTGACTCTCCAACAGAATAGATAAAAATCCGTCCACATATTATTGCTCCACAAAATTCTTGTGCATTTGAGAATCAGTGGAAAGAATTCAGCACATTGAGTTTGAAGAGGAGATGTTTGTGTGTATATGGGGGGGGGGAACATGTAGTTATCTTTGTTATTTTAAATCTGTCATATGAAGTTAGATTTTAGACCCATTTTGTTTAGACGGCAGAACACCTATAGAGGCGTAGTGGTTGGATATTATTAAGGTTAATTAAAGCTTAATTTAAGGATAACTTTCATAAAAGAACTATCCAAAACTGTTGGGATGTCTCTGGTGACAGTGGGTTCCTCCTCATGGGAAATCCTAGAAAAAAGATTGGGTGACTTCTTGTTGGGGATGTTTATTGGAAGGGCTTCTGATGCCTCTGAACTATCTTCCTTCTCTAAGATTTTGTGATATAGTAATTCAATGTATGCATATTCCATAGTCCATCTAGTACCTTGTGGGACTTTCCCTTCAATCACTTAGTGTTGAATGGATACCAATGAAACAAATAGATTGCATTGTATGAGATAATATTTGGGGAGGGAGTGTCTGGATCTGTGATGTTATCACTGTAAGGAGACATGTGAAGAAAACGCCTCTATGTATGTATTCCAAAGGGACTTGAAAATAGTAATCTCTGACTTCACATCTGACTCTATCCACTTTTTTAGGTGCCTCTAGGCTACTGATATTCATATACATCACCTCTGGATCGTTGATTAGGATGAGGAAGACTGCTGAAAATTTTGAGGGGGAAGCCAATGTTAAAAGGAGAAAAGCCAGAAGATTTTCTGAACTACTATAAAATCTGTTAATCATTTGTCATTACTGTGCCATGAATGTTATCATTCATTTAACAAAGTTATTAAGCCAGTACTTTGCATGGAACATTGTACTCTGCACTGGATGAAAAGCAAGATTTATATCAGAGAGCATCTCATGGAGCTTTCAGTATATTTTGAGGATAAAGTGTGAACATAGGTAACTGAAATAATGACATTATGTAATGGGAGCACAATGAAGTACTATGTAAGGTCTGACGGGGAAGGTCAGTACCAGTTAAGATGAGCAGTATCTTCCTGGATGAGGTAGCATTGGAGGTGCACTTTAACAATGGAGTAAAACAGGTAAAGGGTGGGGTAGGAGGGCATTACAAGTATAAAGAACTGCATGATCAAGGACAGACAGACAAAAAGTATAGAATTTGTCAAGGACAGAGGGTATTGTAGTTTGACTGGAGAAGAACATGTATGAAGGAAAGTAATATGACATAAGGATGGAGAGGTGTGGTGATGCCAGGGTGTAAACCATCTTGAATAGCAAAAAAAAAATTTGAAATTGTGAAGTCACTGATGATTCTTTTAGGAGAAAAGTGAAATTTTCAGATCTATGCATAAGTAAGATAATTTTGGAGGCAATGTGAAGGATGAAACCGGAGGGAAGAGAGACTACGAAGATATGCTATGGAGTCATTTCAAAGGTTTAGGCTGATTGAAAAGAAGACTTTATTAAAGTACTGGCAGTGAGAATAGAGAGAGGTTGGATATGAATCATTACATAAGTAAAATTGACCAGACTATGCAATTTATTAGATTTGAAAGGGAACAAGACAAGAAGAACAGAAGTCAGTCCAGAGTTTTAAACCTCATAGATCAAGGTACCATGGTGTACAAAGAGCACTGCATTTGGTTTGAGGGGACTGGGATTTTAATCCTGCCTCTGAAACATGATTGTGTTTATATGATACTGGAAAAATCACTTTAACATCTCCGGACCACAGTTTTGTCATATATATAATAGGGAAATTAGATTAGATGATATATTAAGTCCCTTCGACCTCTATTTATGATTACATGTAATGCCTTAGTCTAGGAGTGGGGAGCCTGTGGCCTTGAGGTCATGTGTGACCCTCTAGGTCCTCCGATGTAGCCCTTTCAATGAATCCAAACTTCACTGAACAAATCCTTTTATTAAGGGGATTTATTTCCCACCCCTGCCTTAGATAGTTATGGTAAATATGGAGGATCAGATTAAGGGGGGATTTTTTAGAAAGTCTCTTTTGTTAATGTTTAGTTTCAGTTGGCACTGGAATGTCTAGGTGGAAATGTCTTCATTCACTTAGAGATCCATGTGTGGAGCTATAAAGCTGTCTGAGATATTAGTTATTAGAGATATTAGTTTAGGTGGCACCCCTTTATGGGTGGTCATTGAAACTAGAGGAAGCACATGAGATTCCCAGTGGGAGAGAGTGTTTAAGTTGAAGAGAAGGGCAAGAACAGGGCATTATAGATCATTCTATCACATTAAAAAATAGGAAAAGGGATAAATCTTTGGTATAGGAGAAAGCAAAGAACCATTTAGAGAGCTAAAATAGAAACAAGAATACTTAAGTGTGTCTGAAGCCAAAAGGGTGCTGGAGTATCCAATAAGAAATCAGAGAGGATTAGGACTGAAAATAGGTTATTAGATTTAAAGAAAAAAAAAGAAAGTACTTGATTATCTTTGAAAATGCTGTTTTAGTAGACTGATGAGATAGTCAGAAGTCCAATAGTAATGTTTTAAAGAGAAAGGAAGGAAATAAGCATGCATATGGCTCTTACAGTGTGCCAGAAACTTTGCAAGACTATTGCATTTGATTCTCACAACAACCCTTCAAGGAAGGTTTATGATTGAGAAAACTATGGTTAAGTGAATTGTCCAAGATCGGTAACTGTCAGAGGACAGATTTGAACTCAAGTCTTTCTGATTCCAGGCCCAACTCTCTATCTGCTAAGTCACTTACCTGCTAGCAGGATTAAAGAGCTGAAACTAGAGTTTGTTTTTTTTTTGTTGTTTTGTTTTGTTTTTCATAATAATACATAATTTAGTATTCATCAGTTTATATTCCTATAGAAGTATAACTAGCAATTTTTTTGTACCTGAGTAGGATTATTTTTTATTTAATATTTCATTTTCCCAATTGCATATAAAAACAATTTTAACATTATTTTTTAAAATTTTGAGCTCAAAATCCTCTCCTTCCTTCATCTTCCCCCTGTTGAGAAGGCAAGCAATTTGACATAGTTTATAATGTGTAGTCATGCAAAATATATTCCCATGTAATTTATTCTGTTTAAGAAAACAGACCCAAAAACAAGAAAGATAAAGAAAGTAAAGAAAAATATCTTTGATTTGCATTCAGGCTTTACCAGTTCTTTCTCTGGAAATGAACAGCACCTTTCATCATAAGTCCCACAAAATTATCTTGGATCATTTCATTGTGGAGCATAGGTAATTATCCATAGTAGATCATCATGCAATGTTGGTGTTATTGTGTACAATGTTCTCCTTGTTTTGTTCGTTTCACTTTGCATCACTTCATGTCTTCCCACATTTTTTTGTTTTTCTAAGAGCATCCTACTCATCATTTCTTAAAGCATCAGTGTTCCATCACGATCATGTACAATAACTTGTTTAGCCATTCCCCAGTTGATGGTCATTGCCTCAATTTCCAATTCTTTGTCACCACTGAAAGAGCTCCTATCAGTATTTTTGTACATATAGATCCTTTTCCTTTTAATTTTTAAAATCTCCTGGGGATACAAAGCTAGTAGAGGCATTGCTTGTTCAAAGGGTATGCATTGTTTTATAGCTCTATGGGCATAGTTCCGAATTGCTCTCCAGAATGGTTGAATCAGTACACAACTTCACTAATCGCACATTGGTGTTTTAATTTTCCCGCATCTCTTCCAACATTTATTATTTTGCTTTTCTGCCATACTAGTCAATCTGACAGGTATGAGGTAGTTGCTCAGAGTTCTCTCAATTTGCATTTGTTTCATCAGTCGTGATTGAGTATTTCTTTTTCATGACTACAGAAAGCTTTGATTACTTTGCTTGAAAACTACCTATTCATATCTTTTGAGCATTTATCAATTGAGGAATGCCTCTTATTTCTATAAATGTGACTGTTTTCCATATGTTTAAGAAATGAAGTCTTTATCAGAGAAAATCACTGTAAACTTTTTCCCCACTAATGATCACTAACTATATATTTCCCTGCATTCTATTGTCCCCCCGTTTATCCTACTCTCTCTCTCTTCTTTTATGCATCCATTCTCAAAAGCTGTCATCCTTTCTATCAGCCTCATCCTTTCCCTTATCCCTTATCCCCTTTCCTTCCTATTTTTTTATGGTAAGATAGATTTCTATACCCAACTGAGTATGTATTTTTTTTTTGCCAAGGAAAAAACAAAGGTTATTATAGATTTGCCACCTTGGGTTGACTCTTAAGGAGCCTAAGTATTTGTAATGCTTATATTCACAGGT
This sequence comes from Potorous gilbertii, assembly GCA_028658325.1. Lineage (NCBI taxonomy): Eukaryota > Metazoa > Chordata > Mammalia > Diprotodontia > Potoroidae > Potorous > Potorous gilbertii. Next base: position 43,472,729 of record CM053772.1, on the reverse strand, counting down.
GGGCCAGATAGAATCTCAGCTAGGCAGAGTTTGAGCTGGATTGAATCTGAATCTGAGTGTGTATTTTATTTCATCTTTGAACCAATTCCAGTGAGAGTATTGTTCATGTGTTCCCCTCCTCACTTGCCCCATTTTCACTCTCATTGTAAAATTTTTTTCGGACCTCTTTTATGTTAGCTAATTTATCTCACTCTACCTCTCTCCCTTTCCCCTTCTCTTAGTGCATTCTTTTTTCTCAGTCTTTAATTTAATTTTGTTTTTTTCCTTAATCAAGTCATCACATTCAACTCACACCACTGCTTTCACTCCATGTATACTCCTGCTAACTGCCCTAATAATGAAAATGTCTTTAGAAATTGTAGCTATTATTTTCCCATGTAGGAATACAAGCAGTTTATTTAACCTTATCAAGTCCTTTACAGTTTCTCTTTCCTGTTTACCTTTGTATGCTTCTTTTGTATCTTGTATTTGAAAGTCAAATTTTCTATTCAGTTCTGGTTTTTTCATCAGGAATGCTTGAAAGTCCCCTATTTCGTTGAATTTCCATTTTTTCTCCTGAAGGATTATATTCAGTTTTCCTGGGTAGGTAATTATTGATTGTAACACCAGTTCCTTTGATCTCCAGAATATCGTATTCCAAGCTCTCCAGGTATTTAAGGTAGAAGTTGCTAAATCTTGTGTTATCCTGAATGTAGCTCCAAGATATTTGAATTGTTTCTTTTTGCCTACTTACAATATTTTCTCCTTGATATGGAAGCTCTGGAATTTGGTTATAATATTCCTGAGAGTCTTCATTTTAGGGTCTCTTTCATGAGATTGGCTTGTCTGCTAACATTATAGCATGTAGAGGTGAGACTAGGAATGAGAGAAGAGAGAAGAGCTAGTAAAATTAGGATGAATTTCTCCCCCACCCCTGCTCCCTCAGTCTTTACCATAATTATGCTCACATCCAGATACTGGGAGCTCTATTTTTGTTTTTTGCTGTTTTCCCCTCAGGGGCTATTGAGTGGTCAGCATTCTTCTATTTAGATATCCACATTTTGTAGATTTCACTCATACCAACTCACTCAGTACTGGAGCTTTTCTTTAGGGCTCAAAACTTAGGACCAAATATGTGTTAAAATTCAGAGATTTGTGTAATTTATGCTCCTAAATTTAAATTCTAGCTAAGATGTTTGGAGGGTCTCAGTTGCCTCAGTGTCTCCATGACTTTTGTGATTAGGTAATCCATTGACCTTGGATCAGTTCATTATACCACACCCCCCTCAGTTGATGAATTTATAGAAATCAAAGTACAGATAATAGGCAATGAAGTGTTGCTATGTTACCAAAGTGCTAAGTTTCATCTAAGCCTTGTGTCCCATTATAAAATTTGAAAAAGTCACTTCAATTGATTTGATCAAATTGGAAGAAATGTTTGTTATTGGTTGACTGAAGACTGGCCACATTCTTAGAGGCCTGTAAATAGCTAAGACTGACAGCTCCGTATTCTGTCAATGTGGAGTCCAGGCCAGGGGACAGCTTTGTGGCCCCTGTACCAGTATAGAGGAGTGGGGGTGGGGCATGCGGTTATAATTATCAGAGTAGAATTCCTCATGGTATCTATCCCTCACTGCTGTCCTATGCCTCCTTATAAGCTTCTGCTTGCCCTCTGCCTCTGGACTTCTTCCTCACTTACCTTGTTCCCCTTTTCTGCCAAATTCAGTGCCTTCTCTGGATACTCTCTCCTCCTCTTGACTTTTCATAATATGATCCTCTGTGCTTCTTTTATGTACCTAATGATGTTTCTTTATCTTCTTTACAGGATTATCCTATGTTCCCTATCCCCTTTTCTCTAATCATGGATATATGCTAAGACTCTCTCCTGGGCCCTTTTTTTCTCTCTTTCTACATTCCTTCTTTGTGATCTCGTCAAATCTCATGGTTTTAATAATCATTTCTAAGGAGATAGCTCCTGTAATTATATACCTAGTCTCATCTCTCCTATGTTCCAGTCTTATATGTCCAAATTCTTGCTCTACATTGTCTCATCATCATTTCAAACGCACCATGGTTGCTACTAAGCCCCCCCTTACCCCTAACTTTCCTATTTCTTTCCTATGATTCTCTCATGTTTACAATCTAAAAGTCATCTTCTGCCTTTCATTGTCACTCCCTCCCCCTTCCCATATACAGTCAGTTAATTTCATACTATTCTCCACTTTGAAAGGTATTGCGGAATAAAGCAGAAGTGTTAAACTCAAATAGAAACTCTGTGGCTAACATATTGACTTAGAAAATCACAAATTAGTATTATCTATGCAGTATTCTATTTTTTATTTTTTAAACATTTTCCAATTACATTTTAGGGTGATTCATGATTGGGAATTTGGTAAGCCAATGATCTTTGAGTTTGGTACATCTGGATAGTAGATAGAAACCTGACCCCAGAGTCAGAATATCTGAGTCTCATTTGTTACATGTATTGGCTGTAAGAATTTCATCAAATAATTTAACCTCCTAGCACCCCTAGAACTTTCTCATATTTGAAATATGGGAGGTGCTTAATAAATACTTTCTAATTCTATTGTAACTCTGAATTTACTTCTCCACTGAGTTGCTTATATTTTCTAGGGGACTTACTATATTAAGGAGAATTTTATTGCTCTTTTGTGAGACAGCCAGTGTTTAGGGCTATTTTAACTATTTTTTAAGTTCATAGTCATAAAAAATCAGCAGAGAAAAAGAATCATTGAAAGCAAGTTAACTTACTGGAATTCCCAAGGTTCCCTGGATATTTAAATTAAAGTCAGTAAATTTCTTTCAACTCTTATCATGCTATTAGTACCTAATGGTAGGACTATGCAAATAACTTTACAATTTCACTTAGCAACACTGGAGGAGTAGGAATTAGCTGGCTACTTTTGTCCTGTTTTGAGGTAGTGTAATTATCTAATGAACAGGGCTCTGGATTTGATGTCAGGAAAACCTGAGTTTGCTTACTCCCTCAGATACTGACTAGTTATGTGACCTCAAAAACAGTTCTTTCTTTTTCTTCTTACTAAGGTGGGGATCGTGGTATTATTTACTTCCAAGGTTTGTTATGAGGCTCAATTGAGATAACACTTTGTTGTTGTAGAGTGGTTTTTCAGTCATTTCTGGCTCCCATTTGGGGTTTTCTTGGTAAAGATACTAGAGTGATTTGCTATTTCCTTCTCCAACTCACTTTACAGATAAGGAAAATGAGGCAAACAGGGTTAAGTGACTTACCCAGGGTCATACAGCTAGTAAGTATTGGAGACCAGATTTGAACTTAGGTATTCCTGACTGCAGGCCCAGTATTCCTCATACCACCCTTAAAACACTTAAGAAATGTTAATACTCAGGATAAATGTTTCGGTTGTTCTTAAAACTGTTTTATTTTTCCTGCAGCTGTACCTAATATATATGTATATATATATATATATATATATATGTATATATATATATATATATATACATATATATATATATATACATATATATATATATATATATACTATATTACACATAGAATCCATTTTCTTGCATATGACGACTCTTTTCTTAAAATCTGTGCCAAAAGACCACTACTTTCATTATTCTATACCTCAACAATTTCTTAGTTCTTAATATAATTCCATTAAGATTAGTCACATTTATATGAAGAATAGTGGTTTGCTGGACAATCCTGAGAATATAATTGCCCTCAGAAGATTTTCATGAAAGATAATTTCATAGGATTTAGTGCTGGAACAGACCTTACAGATTACCTAGTCCAGTCCCCTCATTTTACATGTAAGGGAATTGAGAGCCAAAGAATCCAGTGATTAGACCATGGTAGATTTCAACTACACTCCTTTGATATCAAATTCAACATTTATTCCACTATAAAATATTCTACCCATTTTCCCAGCCATAATTTTGCTAGAGGGAATGCTTCTGCCTTAATTAATTCCAGCTGTTAGTGCTGGGATAAGAGAATCCAACACCTGCCATTTTTTGACTAAAATTTGGTTTTCTCTACAGAAGTAGAGGAAAAAGGAGGAGGAGAAAAAGGAGAAAGAAGGGAAGGAGGGAGAGAGAGGAGGAGGAGATGAAGACAATTACAGTGATGACAACAACAAAGAAGAGGAAGAGAAGGAGGAGGAGGAGGAGGATGCAGAAGGAAATGACAAATCACTCCAGTATCTGCCAAGAAAACTCCAAAACAAGATCACAGAGAATAGGGCATAACTTAAAAAATGATCAAATTATAGCAACAAATAAGAACTTTCTTTGAAAAGAAACTAGAGAGCTTTGCAAAGTTGTGAGAAATAATAATGCCTAACATTTGTATAGTAATTTGATCCTCCCAACAACCTTGGAAAGTATGTGCTATCACTACCAGAATTTTACAGAGGAGGAAATTGAGGTTCTTCCAAGATTACACAGCTAAATAAATATCTGAAGCAGGAAGTCAACTTATGTTGACTAGACACCAAATTCAACATTCAACCCACTGCCCTATGGAGCTGTCTCAAAGCATTAAAAAGAATCATAGCGTCATCAGAGATTTAAGTGGAATTCACTTGAGAAATTCTAATGGTAGGGAGGAAATGGGTCACGTGCATCATCTTTTCGTCAACAGTAAATGGCAAATAAAATGTTTTATCATATTTTATAGACAATAGTAACAGCAACAGCTAGCATTTATACACCAATTTAAGATGTGCAGAGCACTTCACAAATATTTCATTTGATCCTAAAAGTAACCATGTCAGTAAGAGCTATTACTATGTCCATTTTATAGATGAGGAAACTGAAAGAGTTAAGTGATTTACTCAGGGTCCCACAACTAGTAAAGTATCTGAGTTTGGGGTTAGATCTCAGATCTTCCTGACTCCAAGGTTCAGCACCACCTAGCTACCATATGCCTATAAATGTCCATAATTTCTTGATATTCTCATTACCTATAGGGTAAGACAAAACTTTCAAAACCTAGAGTGAGTTACAAGATCATCCTGGAACCTGGAGGATAAGGGGTAGAGCTGGGATTTTAATCCAGGTCTCATTTCTCTTCCAAGTCAGGGTTCATTCTCAAGCATGTTTTCTTTTTCCTAATGAAACTGGCACCTGCTCATTGGCATTGCTTTTGAAAATCAAGGAAGGGAACAGAAGGATGAGAGGGAAACACAAAGAAGGAATATAGCTTTGATAGTAACATGTTGAATTTATTACATACTGTTTTAAAAAAAACAAGCTATATATATTAGAGAATTAAGGTTTAATAAAATGCTTGTCTTAAAAGTCTTAAGCTGTTAAAGGTTAAAATTGCACTAAGACTTTTGGGATACCTGTCTAAACCTGTTTTTCTCTTTTATTCCTTATGTGGAAATGATTTCCCTTATTTCTTGTGTTTACTAAATGAAAAATAAAAAGTCTGTTAAAAACAGTCACCCACATACTGCCAAGTCTAATAATTGGGCCAAATGCATTTCTCTAAAGAGTTGTTGCTTCTATTTTATTTCCAGTATAAACAAATAACATCGTGCTTTGAAAATCCTTGTCTCATTACTTGTATTTACATTTACTAACCATTGAAAATGAATGCCCTTTTCATCTTATTGTTCATTATATGGGTCAGAGCTAAAGCAAACCAGGGTGATGACATGGCAGAAACTTTGCTTTTTTTTTTGTTAATGGAGATACTCAGTCCTCTGGAGTATTTCCCTTCATTCCCTCCTCTGCACCACGAAGGCTAACTCATTTTTTTCCCCTTTGTACAAGACACAATTTTTTGAAAATCATGTTTAGAATTATATGAGGTCAGCTAAAATGGATATTTGCCAAAAAATGAAATAGCATATTCATTCAAAGTAGAATAGTCTCTCTAAAACATTATTGATAATCAATTACCAAGTTTGATTTTTTTCTCCGTCTTTATCATTCTTGACTTTTCTATAGCCTTTGACACTCTTGATTGCCCTCTTATCCTTGATACTCTCTTGTCTCTGGGTTTTCATGATATTACATTTTTCTATCTGTCTAATCATCTCTTAGTCTCCTTTATTGGCTTTATGTAAAGTGTTTCCACTAACTGTAAGTGTCCTATGTGGGTCTATCTTGGGTCTTCTTCTACGCTATTTTGCTTAGTGAATTTACCAGTTCCCATAGATTCAAGTATCATCTTTATGGAGATCATTTTCAAATCTATTTGTCCATCTCTAACAGCTCTCCTGAATGCCAATCCCACATTTCCAATTGCCTATTGGTATTTTGAACTGGATATTTTATAGACATCTTAAATTCAACATGTCCAAAACTGAACTCATTGTCTTTCTCCCTAACACTTTTCGGTTGCTAACTTTGCTATTACCATCATTGGCACCACCATCCTCTCAGGCTCCCAGGATCACAATGAAAGTATAGTTTCCAGCTCTTTACTTTCTCAGCCCACTATTTAATCTACTGCCAGTTTCTGTGTTTTCCACCTTTACAATATTATGCATTTATGTCCTCCCTTCCTCCTCTAGCACTAGTACCACTGTCCTTCAGACCTTTATCATCTCAAACCTTGACTATTTAACAGCCATCTGATTGGTTTCCCTGTTCTAAATCTCTCTCCAAGCCAATATATACTCCACTCAGTTATCAAACTGAACTTCCTAATGCATAGATTTGATCATGTAAGATATTTCCTCTATCTAATAAAGTCCAGTGACTCTCTATTTCCTTCATGATCAAATATATCATTCTATGTTTGGTTTCAAAGCAATGTCTCTTTTACCTTTCTAGTCTTATAGAAAATCCCTCCATGTGTAGAAATGTGTAAATGACTATCTACCCACCTGTAGCAAAAGGATGTCATGTCAGGCTCTTTTTCCCCATCATTTTCCAAGGAGGACTCTAATTGCTACCAGGAGGTGGAGGAGCAGGAAGCCAGGTCTGGAGGATACTCTGCTCCTCTCAGAGAGTAGGGATACCAGGTCAGATTTATATCTCTCTACATCTTTAGATAATGTTAGTCTAGGGAACATGATGTGATTCAATCTATCGTATGATCACTATTCCAGTACTGGAGATGGAGGAGGACCCTAAGCTGTTTTTATGTCCAAGGCTTGACTCCCCACCAAATACCAGTTCCACAATGAACATATGCAAAAATAGCAAAAGAATGTCATTTATCCAAATCAAGAGCAAAACATAATTCAGAGAAGATATACAAAGGAGAATCTATGGCAATACAGAGTGAAGGAATTCTTTTATTAGGACTGAGGTAACACTCCAACCAAGAGAGAGTTCCAGATCTTACCCAAGAGGAAACTCTCCAAAATCTCTAGTCCAGGATACTGGATAGAGGAAATGATGGAGACTGCTAGCTCCTCCCATGTCTTCCCAGCCTTTTCCTTCAGCAATTTAAAGTGAGGTTGGCCTTATCCATCTTCTTTTATGAATTTGGGAGCCAAAAGTCCCTATAGTGACATGCAGCTCATAGAAGACTCAAACATGACTGGAGCTTTCCTGCCCTCTCCAACTCTGTCCAACCTCTCATATAGGGCAGAGCCTTCATGTCTAGCAATAAGGACAGAGTCCCATACCAATGGGTTCTGGGATAGGGATTACACTCTCTTCCATGTTCTCTGTGATTCAGTGATATGCACCTTCTGGTTATTCCTTGAATAAGTCACTTGTACTGATTGTGTATTTTCCTTCCTAGAATTCTGTCCCTTCTGTTTCTGGCCTTGGCTTCCCTTGTTTTATTCAAGTCTCAGTTGAAATCCTTGAATAAATCACTTGTACTGATTGTGATTTTCCTTCCTAGAATTCTGTCCCTTCTGTTTCTGGCCTTGGCTTCCCTTGTTTTATTCAAGTCTCAGTTGAAATCCTTGAATAAATCACTTGTACTGATTGTGTATTTTCCTTCCTAGAATTCTGTCCCTTCTGTTTCTGGCCTTGGCTTCCCTTGTTTTATTCAAGTCTCAGTTGAAATCCTGCATTGTGTAAGAAGCCTATGTTGGTTCCCCTCAATATCTATGTTTTTCCTCTGAGATTACCTTCATTTACCCTGAATATATCCAATTTATACATAGTTGTTGTCCCACTAGAATGTGAGCTCCTTGAGGGCAGGGGCATTATTGCATTTCTTTGTATTCCCAGACCTAAATGCAGTGTTTGACAAAATAATTACTAATTAATTTGACTTCTTGAAATTTTTAGTTCAGTGGATGATATGTTCATCAATTTAGAGCTAGAACATATTTTAGGCACCATCTAGTTTAATCCCCTTCTTATGCAGAAAAAGAAATAATATCAGAAAGGATTGGGGACTTGCCCTAAGTTAAAGAAGTGGTCATTACAAGAACTGAAATTCCAAGCCATATCTCCTAAGTACAAATTCAGCTCATTTTCCATTCTCAGAAAAATGTCAGCAAGTTATAGACTTATTAAAATAACATATTAGATGTAAGAAATATTTTAGCAACTAGTAATTATTTGACATATATGGTTTTTAATGTCCTATCATGTGAAAAAGTTTCCAGTAATCTACAGTAATTTAAGTAGCAACTAATAAATTGGAACTTTGAATCTTTCTTATTCCCTTCCCTCCAGAAAAGTGAATGAATAAAGAGCATGGACATATTACAGCCAAATTAAGTAAATAATGTCAAGAAATTAAAACAAATCTCTAGGCAGTTATAACTTTTTCACAGTTTTTCCTTCAGCATCAATTGTATTGGGAAGTCCTTTCATATACCTCTGAAGGTTGTATGCATGTCAAATCTTGGTTGAAGTCAAGAATTGACTAGAGTCAGGCTTTATAGTTATCAGGAACTGAAGAAAGAGGAATGTTTGTTTGTCATATGCAGGGAAACATTGATGATTGATGCATTGGTAATTCATATATGATTCCTTAAAAGGGACAGATGAGATAAGAAATGAGTCTTTTCCCTTTAAGTCTGAGGTAAGTAGTACTGGATAATTTGTAGACCTTTATTCATCGTGAGCAAGTGTTGACATATATATGTAGGTTCATTATCTTTGGCCATTCAAAGAATCAACAATTTATCAGGAATACATGGTGAGGACATAGTCAATGAAGACAATTTTTCTTGTTCATGGTCATTTACACTTCTGCATAGATATGATGACAATCTACATTTACTCAGTAATGCCCGTCCAGGTCTGCTTTATGACATCATACTATAGAAACAGCAAACAAATAAATGTGAAATTGAGAAATCTTCATATATTACAATATATAAGGCCTCAGACAAATGTGTAAGTCTAAGCGTGTCTTCTAGGCTGCAGTTATCATTTTCTCTTCATATTTAACTAATATTTTGTCTTCTATGCAGGTTTTTATAACAATAATTTGCATCATAGCATTTGTCACTGAGTTACCATTAAGATAACAACTTAAGTTTTATTTACTTACTTTTAAATGTAGAAAAAGAGTCTTCATTTTTGGTTTGTTTTCCATAGTGGAAATGCTGGATTTGGATTCACAGAACATGGGTTTGAATTCAAGTTTTGCTACTTACTACTTCTGTGACTTTAGGAAACTCACTTAACCACCCTGGCACTCAGTATCTTAATGCACAAAATGAGGTCCTTTGACTAGATGGCTTCTAAAATCCCTTCTAGCTTTACCTTGAGGATCACAAGACTCAATGACCTTCTAGGATCTTTCCAACTCTATTAATTATAGAGCCCCAGTGTCTGTTTAAATAACCTTGTGTATCAGTGAATAATTGAGAGGGTTTTTTTTTAATGTGATGAACTTTCTAATGCTTCTAAAATTCTACCACCTACTCTGACTATAGGAGAAGACAAGAATGGAAATATGTAAATCTGTAAATATAATATCTATGATTTCATTATCATGGGCAACAATCATCTACAACTCATTAGATAAACTCTAGAGAGTTATCTGAGGTGAACGTTCATAGGACACACAACTAGTGTTAGATGTAAGATTCAAACTAAGTCTATCTCCAAACAATCTTCTTCTTAGGCATGTTAAATTCTACCACGTTGCTTTTAACTAGGTAATCTGAACACAAACAATTGGACTTCAGCCAATTATGCAAAAGTGTTTGAGGACTGCAATCTGTAGTAGGCGTATACTTTTAGCTCCACCACAAAACTTATGGTATCATTATCAGACATTTGTTAAAAGAGAATTGTACTTTGTTATGAGGATGTAGTAACAATGGATATTGCTTCTGGCAAGAAATAACATCTTCTGAATATAGTGCCCTTATTATGCATATTTTTTGGTTTTGTTTTTGCTAGGTGATCAGGGTTGTGACTTGCTCAGAGTTACACAACTAGTAAGTGTCAGGTGTCTGAGACCAGATTTGAATTTGGGTCCTCCGAGGATTATGTTCTATCCATTGTGCCACCTACCTGCCCTACTATGTAGATTTTAACCATATGATGAATATTATTTTCATTACAATAACTGGGATTATTCATGATTCTTTCTTAAGAAGAAAAAATTGAGAAAATTTGTAACTGTACCATAATTATTGTCTCTATTTAATATACATTACCAGAATGATGTTCAAGGTAAATAGATAGATAGATAGACAGATAGACAGATAGATCTACATATGTATGTGAATGTATGTGTATGCATGTACACAAATCCATAAATAAACACACATATACATATATGTTGTTATTGCTTGGTCCTTTCATTCAAGTCTGAATCTTCATGACCCCATTTGGGGTTTTCTTGGCAAAGATACTGGAGTGGTTTGCCATTTCTATCTCCAACTCATTTTTGTGAGAGAAATTGGAGTCTAAAGGAGAAAAAATTTGGAGGCACTTCTCAAAGATTACTCATGTGCGCGTGTTAAATAATCATGACAAATAAACATTATTTTAATTCTTCATCCTGACCCTATAAAATATGCCTACATACTTATCACCTTTTCTTCATACAGTGATTCTGACCTATGTTATGAGTTGTTTTCTCTTCCCCAGTTGATTATTAAGGATTAGCAGAATAGGAGTGGAATAAAAGGAATGTATTCAAATTTTCCAGATTCCTAGCTACTTGCAAAAATTTATGTTTTGGTGTTTTTATTTAGATGACTCAAGGTCACATGTGTTGTGTAGTAATTTACATATATACACCCACAGAAACACACACACATACACATACATATATATATATGTTTGTTCGTATCACCCTTGGAAATATATATATATATATATATATATATATATATATATATATATATATATATATATATATGACACATGACATAGATAATTCCTAGTGCAGTTAGAATCCGGTCTGATATCTTCTGATTTATAATTCAATTCAATTCCTCATATACTAGATTATCCTCCCAAGTTGGTTGGTTTTTCCATAGAATCACCTTGAAAGAGTCCTTTGGTATCATTTATTTTAATCCTCCTCCTATTAGAATCCACTTAAAACATATTTCTCTTTGTTTAAATCAATAATATGGGAGAATTGTTGAAATCAACTAATGATTTTTTTTAACTTGGTACAAGCACCTGGCACAGATTAAGTCCTTGATAAATGCTTGTTGACTGACTGATTGACTCTAATGTCTACTTAATACAGTTTCAGTAAAACACAGGGGATAATTGTGAATGGAAAAATAACAGTAGTTTTAAAATGAGATTATTTAAAATAAGAAACATTGTCTTTTGAATTGAAAATAATATTATACTTTGTGTAATTTGGTTTTAGACACTTCCCTTGCAGATTTAAATAGGAAGAATTTAAAAATAATTTATGAAAAAATTCAAACCTGATATTTAAAATGTTACATCATAACATTCCTTTCTGGCATTTTGATACATTAAGCATTTGACTTAAAGAGATAGATTCATTTTTAATAGGAGCAAAGTGAGGAAATTGTCCATTTTACTGTGACACCCAGAAGACCCTATCTTGAAGTTCAAATGGCTATAGAGCAGAGCTACAAGTAGATGGAAAGAAAATGAGATGAGTTTTGTAATGATTGGAAGAAGAGTTCTGTTCTGTCTGGGCTCTAAAACATGCCTTTTAAGTGAGAGATTGGGGTATTAGGACAAACTCTATCAGGAATTCAGGTAAAGCTGTCTCTTAAAGGCATTTTCATCACAGCTCTCAGCCTTTAATGGGGCGCTGATTCCTTAGGAGCTGGAAAATTGAACCAAAGATCATCTTTTTGGCTGGATTTGTAACCTCTTTAAGAGCAAGGATAAGGAGCATGTTCATGACCCATAGAAGCACTTAAGAAATGCTTGTTTATTGATGAGACATCAGACTCCATAGGAGGTACAGACAGAGTCTCCTGGATGCTTCCCTAAATGTCAGTGAAAAAGAAAAGGTCACAACATATAAAGTGAAGAAAGCTTCTGATTAGGGACTCCAGTGTTCTACCCTCACAGACTCTGATGATTCATAGCTTCTCAATGTGAACATGCAAGAACACACACACACACACACACACACACACACACACATACACGCCTAATAGAGCCTACTTGTCCTGACATCTTAAATAACTAGAGTAACTGATCACACTGGCACTGATGACTTTATGTAGTGCCCTGCTATCCACTACTTCAGTGCTGAAGAAACTCTCTAATATCACCATTGGCCATGGTGCTGAATATTTCTTTTATACCAGTGAGATGAGAGCATGCCCTTTGTTAACTCATCAAATCATCAGTTTCGAGTTGGAGACATTAGAGACCATCTAGAATGATTCTCTTGTTTTATAGATGACAAACCCAAAGCTTGGATAGATGATATGACTTGACCAAAGTGATTCAGAATTAAGCAGAAGAATTAGGACTTTGATACAGAGTTTCTGACTTAAGATCCAGTAATTTCCCCATTAAAACATGCTGTGTCTTATTCCTGCTTTATCTTTTGGGAGGGTTAGTATATTGCATAAAAAAGTGAACTTAGAGTTAGGGAGACCTGAGTTAAGATCACACATCAAAGATTTAGTAGCTGTGTGACTTAGAACACATCATTTAACCTCCGAGTCTCAGTTTTTTCATTTATAAAATTATAACAAAAACATCTGCTTCACAGGGTGGTTGTGAGAGGTAGTTTGAGCCTTAAAGTTATATGCTTATGTACAAAAAATATTTTATACGCACACATATATATTATATATAATATATGTACACACACATATTATTGTAGTTATTGCTACATGTATTTGTGAGGTACTAGCTCATATTAGAAAGCAAATGAACTTTCCTCTGTTTCCAGGGTTGGTATAACTGTTTTGGTTCATTTCCCATTTTCCTTTGTATCTTCTGTCACCCATAACTAAAAGCCAGGTTTGTCTATTTCAGTATTCACATGTCTGACACTCTTTTTTCATGACTCTTCTTTCCTGTCTTTTTATTGAAGGGACGTTTAGTGTTAATTGTTAGTCTTATTATACCCTCTGACCATTTTAAATGTTCAAGTTTCTACTAAGAGGATAATATTTCTGGTTGTTGCACCTTTATTTTTTGCTCTTGTCCTACCTAGATCAGAAAGTTGGAATTAACATTCCCTGTCTGTTAGGAGTCTATTACTCTTGAAAACAATGTCCCCTGAGTAGCTAATCTCATAACACAGAGGCAACTGGTCAGTTCATCTTTCAAAATTACCTCAGTTTTAGATTCAAGCTGTTGTAGTACCTTAAGGTCATGCCTTTAATCACATAATTTGAAGATAAAAAGGAACTTAGAGACCACCATGTCCTACCTTTCATTTTAAAGATGAGGAAACAGATGTAGATAAAGGTTATGACTTGCCCTACGTTACACAACTAGTAAACGTTAAGAGGAGGATTTGAACCTAAATCTTCCTGATTTGAAGTCTGGTGTTCTGTCCATTACTCCACATGGAATTGGGAAGGTGGCATGACCTAAACTCCAGTTGAGGAATAGATTACATTATCTGTGTTGCTGAGGCCCAAACACAAATCCAAAGGAATCCATGATGACTATACCCCAAATTTCCTCATCTGAATTGTATCTTTTCTGACAAGTCAGTGCAACTGTTTCTTGACAGACATACTTCTTAGTAGTTTCTTTGTGTCATTTCTGCCCACTCTGAGAGGGTCTTTCTTTGGCATGACACTCCACATTTTCACCACTAAGATGTGGGTAATATAATTTCCTGACACTCCAGAAAATTATAGCATTTCTATCACTTAATTTGCTTGAGCACATTATCCCAGGAACACACTCTTTCAAACGTAACCAGAGGGATGCTATTCATCTGGGTTTAGGTCTTTGCTATAGTCTGGTCTTCTCTACTGATTGCTACTTACACTACTGGGGTAATATAAACTACACCCCTGAATTGGAAGTACCAGCACAGTTGAACCCCCAGTGACTATCTTGAGAGCCTGAGGCTGCTGGCTGGTCTTTCCTTTGCCGGACTTAAGAAGAGGGTCTTTTCCTATACTCCCTACCCTCAATCCACTGGCACTTCTCTGTTACAGGATCAAGAATGTGACATTAGAAGCACAAGCATTGGTAATTGTGGTATTGCTGACTGTTGGAGAATATAATCTCATTTTTATGTTCAGTCATTCAGGTGTGTCCAACTCTTTGTGGTCCCATGAACCACAGCATGCTGATACTATCCATGGAACTTTCTTGCCAAAGATATAGAAGTGGTTTGCCATTTTCTCCTCCATTGGATTAAAACAGATATTGAGGGAATTGACAAGGGTTATACAGCTAGCAAGTGTCAGAGACTAGATTTGAACTCTAGACCCAGAACTCCGTCCATTGAGGCATCTACCCACCTTCTCATCTCTTACTGACCCCAATATTCATGGAGTTAGGATTCTCCTGTTACCCCCATGACTTAATTCATTTTTATGGCCCATATTTTGTTTTTGTTTTCTGTCTTTCAGATGTTTATCCTGACCTATGCATTGCTGCTGGACTCAGATGGTTCTGGAGGAGAGAGACATTACACGGCCCTGTCTCACTTAAATCTAATTTACTTTCAGGCTAAGATTCACCCTCCAGATTTCATTGGTCCTACACAAGAATGAATGATGAACAGCAAAGCAACAATGGCCAAAGCAACCAAAAAATACCATATATTCAGGTTTCTATTAAAGGTTTCTTTACGGCAATGCTGTTAAACTCAAATAGAAATGGATCCCTGTGGGCCACATATTGACTTAGAAAATGATAAATTAGCATTCTCCTTGTTCTATTAAATTTTTATTTATTTTGTTAAACATTTCTTAATTACGTTAATCTGGTTCATACTGCACTTGGGAGTTTTGCAGACCACTGCCATGAGTGGGACACTTCTGCTTTATGTCTAAGATGCTTCTAAAAGTGTCTCATCAAGACTGTCTTCTTCCAGATCAGAATGGCTCCCAGCATGCTGAGCTTGTCAGTGTGTTAACATTGAATCCTGTCTCAGCTGGCTTAATTGCATCCCATATGCAATGGATATACTCAAAAATTATGAGAAACTCAATATTAAACTCCTGGGAGATCCCTAGAGAGGAGCTCAGCACTAGTATCAAAGGGACTGTTCATCTCAAGGCAGCCCTGTCTACTTCCACCCCAGGCTCCCATAGTAGAATTTCTTTCTTTCTCCCAAGTCAGTGATTTTTCATAAAAGTGAAAAGATGGAAGGTCATATTGTAAAGGTTAATTGCTGCTTTTAAAATATGAATGATCAGAGGAAAGCAAGTTTATAAGGAAGTAGAATTGCAAGTATGACTGCTGTTATGTGAATAGGCTGAAACATGAATCTGGTGTCAAAGCCTAAACTTGCTGGATTTGCTGTGATATCCTGTGTACCACTTCTACCAGGACCTCCAGTGTTATAAGTGAAGAATGGACAGTGTCTAAGGCATGTTCCCCACTGCTATGCACAGCTTCCATGCCAAACTAGCCAGTTATTCTTGGCTTCTCAATGACTGATCATGAGGCTGACTAGCCTCACCTTGCAAGCACACCTTCTCCAAACAGTCTATTTCTGGCAAGTTGATCTGCTTCTCTTAATATAATTCAAGATTTCAACTCATTTTAATTTTTAGAACAAAATTTACTAATTAAAATATCCCAAGTAATTTTGTCTAAAATGGGTTTAGGCTTCTCTGAAACTAAAGTTATTTAGGAAAATAAAGCAAATATGTCCACAGGGCAAATAATTTATATTTATAAACTATGTAATTTAATTTAGTATAATCAAGTAATAATATTATGTATTATGATAATTCTAAAGAATTCCTTGTTGCTAAAAAACAGGAGGAATTTGTAATCCACAGAATGATAGAATCCGTTAGTAGACCTTAGTTCTGTTGAATCTCTCTTTGATACTTTCAGCAGGACTGGAGTCACATTCAGAGAACATCATCTTGAAGATCTAAGATGCTTCATTTCTAGGTGACCTAAGAACTTCAGGAGCAAACCTATCCAGTCTTTTTGTCATAACAGGAATCTGATCTATTCCATTTCTATTATATGTGAAACAGGGGCTTTTGCTCCTTATTTATTACTCTGGAAGAGGGGTTTGTGGAGGAAAATCAAGAATAATCAAAAACAAAAGAAATGACAAAAGTTAGGGAGGGAGTAGATGCTATAGAACTACTGGGATCAGATTCTTAAATTAAGAAGTCCCCATCAATTTCTTATCTTAGAAAACTCACCAAAAATAATAATAGCAAAACTAATCCCCCAAAGAAACTCTTTTCAGTGCTGTATTTAAGCAGCAGTTTTTCTTTTATCAGAAGAGAATCCAAGGGAAGAAAAGGAAATAACAGATTTAAGTGAAAATCATACTAGATTTGGAGTCGAGACCTCAGTTTAGCTCTGACATAATGGATGTGTGACAATGAGTAAATCTCTTTAATTAACCTCTTAGACCCAGTTTCCTTATGCTCAAAATATAAGTAGTAATATTTATACTACCTTTATCATGATGGAAAACAATTTGTGAATCTTATAGTGTTGTACAAATGTGAATTATGGGCAGCTTAATCAAATGTTCGGTAAATTCGATATGATTTGGAAAAAAATTTATATTTCAATCTCCTGTAAAATCACAAGATCTAATAATGAGGGAGTTGTAGCTAGGTGAAGATTGATTGACTTAGCAAGAATTAAGAATCTGTTAGCAGTTTAGATTTAGAATTAGAAGACCTTATAAATTGTTAAGTTCTACCCCTTCAAGTTCGGAGAGGAATCTGAAGCCACAGGGGTTAACCAGAACCAAGATTCAAATTCAGATTCTCTGATTTTAAATCCTTCATGTTTTCTGACATCTTGTTATCTTCCTATGGAAGATATTCATATTTTTCAATTGACAATGATATTTTAAGAAACCATGGTATTATTAAGTCTGATTCACAAGGAACCCATAGTTGCCATCCTAAATTAATGAGACTTTTGTAGTAGGTTTCATATAGCACTTACGGGTTTACATGTATAAGAAGAAACACAGAATGAGAAAAGGCATGACTGCGTTACAGTATGTAATGTTATGTGAGGGAGACTGTGTGACCAAAATGGTAGAGTTGGAGTTGGTACCAGAAAGACTTTGCTACAAGTCCTCTCTCTGAAAAATGGTGAATATGTGATTTTTACCAAGTTGAACCTCTCAGTGCTCTAAGAAACTCTGAAACTGTAAGTGGTAGAGAAATTGACAGGGTGTGTTGGTGGAATGAGTTTCCTCATCTCAGAAGTTTCTTAAACAAGTGGAATCAGTTCTTGTTCCTAATTCAGGTCTGTCTACACAAGACATATTGAGGTGTAGATTATGTAACATACATTCATTGCAGATTAGTTGTGTAATTTAGGTATTTTCAGCTTTTGCCTCAATTACTTAAATAATTCAATCTGCATTTTTTTTTCTGACTTGCATGCTCTATCATGTCAGCAAAGCTGATTTAAAAAATTAAGACAGAGTATTTAGAATTCTTAAAAACACCCCGGTCCCTGCTTAGGCCAATTTTCCAATTTTATATTATGTGAGAAAAGAGCTTATTTTTTGCTGTTTTAAGATTGGTATGACAAAACCCTCTTTTGGGTAGTAAGTAATTCTTTCAGTTACTCAGCTCTACTGTCTCAGTGGCTGCCAACATAACCAGGCGGCAAGTCCCCTTGAGCCTAGGAAACTGCATCTGGGCATCTAGAAATGAATATTACATCTTTGCGAACATGTGTAGCTCTTTTGTGCAGAGAATGAAATAGCTACTTGCCCTTATATCTGCAGAGGGAGGTTGGATGCATCTTCCATTAATTTTCAATGTCCTTTCTTCTTGCCTTCTTGGGTGGGAGAAAAATATTGACTCCATATGACATTTGGAATCGATTTACCTGGGAAAGCATCTTTTTCTGTAAGTTCAAAAAATATCCTCTGTAGGCCTTCCTCTTCTAACCTATAAAATGAAGGGATGGGACTAGCTGACCTCCACTGTCCCTTCCAGCTCTAAACTTTGATGACTTTCCCACCTCCAGGTGATTAGATTTGGCTGTTCATTTCTTATTTTAAAACTGTTAGTAGGCCAGTGCTCAAGTAATCACCCAGTTCCTCAAGGGCAGGGCAGAGGCTATCTCTACCTAGTGTTATGACCAGCCCCATAATGCCTAATGTATTGCTTAATACAATGCAGCATTTAGTGGGGTGCAGTAAACATTTGCTAATAATGGTGTCAATGCTGTCTGGGCCAAAAAGGCACAGGGGTGTCCTTATTAAATATTGAATTCTGTCCTCATTTATTTTGGAGCATGTGCAAATTTAAGCATGAGACAAAGTGTCACAGGCTCAAACACAGTGTCAATCTGTGCGTGTTTACAACCCCTTTGCCTCAGGCAATCCCAGCTAATCAGAGCCTTGTGTCTTTCAAAATCAGGGAGATAGCTTATTATTTAAGTGAATTTGAATCTGGTTCACCATCTGTATAATCTTTAACCTTCTGCAATTGGAAGAGGTTGCCTGATGAATGTCTTCTCCCTACCCTCTCCAACCCATTATAATGGTGAAAGTTTAGCTTTTAAGACAAGTGGAAATGCATTTTCCTAAAGGTGCTAGTGAATTAGCAGAAACAAGTGAATGTTTTCAGTGCAAAATCTGCCCCATGTCAAAGAAACATTAGTTAAAAAAAAAAAGAGGAAAGGCATAGATGTAGCTATCATCTTCAGGAGAATATCTATTTAAATTTAAGATATGAAAATGCTTTCCTCCCTTTTCCTTAGGATTTCCATATATTCCTAAATAATTGGCTTTCCAAATTCAAAAAAAATTGATTTTTGTCCAGGTGAATTGGATTTTCTGATTATTCAAATAATGAATAGTCTATGTACTTTTGTACTGTCTATGACAAAGAAATGGACACCAAAGTTAGTTAGTGAGAACGTTTTCCTCTTTAGATGAATCAATTGGAGCACATTGCATATGAATATCTGCTTATTTAAAAGCGTGTTTGGGTGCTCCTATCTACAAGTGTTCATCACTCCCCAACTTTCTAAGGCTATTTGGATCTGTATTACAATGATCAGAAAGAAGTTAACTATACTCTAAATGTCATGACTTGTTTACAGCTAAAAGAAATAAACTAACATTTGGAGACAAATGAAGATGTTTGCCAAGCATGCAAACTCTAAGAAGTTTTCTTTTTCTCTTTTTAATGTCAGCTACTCTAACGCGACAGACATCCCAATCCACTCTTCAGCACCTCTGAGCCTTTCCATTAATCCTGTGCCTCAACTCTCTTACATATATTGTCATCCACAAAGAGACATAACCTCCTTGATGAGGTAAGGACACTTTGAACAGTGATTGGTACATAGTAAGCACTTAATAAATTCTTTCATTCATTCTTTCACTCATTCAGGTTTTTGTTCTGATATTTCAGTTGTACCTGACTCTTGGTGATGTTATTTGGGATTTATTCAGGAGAGATACTAGAGTGCTTGCCATTTCATTATTGAGCTCATTTTACAGAAGAAAAACTGAGGGAAAGAGGGTTAAGTGATTAGCCCAAGGGTCACACAGTTTGTAGGTGTCTGAATGTGAATTTGAACTCATCTTTCTGACTCCAGGTCCTGGCCCTCTATACACTGTACTACCTAGCTGTCCTACTAATTCATATGTCTGTATGTATGCATATATATGCATGCACATATACATATATATATGTGCATATATATGCATTGTGTATACATGTATATTTCCAGGTGTATGTATGTGTGTATGTGCATGTGTGCATGTATATTCATGCTGTATAAAGACTGGACTTGTGATTTTGTTAGTATAGGGAACTCCTGGCAAGGAAAACTCCCTTCATCACTGCTGTTCACATAGACATCTTCCCAATTTCCTAGGCTTATAATGTTGGGATCATGCATTGCTTCTATATTCTCCCTTATCCCCCCATCCCATCATTCATAGTAGTGGAGAAAAATAGGAAGTAGGTATGTACATAAAATCACTAATGTTCACATTTCTGCCCAGTTTATAGCCATCCTTCTGATTACATAGGCCCCTATCAACTCTCACCTGGATTAGTTCCAAAATTTTCTAACTCACCTCAGTAACTCAACTCCCTGTTTCCTTTCTGTTGTATCCTCTGTATAGCTGTCAAATCAATATGTCTATAGCTCTGCTCATTTCACACCCATACTCAAAAAACTTCACTGCTTCCCTATTGACCTTAGAATAAAATCCAAAATCATCTCTTTTCCATTTAACTTTTCACAGTCTTGTTCCATGCTATCTTGCTAAGCTTATTACATATTACTCACCTTCATATACTCTGTGTATCCTCCAAACTAGCTTACTTGCTATTTCTTAAACACAGTGTTTTAGCTCTAATCTCGACGTCTTTGCCCAGACTATACCTTATGCTTAGAATGTCCTCCGTCCTCACCTTAAAGCATACACAGTTTCCGTCAAGGCTCAGCTGAAGTTCCTCTGCTACATTGAACCCTGTGTGAGCCTCACTCTTCAATTATTAAGCTTAGAAATGTTGGCTGCAACCAATATATCTGTTTATATATTGGCTGGTTGGATTGAACTTACTTTTTTCTTCCATTTGTTTTTATTTTAAAATATTTTTGATTACAACTATGATAATCAATGACTCACTGGGAAACAAGAATGGAGGGATATATTTGAATATAAAGATGAATGAAACCTAAAAGTTTCCAATAAAAGTGACTTGGTGAACTGGGCATTCACAGAGTTCTTTCCTGTTCCTTCTGCACCTACAATGGTCCATTGTTATGATCACTTACCTAGTCAATTTTTGCCCTCTTTGGCATTGACAACTTGGCTTTGGCCCCAAGGACACCGACAGTCTATTTTACCCTCAGAGTCCTATGACTCAGGGAAAGCATCAAATCTGCAGAAGGCCGACCCACTGAGGAGCCTGTCTTTTCCTTGAATCACACATCCACCTACCATATCATGTGGAAATTCTGACACTATAACACATCAAAATGGTGTTGTTTTTTAAATCTAGTCTACAGTATAACAGCTGTCAGGGATGATATTGTGGTCATAACCACAAGGGGTCCAAGGGGTTTCCATAGCCTCACAAAAAGATTGTATTTCAGGACTGCCTGCAACTGACTCAAAAGTCTTGGAACTTGCAACTGGATGATCACCATTGTAAGTTTTAGATAGGTTTAGATGGGTTTCTAGTACTCAGGATGAAGACACGATTCACAAATCTGTATGGAAAGAAATAATTATCTCATTCATCAGCTCTCAGTAATAATTCATGAAGTTTGAACCATATTACTGATCATGTGTCTTTTATACTAGCTTTATTTTTGCTGGTAAATAACAATCCATTTAATTATAGAAATAAATCTGGTGTAGCATCCGCATGTGCTTGAAAGTGATGAAAAAGTTTAATAAAATAAGTGCCAGAAATAGGGGAACACAATTAGATGCCATACCTTGGCTTTGGCATAAATTTCTTTATGAAGAGCTGGGGTGGGGGTGCCACTGAATTGAATTTCAGAGACATGAGTTCAACTTCAACTACTGTCACTTGCTACCTTTGTAACCTTAGGGAAGGAGTTTAACTTCTCTGACCTTCAATTTGACCACCTGTAAAAAGGGTTAATAATGTTTTTCACCAACAGCCCCACAAGGTTGTCAAATGTAATAACATGTGAATAGCAGTTTAGAAACATGAAATGGGAAATGTACTGTTATTATGTTTTCTTTCTCCAAAGGCCTCCTGAACCCCAAATATTTCTGCCCAAGGGAAAATTATTATTAAGGCTTCCTACTGAAATTTGCCATTTTTGCATTTGCTGTTAAATTCTCCTTTGGTTTGCTTTTATTATTTTTGCATTTATTCTGCAGTGTTTTTTTCAACTTGTATTACATATCTCCACCCTTTCCCTGCACTCCACATACTTCTGTTATGATCTCTTGGTCTGAGAAAAAGTATCTTTACAGATATTAAATTATCAAAATGTAGGTCAAACGGACTAACAACCATAGAAATGAAAATTTTTAAAGGCAAAATTGCATTTAAAAATCATTTTTTTTCTTTGGCTTGTACTTCTACAGCAACTATGTGTTCTATACACACACACACACACACACATACCATCATCATCCTCATCATCCTCTTTACAGCCTTAAAAATAACTTTCCTCAAGAAAGAAAGAAAGAAGGGAGGAAGGGAGGAAGGAAAGAAGGAAAGAAAGGAAGAAAGAAAAAGAAAATCATTGTTAAAACGTACTTATAAATTCTAATGACACTTTGCAGTTGTAAAATTCAGCATTTTTGTCCTACTTTGAACCATACCATAGAAAAAGGCAAGGACCATTACAACTTTATTGGGTAATCTCTCTAATATGGATCTATAACATAGACTATGTTGTTTTCACACCAAGGGAGCTGAGACAGGGGAATTGTGGGGGCAGATAGGCAGCAGCTGTGAGCAATAACCCAGAGCACTCAATGAGACTTTCTTTCCCTCTCCTTCCCCTTCCTTTTTCTCTCTTCCTTCACCTTTCCCTCTCCCCTGCCCTGTGCCCCCCCTTTTCCCTCCTCCATACCTTGCCCTTTCCTCTCCCCTTCTCCCTCTTTCCTTCCCCCTATTTCTCTCTCATCCTCTCTCCTTTCCCCTTCTTTCTCTCCCCTCCCTCCCCTCCTCCTCTTCCTCCTTTCCTCCCTTCTTCTCCTTTCCCTCTTCTCCCTTTTCCTCGCCCTTTCCTTTGTCTCCTTCCCCTTCCTCTTTTCTCCCCTTCCTCCTTCTCCTACCCCTTTCTCTCCCTCCCTCACACCTCTCCCCCTCTTCCTGTCTATCTTTCATTAGATAAAAACCTACATGGTCAGAACTCCAGGGTTCATGTTACTGTCAAGGTACTGCAACATGGGAACACTGAGGAGAGTAAAGAATGGCCCAAGTGTTCTCAAGGGCACACATAATTACTATCAGCCTTGGCACTCAAGTTGATCCCCACCACGCCTCTAATGTTCTTTTGTTCAGGTAAGAACTAATAAATACTGCAGCATTTCAAACTGGCAGGAAATCTTCCAAACAATCTACTGCCTCTATTTCTATCCATTCATTTTGGTGGTGAATACCCACCTTACATATCTGGGCAAAGTAATGTAATGCATATGGGACAGTGGAGTTGGACTTGAAATAAAAAAGACCTTGGTTTAGTACTTTGAACAGTGTTCCCAGAATTCACAATCTCAGGAAACTTCATGTTCATCTTATAAATTTAGTTGATTTCAGTTCTGTGAGAGGAAATGTAAGAGAATGATCTGAAAGGCAATTTTCCCATAGCTTATTTTTTTCTGTATTCTTTATGATACTGTCTTCAATGTTGCCTTTGTTTACCTTAGATGAAACTCTTAACCACTCTGGCTTACAAAGTTCTGAGCTCTTTATAAAATGAATTTGTCATTCTCCTCTATGATTTACTTCTTGCATTCAAATGGAGGAACATTCTTACTGATATTTTTAAAGGATCTGTTAATATGCTTTATCTACAACATAATATCCAAAGTTATCTGACAAAACTAACGAGTTCAAACGAATTCAAATTTTACTATTGTTTTCAATCAATCAGTAACTTCCCTTACATCTAGGATATAGACTTTATAGAAAAATGGACCTGGAGTTAGGAATATCTGAGTCCAAATCCACCCTCAGACACTAGCTGTGTAACCCTAACTAACCCAGTTTCCTCAACTTCAAAATGAGTGCAATGGTAGCATTTACATCCTAGTGTTGCTGAGGCAATATTTGTAAAGCACTTAGGACAGAGTCTGTCACATAGTAGGCATCTAATACATTAATGTTTCTTCCTTCCTTCCTTCCCTCCCTCCTTCCTTCTTCCCTTCCTTCCTTCCTTTGAAACTCTAACACAGATTGCTGTTATATTGTTTATTTATCCTACAAACATTGGCTCATCATCTTTTATTCTGGACTCAGGCCCATAACCCCGCATCCCTTGGGAGGAATTTAATATGCTTTGAAGAGCAGGCCAGATAAAAGGCAAGACAATTGCTATCTGACCAACTTCAAGTTCTCTAAGAGCCTGTTTAGCTGCTTTCTTGGACTTTGGAACAAAGTGTTCTCATCCATTCATTCCACCAGGGAAAGATTTCATATACTTGGGGTAGACTCACCAATGGGTTTGAGAACTGTCAGTTACCCTCCACTTTCTTTAGACAGTCTGCCAAGATGGTTCACCAGGCTGTGGCCATTGCCCATGCCACACCTTGGAGCAAGGCAAGAGTTGAATGAATCAAGTAGACACCAAAGGAGAGTGAGCATCCCTTGAACAGCCTTTACACCAGAGGTTCTAGTCTTCCTAGCACCTTCCTAGCACAACTATGACCAATTAACAGACAGTAGGGTATACTGAAATCTATCCTGTCTGTAACACTAGTGAATTGGGTTCAAATCCCATCTCTGAGGCTTATTGCATCTTCTACCTTGTGAGTGTTGTATAATCTCCCCTGGTCTCAATTTCCTGGTTTGCAAAATGAAGGGTTTAGATAAAAGACTGTTGAGATATATTTGAGCTCTATGCCTGTGATTCTAAAACTTGTTCTTATTCAGTCTTCACTTCACTAGTAAGTCTGACACTGTTTTACATTTTTTTAAATGAAAACTTTTAGGATAAATCCAGAATCTAGGCTGCCTTAGTTAATGGAATGGTCCAAGTTGTTATATTCTGAATGTGCATTATAGAAAATCTACAGTAAGAGAATTCTAACATTGCGGCTTAACTATTCATGAAAATCATGTTGCAGTGGGCAAGGAGATAACACATTCTCAATATCACCCCATAAAGGTAACAGCAAAACATTTTTCTACTTTGCTTCATTCTCAAGAATTAATCTAAAATTATAGGGTAGTGTTTGGCCCTGGCTTCAGATAGGGATGTTAAATCTTTTAAATTCACAATTCAATGTTCAGCATCCTTGTTGATTATTTTAATCACATCACACACAGAAGCACTTCAGTTATCCAATTTATCCCAAGAGGCACAGCCTAGATTGCTATGTCTAATCTTTCCAAAGCACCCTTTTCTCCTAAGATTCATTAATTAAACTTACTCCCATCTGTGCTTCTCCTTGTCTCCTTACCCTGCCAGCTCTAAGATTTCTTGTCATCACGTTGTTTCCTTCACCCCTTCCACATTGGCCCATCACTCATTCTTTTACTTTACTCCTTCAGAATCCTTTATTCTTTTATATTTTGATGACTTAATAAAATCTTGACTATCAATCTCTAATTCATTTGTTTATAATTATCTCACTCAAAGGCCCCAGCCTCCCACCATTTCCACAGTTGTTTCCTGCGCTCCTCAACTGAGTATGACTATTCAAGAATAACAGTATAAAATGATATTCCAATGTGAACCCATCCATTTGTGTCTATCCATTATGTGCAGTTTTCTCCCAGGATGTTGCCCCAGTAGATGGTCCCAAACTTAGAAGAGCATGATGATTTCTTTGCATTTTATGCATACTAATAAATTATGTGGATTGTTTATGTAATTTATATTTTTCCTTATGTCACCAGCCCGTTTTGTTTTGCAGTTATAAGTTTCTTTACGTAACATGCTAGTTTCATCATAATTGCATTTTATAATGTGTTGCAGAATGCTTAAATGCCTATCTACACAGCAAACATCAAGAGGATGAGAAATGCTTATTGTTCAGATGATGATCGATGTGTCTGACAGACAACCTATTGAGCTTCTCTCTCTTTCTGTCTCTGTTTCTGTCTCTCTCTCTGTATTACCATATAGTTATAACAAACACGTATACATATATGTGTATTTGTGTGTGTGTTTTTGTGTGCATATCTTGTACAGAAAATGCAATTGGACAATGAGCCTCATCCCAGAATTAGCCAGAAGAGAGGACTTGTTTGTGGCAAGATGCAAAATTATTTTAATTGCCCCTAAGATTCTTTCTGAAACAAAGATTCCTCTAACACCAACATTCTTATGGTTATGCTGTATGCCTTTTGAATCATGGCACACTAGAGTCTTTTAAAAACTGAAATGGTAGGGAGTCAGAGATAGTAGAAATTTGCCTAGTGAGTGTGAGGAGACTACACCAGTTACTGATAAAAGAAGAAAAAACTTGCTTTGTTGAGGGGCAAATACCTCCAGCTGTCCTGATCTTTATCTTGCTAGTGGAACCAGATAGCTCTGAAGGAGGAAGTGAGGCTGGTGACTTTGAAGGGCTCTGCCTCATTTATATCCAATTCACTTGCATGTCAAGACATCATCTTCCAGATGTCATTATACCCTTTGGGAATGAAGGGGAAACAACAGTAATAGCAACATTGTGTAGTACACTGAGAGCACAAGTAGTTGAAGTCTGGTTTTCAGAAGTGGTAGGTTAGATTCAAAGGTCAGATTCAGGACAGTAACATAAGATAGTTGCGCTTTGGGGATAGCTCAGGTGAGTCAGTGTTTATTATACATGCCATCCAGTGTGCTAAGTGAGTCAGATACAAAAAAGGTAAAAACAAGAACCCTATTCTCCAGGTAGTCATATTTGAATGGAGGATGCTCATCAAAAGAATCAGGTATCTATAAGATGTACATAGGGTGAATGAAAAGTGATTGAAGAGGGAAGGAAGATATGGCCCCTGGAGGGAGGGGAAATCTAGAGAGACTTCCTACAGAAAGTTAAATTTAGCTGAATCTTGATGGAAACCAGTGAAGCCAGGAAGCAGAGGGAAGGTAGGAGAAATTCCCAGGCATGGTGGACATTGAGTAAAGGCATAGAGTTAAGGAGATGAAGTGTTGGGTGTGAGCAATAGCTAGTAAAATTGTGTAATTGGTGGTGGTAGTGAATGTTAGGAAATCAGGAAAACAGTGGTCTATTAGTGGAGTAGAAATAAATAACCATAAGGAGTTCCAACAACTTTGATGCTACTTCTGCAACAGCCTATGGTATTTTGGCTCTTTCATCTCCTACTATTAGGACTGCTAGGTAGTAAGAGGCATATTTGACATATTTTACTAGACGTGGAGGGTGCCACAGTTTTGTGACTACAGGGATGCTTAACGGATTTGGGGACTTAAATCCTCAGGATTGTTGAGGGAAAGTTGCGTGTCTCCACATACGTGTACATACTAAGATGTAAGGTTGCTGAGGTTACTTTTATTGTTGTTTGCTTTCCTCAGAATCATCTCTTGTGTTTTGATTTTCTACTCTTAGGGTCTGTGATAGTATAAAAGCAGAAATGATAAGAATAGCAAAGTCTTACGCAGTTGTTATAATATTTATCTTGCCGTGTACAATGTTCTCCTATTTCTGCCCACTTCACTTTGCATCAGTTCATATATGTCTTCCTAGGTTTTTCTGAAACCATTTTTCTCTTCTTTTCTTATAGCACAGTAATAGTTCATCACAAGTATATATTACAACTTGTTTGGTCATTCTCAACATGGTTGGCATCCTCTCAGTTTTCAATTCTTTGCCACCACAAAAAAGCACTGCTGTAAATGTTTTGGAATATATTGGTCTTTCCCCTTTTTCTTTGCTGGATCAAAGGATATGCAGTTTTGCAGCCCTTGGTGCACAGTTCTAAATTGTTCTCTGGAATGATTGGACTATAAAATAATAATAAAATTCATTATTTTCCCCTCAAAACTCTCTCCTCTTCTGAACTTCCTTATAATTTATTCAAGCTGGGAGAGAATACCCTGAGGGATGCTGTTCCAAAGAGAAACAGTAACTATTGACATTTACTCTGAGCCAGGAGGGCCCAAAATAAAGTGGAGCTTGGGCAGGAGGCTTTAGAGTGAACTGGATTTAAAGAGAAAGAGAGAGAGAGAGAGAGAGAGAGAGAGAGAGAGAGAGAGAGAGAGAGGGAGAGAGGGAGGGAGGGAGAGAGATGGGGAGAGAGAGAGACAGAGAGAGACAGGGAGAGACAGGGAGAGACAGAGAGAGATGGAGAGAGAGAGAGAGAGAGAAAGAGAAAGAGAGAGAGAGAGAAAGGGCCATCCCTTGACTCATTTCTTAAAGAGGCTTATTCACTGAATGAGCATTGCCTTACTCAAAGTGTGAACCTGAAATGGCCTTAGCCTACAAGAGCCAGGGTATCCCATTGCATCCTGGGCCATCTCCAGTCACCCGAATGAGTATCTGACTGGAGGAGAAAATGAGGCTGGTAACCTTGCATAGCCCGGCCTCACTCAAATCGAAGTCAACTGCAAGTCATGTCATCATTTTCCTGACATCATGGTCCTCTTTGAAAATAAAGGACAAGCACAACAGTTATAATTTATTACACCACCATCCTTTCAGTTAAACCTGCTTGTCATCCTCTTCTCCTCACTCATTTTTTACCCTCTTACATTCAATCCTTTGTCAAGTTTTAATGATTTCATCTTTGCAACTCCTCTAGTATCTCTTTTTCCTTCCCTGACTCTTTCATCATCCCAGTGTAGGCTCATATCACTTCACATTTGGCTATTGCACAATAGCCTTCTAAGTAAGTCCTGTCTAGAGTCTTTCCACTTTCTAGGCCATACTTCATTCATCTGGAAAAGTATTCTTCCTAAAGTAAAAGTCTGAACATATCATTCTCCCCTCCACACTTTGGCCCATAAACTCCAGCAGTTCCCTATTACCTCCAGAATCAAATATAAAATCATTTATTTGTTTTTAAAAGTCACAACCTGGCTCCTTCCAACTTTTCCAGTATTCTTTTACTTTACTATTCCCCATATACTCTAAGATCCAGCAATAGTGGCCTCCATGCTATTCCTAACAATTGAACATATCTCTGAGCCTTTTTACTGACTGTCCTCATATCCAGAATGCTCTGCTTCCCTGTCTCCACTTTTTTTGGCTTGCAAGACTTCCTTCAAATCTCAGCTAAAACCCTGCCTTCTTTAAGAAGTTATGGTCAGTATCCGGTTTGTGACAGCTGAAATTGATTACAGTACTAAAATCAAAGATTGATGACCATAGATCACTGTAACAGATACAATAATAATGAAAAAAGTTTGAAATATTGCAAGTACCAAAATGTGACACAGAGATATAATGTGAACATGCTTCCTCCTGAGTTTGCTTCCAGTTTTCCCTATTTACATTTTGTATGCCCTTAATTATTTATGTGGTGGCTTCCCCATTAGAATGTGAGCTTCCTGAGGTCAGGGGATTTTGATTTTTGCCTTTTTTTTGTATTCTCAGCTTTAAGAACCACACATTGCTTAATAAGTGCTTGTTGAACATTTTCACACCTAATTTTGCAACCATTATTTTATTCCAATGTTGAGGTTACTAAACTAATTATTTTGAACATTTAGCTCCAGGGGAATCTCATGATATGATGAATCTACAATGAGATGAATAAAACTTTGACTGGAAATGAGAATATGTTCTCTTGTCTTGGATATGTCCTTAACTTTTTTTTGAGACTTTGGGCATGCCATTTAATTCCTCTTTGGTTAAAACCAATAAATGTTAGAGGCAGGACTTGGGATCCAGGTTCCATGGTCAGCCCTGCACTCATTACAAGACATTGTCTCTCAAAAATGACAGTCAACCTTTTCATGTTTGTAAAGCACACTGTATGCCGTATAGTTCCACTCGATCCGTCCCAAAACACTGTGAGCTAGGCACTGTTATTGTTCCCACTTTACGGAAAAGGAGACTGAGGCTCAAAGAAAACTCAATAATTTATTCAGAGTCACAAAGCTAGAACATATATGTGGCAGGACTTAAACCCAAGCCTTCCTGACTCCAACTTTAACACTCTATTGACTATTCCATATCTAAGGGAATATGCAGTACAGGCATACCTCACTTTATTGAGCTTCATAGATTTTCTTTTCCTTAATGGAAGTTTTGTGACAACGCTGCATTAGGCGAATCTCTTAGCACCATTTTTTTTCCAACAGCATGTGTTCATATATTGCTGGATTTCTTTTTGGTACTTGGAATATTTTAAACTTTTTCATTATTATTATATTTGTTAAGGTGATCTGCAATAAGTGAGCTTTGATTTTACTATTGTACTTGTTTAGAGGTGTCCCAAACTACACTCATATTAGACTGTGAATTTAATTGATAAATGTGTGTGTTCTGATTGCTCTACACCACTTACCATTCTCTCTCTCTCTCTCTCTCTCTCTCTCTCTCTCTCTCTCTCTCTGTCCTCCAGTTTTTTATTCCCTGAGACACAAGAATATTGAAATTAGACTAATTAATAACCTTACAATGAGTTCTAAGTGTTCAAGGGAAGAGTCAATTGATGCATCAAACTTTGTTGTTGTCTTATTTTAAGAAATTGTACAATCATCCTAACCTTCAGCAACCACCACCCTGACCAGTCAGCAGTAATCAACATCAAGGCAAGACCCCCTACCAGCAAAAAAGATTATGGCAAGATACCATTTAGGATTTTAGCAATAAAGTCTTTTTTTACTTAAAGTATGTACATTTTTAAAAGACATAGTACTATTGCACACTTAATAAACCACAATTTAGTGTATATATAACTTTTATATTTGCCAGGAAACCAAAAATTCATGGGACTTGTTTATTGCCATAATAGATTTATTGTGGTGTTCTGGAACCAAATCCACTATATCTCCAAGGTATGCCTGCTATTAGTAATATCCTTTCCTTCCATCCTTGGATAAAATGCTCCAGTAATATCCTCTTATTCTATGATTCTAATTCTCATCTTTCAAACTATCAGAGAAAAGGGAGAAGAGTGTTCCTATGCTTCAGTTGCGCTGATATTTTCAGTTATCACATCCATCGTATCAAAACCATTTTACTATGACACTTTCCTGCTTCTCCTCTATCATCTACTTGCTGCTTTTTCATATTGTTATTTTAGACCGCTAGGCCTCAAGTTTTATAAATTCCTTGGTAGTAGCTTTGAAAAGGAAATATGTGTGTGCATGTGTGTGTGTGCGTATGTGTATTCCTTTTGTAGTCTATATATTGCCTACAATAATACTTTTAATAAATTAATGACCTGAGCTATGGAGACAATAATGTAACAGTCTCCTGAACTATAATAGCCATCATTTATTTTATGGACTATATTTCTTCCACTCTTGTTTCCTATAAAGTAAAATTATGTTTTCCTCATTAACATACATTTTGGAGTCACAGATTATTTTTTTTTCCTTTTGGAAAAAAGAAACCCCTAAAAGTTGGATTCAAAACTTTGGTGAGAAAGGATAAAGCCATAGTACAGTCATTCATTTTGGCTGTAATAATATAGCTTCTATCACTTCCTCAACACTCTGGAACTAATCATCTATTCATCTTGTTACCCCCCTTTTTCATTTAAACTTATATTTATTTCCCAGTGAAATAATAAAATTTCCCAGGGTGATCTAGATTGTGGTGAGAGCTCCCAACAGCCTCCTTCGGACCACATATTACCCTACATACATACATATCCCAGGAAATATCATTGTTTTATGTCTTTTACCAGTGGCAACTGACAAAAGATATTTTGCAGAGCCTGCCAAGCAGAATGTTCCTTCCGATGCTACCCGACTTCCCTTGCTGACATTAAACTTTGGACATCCTCCAATTTCCTCTAAATGAATGTGGGAAAAAAACTGAACTGTTGCTGAGTGAGTCTCTTCAACTTTTGTCCCTTGTTTCCTCTTTGACTATGGCTTTTAATGACCGTGCTATTCCTCCTCTGTTTCCATGGCACATAACCTTGAGGTCATTTTAGACTCATATTCTCTCTCCTTGGGATGCACATGAGTCAGACAGTCAAGAATTCATATATGGGGGCAGTTACACAGCTCCACGTCTGGGACATATGGATGTAGGTTCAGTTGTTAAGTCTGGTAGACTTAGCCTTTTGTTATTTCCCAACTGTACCATTTCCTGAAGTATACAATTAGACTGGTAGTGTCTCCTAATGAGAACTGAGAATAACAATTGCCACTTTTTTGCACCTATTTTACAGTATCACAGTCTCCATATTATGTGAGGGCCTACAATCTTTGCCTAACAGGAAAAATGGAAACTTATTATGAGGAGCCATGGAGGCAAAATTAATGTCAGCAGGTGGGAATGACTACCATCCAATAAGGTAAGTGTGAGAACTTCCTGACATTACCGGTGGTCATATACATGCACAGCATTAGGGCTGAGCTCAATATGTCAATTTGTTTAAATGGAAATGGATCAGACACGTCTATACTTTCTTTACTTTTTTTGATCATGCATAATCAAACCCAGATCCAGGCACTCTGAAAAGAATGATTCATTCTCTCCAAGCGTCTCAGTCAAGTAATCATTTAACTCTATTTTCCTTCAAGCAGAGCTATATCTAGAAAGTGTTGTGGGCTTCAATGTAGGCGCTTACATGAGCTATAGTAATCCAGGGAGGAGGGAAGCCCTGGGACATCATTAATGGATAGTCAACTACTGAGGGTCAAGGACCTGAACAAAGCATACGAATATGAAAATAATTATACCTGGGGACCATACTGTTAGTGGTTTTAATTATCAGCACCCTGGGGCAAAGCCCCAGTAATCCTAATGTGATTGGGATGCTATTTCTATGGATCAATCCCAGCACTACATTTCCTTTTTAAAAATTAATTCTATTTATTTATTTTTGTTACACTCTGAGTTCTGAACTGCATCCCTCCCTCCTCAATCTACGCTAGATTAAAAAAAAAGAATATTTGACTCCAATTTGTAAATATATGCAAAATCATATTATGTGTACTTCTCTTTATTAATTCTTTCTCTATAGGTAGATAGCATCTTCCTTCACAGATCCTTTATAGTAGATCTGAATATTTATATTACTCAGAATAAGTTGGTTGTTCACAATTATTCCTTGAATAATATTTTTTTTTACTGTACATAACAATCTCCTGGTTCTCTTAATTTCACTTTTCATTATTTCATGCAAGTCTTTGGGTATTTTTCTAAAATCAAGCAGCTCATCATTTCTTAGAGCACAATAGTATTTCATCACATGTACCACAACTTACTTAGTCATTCCCAAATTTATGAGCATATCCTCAATTTCCAACTCTATACCACAATAAAGAAAGCTGTTATAAATATTATAGAACATCTAGGTTGGGTGGGAGGAACTCGTTGCTTCAAGGCCACATGTGGTTTTCTAGGTCCTTAGGTGCAGCCTTTTCACCGGGTCCAAATTTTATAGAACAAATTATTTCATTAAGGTGATTTGTCGGTGAAGTTTGGATTCAGTCAAAGGGTCACCCTTGAGGACCTAGAAGGCCACATGTGGGCTCAAGGTCATAGTTCACCGCTTCTAATCTAGGTTCTTTTCACTTTTCCCTGACCACTTTGGGAAACAGACCTAATGGTAGTATTGCTGTGTTGAAAAGTATCCACGGTTTTATAACTCTTTGGGCACAATTCCAAATTGCTCTCCAAAATGTTTGGATCAGGGAAGAGTTACACCAACAGAGTATCAATTTTCCCATATCCACCCCAATATTTGTCCTTTTCCCCTTTGATCATTTTAGCCAGTCTGATAGTTGTGAAATGAATTCTCAAAGTTGTTTTAATTTGCATTTTTCTACTCAACAATGATTTAGAATATTTTTATATTATTATATATAGTTTTGATTTCTTCCCTGAAAAACTCCCTCTCCATATCATTTGACTGTCATTTGGAGAATGATGAATATTCTTATAAATTTGACAAAGTCTGATGGGAGTTAAAAACCTTCCATGTCCATTGATAGGCCTCAGGGGGAGGCTTGTTTCCTATGAAGGCTCACACTTTTTTCTGACTGGTAATGAGTCACTGGGTCAGGAGGGGTCATGCCCACTGGCTCTGAAAAGAGTATATATGCTCTGAGGTGAGGTTTTACTTTGGGGGTTATTTTTTGGAAGGAGGTTTTTGTGACAGATGAGACTCTGGGCAGTTGTTTTAAGAACCCCTGGTTTTAAAAACCCAGATACTGGTACTTCTCCCTCTGGTAATGATGTATATATTGATTATGATCAGACAATTGGAAGTCTTGTCTGTTGGTCATGCTTGTATTTCCTCTGTTGGTATATGTGTTTGATTAAAGTGATTGTCGATCATTCCAAAGTTGCCTTCCTTTTAGAAAAGCAGATCTACAATCTGTGCAGCAGGCCCTCCTTGCTGCTTACTGTTACACAAACTTCTCTATATATTTGAGATATGAGACCTTTATCTGAGAAGCTGTCTATAAAGTTTTCCCAATTATTTGTTTTCCTTCTAATCTTGGCTACATTTATTTTATTTATACCAGACTTTTTAATATAAAATAATCCTTTTTATACCTCACAGTACTTTCTTTCTCTTGTTAATTCATAAATTCTTCTCCTATCTGTAAGTCTGACAGGTATATGTTCCAGGTTCTTCTGACTTTCTTAAGTTATCTCCTTTTATATCTACGTCTTTTATCAGTTTTGACCTTATTTTGGTAAAGAGTGTAAGATATTGATCTATACCTAATTTCTGCCAGACTGCTTTCCAGAGTTTCCAACAATTTTCACAAAATTGTATTCTTATATGAAAAAAGTTTAAATCTTTACATTTTTCAAACACAAAGTTATTTTAATCATTTATTGCTGTGCATTATATGTATACTCTGTTCCACTGATCTACCTTCCTTAATAGTAGTTTTGATGAGCTTAGCCAATACTAGATACTGTTTTATTTTTTGTTTTGATAATTACTACCTTATAATTTAAGATCTGATACTGCCCAACTTCCTTTATACATATTTTTGGGTTAGTCCCCTTGATATTCTTGACCTTTTGTTTCTCCAAATGCATTTATTATTTTTCTAGTTCAATAAAATATTTTTTGGTAGTTTAATTGGAATGACATTGAATAAGTAGCTTAGTTTAGAAAGAATAAACCACAGCAACTGTCAGCCATTTAGTGCCCTGATCCAGTACTGCCTGTGCACATGGGCAGCGCTCCACTCTACACCTCGTGCAATAGACCCTTTCTGTCCTCCTTCCAGATTTTCTTGGGCTGGAAATCTGTTTCAATCTGTCATTTTGTGGTTTCTGTGCTCTAGGACTTGTTTAGAGTGATTTTTTACAGGTATTTTGATGGGTTTGGGGGGAGAATTCAAGCAGGTCTCTGTTTCTACTCCACCATCTTGGCTCTGCCCCCTTATCCTCTAGTAATTTAAAAAAAAAATCAAGATGAAATCTTACTTAATGTCAGGAAGGACTTGAATATTTCTCTTTTTAAAATATATTTATTTTTAGTTTACAACATTCAGTTAGTTCCATAAGCTTTTTGAGTTCCAATTTTTTTCCCAACACTTCCCTCCATCCCCTCCTCCTCTCCCCAAGATGGCATGCAATCTGCTACATATACATTCACATTAAACATATTTTCACATTAGGGAATTGAATATTTCAAGCATCAGTTTCAACCTACAGGTCTAGTACTGATTCATATTCCTCAATACAATGGGGAAATTTGCTCTTCATTTTCCCCCAGATAGTACTTGATAAAGCTTCTCTGGAAAGAGTTATTTTACTGTAATTTGGAAATTTATGTATATTCTTTTCCTTTCCTTTCATGACATTGATAATGTTAAACTTGTATACCCCATGCAGTAAGTAGACTTATTCCAAGGGATAAGGCTAGGAACTATTCCTGTGATTTCATTGGTATAGGGAACTCCAAAGTAGGGAAATTTTTCCACCAATGCAATTTGATACTTTAATTTACTCTCTTGACTGGCACGTAGGTATTTATTTCCTTCCCATTCTCATTAGAAAGCTGCCTAGATTATTGAAGAGTTAAGTGACATGTCCAGGGTCATATGTTCTGTATGTTTCAGAGAAAAGACTTGACCTTAGATCTTCCTGGCAATGAGGCTAGCTCTCTATCCACTATATATCCATATGCACATTGACTATATGACTCTGTGGAAGTCTTCTACAAGCTGCCTTATTCTTCTTCCGTGTAAGGCAAAGAAGGCTATTGTAATGGGTGTTCTCATATGCCTCTCAGGGCAGAGGAAGAGTGATATATTATACTGTATCTCAGCGTCTGTAGACTAGGCAAAGTCTGGAGAGATGCATGAAGGAGCCTCAAGAGAATAACTATGATGAATGGTTCTTCTACTGGCAGCTATGCTAAGTGAACAAATGATATGAACTTATGCTCTTGTATCTCCACAGATAATTTGGAATGTCAGTTCTCTTATAAGAATGAGAGTCTTGGGCTATATGGATCTATAAAGTACTTTCAAATTCTAAAATCTATAATCTACACACTTTGTACTGTTTCAGCTAATTAGAAAATAAATAAATCATCATCAAGGCATTTTCTTTAATTTTGTGCCTTCTTTTTCCCATTGCTTCTCAACCTCATATTCTGTGTCCAGAGGTGATGCTATTTTAATGGTGAGAACACTATTCATAGTGGGGTAAAGAAAGGTTAAAAATTATGGTTCCTTAAAAATATCTCTAACTATATTCTTCACCCTAAATAACGTTGAAAATGAATGTGGTTAAAAAAAATTAAGCATTCTTTGAAGGATTGTGGCCAATTGGGAAGTGCCTTAAAATCACCTTTAATAGATATTAAGAAATTTCTTCCAAGGATGATCTGGGAAACAAATATGATTCTTTTCTTGGGAAGCCATTTGTAGAGGATGAGACTGTACAAAGAGCATTTAGGAGCTGCCACAGTTTCCAAGTTGAGAGCTCCTCAAAACAGTCAGAAATTTGGGATTATTGAGCACATTAAAATTTGAATGGGGGAAGGGAAACTGCTCCAGTTGTGTATGTGTGCCTCCTGCTTAAGTAAAGCAGATACTTAATTGCATACTTAAGACCTTGAGTGCTTTATTTTATCAGAATAGAATATAATTTAAGTTTCCGTAAGCACAGGCAGGATGAGAATAAGGTAAAAATGAGAGTATGAGACTAGCATTTTTCTCTCTTTGAACCTTATTCTATTAATTTGTAAGGTAATGTGATTGTGTTAGATTATCAATAAAGTTCCTTCAAAATGAAAAAAAAATCAGCGAAGAATTATTTCTTTTTCTGCCTAATGGAATTTATGGCTGGAAGTTTTTTGTTTTTTTGGTTGAAATGGGAGAGCAGGCTGTGAAAAAGGTCAAGGCATTTGGCAGTGAAATCTGCACTTAGAAAGCCTACCATTTTCTGGAAATCCGAGTGAACATTAGTTGCTGCACTTTGAGGTTGAGTATTATGCCTGGCTCAACCACAGCCCAAATATTTTCTTTTACCCACTTCCTCCTGATTTTTTCTTTTTCTAGCTTTTTATGGGTGTGGAGAGACAAGGCTGCATCAGCATTGGCTCAAGTGTTAAGGGTAAGTCAGCATGCACACCTCTAGTACATATGATCAACAAAAACATTCCACTTAACTTCAGTTGCTGTCAATGGCCCACTTGATGTTCATATTTATATACTCTCTCTTGAATGTCCATTCATTTGTGGAGATAAAAAGTTAGCTTATGGTATAACTTGATTTTTCAAACATAGAGATTGCTTTTACCCTGGAGGTAATGAGGATGAAGGATTCATAATGGAATGATTTTTGATTCTCCAGATCTCTTTATCTAAATATTTATGATGTTTGATGAAATAAGATTTATGAAACAATTTCTATTATTTCAAATAGTACCACCTGGACTTGATAACTAGTCCTTTCATTATCATTCTCTCTCCTTTGACACTCCAAGGTATCTGGGCATGACAATCCTCAGTTCACTCTAGATTGTTACCAGTCCCACTGAAGCTACTGAGATTGATAGAAGGAAATGTGGTAAAAAGAAATAAAAGAATAGAGGCTGTGAATTTGCCAGGGAGAGTGAGATTAGATATGGGAAGTCTCTAGATTCGTAAAGTAATAGGAATGGAATGACTTCCTGAGGGGCCTTTAGTAGAATGCCCCAGGGAAGTCTTTAGACTTCTGCCTTCAATGTTTTCCTAAATGAAATAAAGGAAGGTGTGGTTAGAATGCTTGTCAAAATTTCCAATTACATGGCATTTAGTTGACTAGCTAACCCATTGGATGAAAGAGATATGATAAAGAAATATCTCAACAGAATGGAAGGGTCAGACAAAATAAGTATAGTACCTAACAGAAATAAATCAAAAGCTTTGCCTATAGATTAGGATAAATTTCTTAACAAATACAAAATAGATGATATTTGGCTAAGAAAAAAAAATGAATTCTTCTGAAAAATACTGAGGGTTTTAGTGGAAAGAAAGCTTAAAATGAGTCAACAGAGTGACATGACATTCAAAAAACCCTGATGTTCTCCTAGTTCATATCAACAGAGATAGAATGTATAAAGTCAGTTAAAAGTTCTATGTCCTAGTCATGTCACATCTGGATTATTCGAATCAATTTTGTGTGCCTTTTAAAGAAATAAAATGTCACTTGAAACATACATAAGAGAGGTAGATCAATATGAGGACATCCTTGGAGAAAACTCCATAAAAGGACCAGTAAAAGGAACCAAAGATGTCTAGTATGGAGAAGAGAAGACCTTTATGGAATATGATAGATATCTGCAAACATTTGATATGCCTTCATATGGAAGAAGAATTTTACTTGACCCTAGAGAACAGAATTGGAAGTGTGCATAAAATGCAGAGAATTCATCTCTTTTGTTAGGAGAAAACAATTATAACAATTTCTTAACATCTAGAGTTATCCCTGGGTAGACCTGGGCGGCCTGAACAAATAGTATGTTCTCCCTCAATGGAGTATCCTGTGAAGAAATGGGACATTGTAGAAATGATACTTGGTCAGATACAGGTTGGACAAAATAGCTTCTGAGATATTTTGCAAATCTTAGATTCTATATGATTTTAATAAATGGGGAAATGAAGAGGGTGATGAAAATTGACATGACTTCCAGTGAGAAAAAACCCCAGCAAAACTGAAATGGTCTGGAAGAGGAGAGTGGTCTGACCTTTTATTCCATTTCCTTGATTATGGAGAACTAAGGAAAAGAATCATTTAATAAATACTTATTACCTTAACTTGCATTTGGAGACATGGTGCCATGTGAGGGAAAGCAATATATTAGAAAGAAGTGACACAAAGTTCAAAAGAAAAAAAGGTTTTCCTATGATGGAACACAGGCTTCTCAAGGCACGGTAGAAAGTAAAAGAGAAAAATTTGAGAAAATTGGAATAGTGGAAATGGGATCAAATGATACTGAATTGGCACTGTGGAGGGGTTTGCAAAGGGGGAATTTTTTAATTCTAAAGAGATGGATATTATGAGATTGGATGAATAAAAGAGTGGGTTGGAAGGGAAGATTAGAAGCATGTGCTATTTTTGGATAGATAAATATATTGGAGAAGCCAGATTTTGTTAACAGAAAAGATCCAGGGTAAGCCTACTTCCACTGAGAGACATCTATGGAATAAAGGATATGGACACAATTTTCTTAGATTTTAGGCTTGGTTCTAACAACTGGTAGTGAGGCAAGGATTTAGGGTAGCATCTTTTGAGATATAGCTCTAGTACAGCTAAAAATCAACCTGAACATTAATAAATATGATTACCTTCTCAATTTTCTCAACTAAAACTGAAAACAAGGGCAGAATCAAGATGGCCAAGTAGAAGGATGGACCTTTAGAAGCTCTCCCACCTTAGCCCATAAAATACGCATAAAAAGTGACTCTAAAGAAATTCTAGAAAGCAGAAACCACAAAATGATAGAGTGAAAGAGATTTCCATACCAAGACAGCCTGGGAGACCAATAAAAAAGGTCTATCACACTTGGCTCAGAGTGGAGACCAGCCCAACATTGGCTGAGCAATACAGCACAGACAGAACTGGAGTAGGTTTCAGGGTGCAGTATCATGGGTAGTAGCTGCAGTTCCCAGATTTCTCAACCCACAAATGCCAAAGACAGTTTAAAGGTCAGTAAGAAAGCTCATTCACCTGAGTGAGCATGGAGCATAGCACCAGGGTGGTGGCAGTCACTATAGTAGCAGCCAGCATCCACTTTTGGAGCCCTCTGCATAAAGACCCTGGGGGAATTTAGCGCAGCTGATCTGGGTCTTAGTTCTGAGTGGTGGTCCTGGGGTGAGGAAGAGCACTGGCGTGGTAGAACTGGTGATGACTGTGGAGAGGGAATCCTACTTGCAGATCCTGGGCAGATAAGAATGTTTGTGGTTGCTCACAGAACAGAGCTCAGACTAGGAATTTAATCCTTTTCTCCTTTGATTGTGCCACCTTGGAGGAACTGAGAACTTACACACCCCTAGAGTATACCCTCCACTTGACAAAGGACTCAAAAGTCAAGTAACTGATTGGTAAAATGCTCAAAAAGGGGAAAAAATATACGACTATAGAAGGTTAATTTCTTGGTGAATAGGTATTTTCTTCCATACTTTTGGATAAGAAAGAACAAAGGATACCACCAGAGAAAGACATAAAAGTTAATTCTTCTACATCCAAACCCTCCAAAAGTACATGCAATGGTCTCAAGCCATGGAAGAGCTCAAAAAGGATTTTGAAAATCAAGTAAGAGAGGTGGAGGAAAAATTGGGAAGAGAAATGAGAGCAATGCAAGAAAATCATGAAAAGTGAGTCAATGGCTTGCTAAAGGAGATTTCCCCCCCCCCAAAAAAAATGCTTAAAAGTAATGCCTTTGAAAACAGACTAATTGACTTTTTCAAAGTGGCAAAAGAGGATCAAAAATCTAATGAGGAGAAGAATGTTTTTAAAAAGCAGAATTAGCCAAATGGAAAAGGAGGTTCAAAAACTCACTGAAGAAAATAATTTTTAAAAATTAGAATGGAGCAGATGGAAGCTAATGACTTTATGCAAAACCAATAAATTATAGAACAAAACC
The DNA here is from genome assembly GCA_028658325.1 of Potorous gilbertii. Taxonomy (NCBI): domain Eukaryota; kingdom Metazoa; phylum Chordata; class Mammalia; order Diprotodontia; family Potoroidae; genus Potorous; species Potorous gilbertii. The sequence continues at coordinate 43,431,420 of CM053772.1, read as the reverse complement.
AAAAGAATGAAAAAATAGAAGACAATGTGAAATATCTCACTGGAAAAACAACTGACCTGGAAAATAGATCCAGGAATACATAATTTAAAATTAAAAATAATTTAAAAATTATTGGTCTACCTGAAAACCATGATCAAAAAAAGAGTGCAGATATCAACTTCAAGAAACTATCAAGGAAAACTGCCCTGATATTCTAGACCCAGAGGGTAAAATAGAAATAGAAAGAATTCATTTATCATGTCCTGAAAGAGATCCCAAAAGGAAAGATCCTAGGAATATTGTAGCCAAATTTCAGAGTTTTCAGGTCAAGGAAAAAATATTGCAAGAAGCCAGAAAGAAACAATTCAAGTATTGTGGAAATACTGTTAGAATAACACAAGATTTAGCAGCTTCTACACTAAGATATTGAAGGGCTTATAATATGATATTGCAAAGGTGAAAGGAGATAGGATTAAAACCAAGAATCACCTACCTAGCAATACTGAGTATAATACTTCAGGGCCAAAAATGGATTTTCAATAAATTAGAGGAATTCCAAGCATTCTTGTTGAAAAAACCAGAGCTGAATAGAAAATTTGACTTTCAAATACAAGAATCAAGAGAAACATGGAAAGGTCAACAGGAAAAAGAGGCTTTAAGGATAAAGTTGAACTATTTACATTCCTACATGGAAAGATGTTATTTGCAACTCTTGAGACCTTTTTCAGTATAAGGGTAGTTAGAGGGAATATATATATATACACACACATATATACATGTATATATATATGTATATATATATGCACATATGTAGGTATGTATGGGTATGTGTGTGTATATTATATATGTGTGGGTATGTATATGGACAAGTGTATGTATATATGTACCTAATATGTGTGTGTATGTGTATATATATATAAAATACATAGACAGAGGGCACAGGATAAGCTGAATATGAAGGGAGAATACCTAAAAAATAAAATTTACTGTTGAATGGAATGTACTAGGAGTAAGAAAAAGAGAGAGGTAGAATGCAGCAAATCATCTCATCTAAAAGAGGGAAGAAAGAGCTTTTACAATAGAGGGAAAGAGAGAGGAGATGAAAGTAAGTAGTTGAGCCTTACTCTTATGGGATTTGACTTAAGGAGGGAATAACACACACTCAATTGGATATGGAAACCTATTTTACCCTGCAGGAAGGCAAGGGGAAAGGGGAGAGGAGAGGGAAGATAATAGAAGGGACAGCACATTGGGGAAGGGACAACCAGAAGCAAACACTATTGTGGGAGGAAAGGTCAAGGGAGAGAATGGAATAAATGAAGGGTAGGATAGGACCGAGTGAAATGTGATTAGTCTTTTACAACATAACTATTATAGAAATGCTTTGCATTGTTACACATGTATGATCTATATTGAATTATTTCTTTTCTCAGTGAGGGTGTGTAGGGAGGGAAGGAGAGAATATGGAACTCAAAGCTTTAAGAATTGTAATTAAGTGTTACCATGTAACTGGAAATTAAGCTATACAGGCAATGAAATATAGAAATCTATTTTGCCTACAGGAAAATAGAGGGGAAGGGGGATGGAAGAAGGGCAAGTAATAGAAGAGAGGACAGACTGGAGGAAGGGGTAGATAGGGTAGATGCTGTCCTAGGGTGAAGGGAGAGGAAAGATGGGAATAAAATTTTGAATTCAAATTCTTGTGACAGTGAATGTTACAAACTGAAAAATAAAAATAAATATATATTAAAAAATAAAGCTGAAAACTTTCATAATTTCATTCAGACTGCTAATTTGTGACCTGTGTAGTATAGCAGATAGAATGGTGAGCTTAGAATAAGTAAAATTTGGATTTTATCCATGTCACTTCTTGGCTGTGTAAACAATGAAAGGGACTGGGGCTGAGTCCTCAAATTAGAAAATTTCATTATAGAGATTGTGGAAAACCTATTTCTTAAATTCTGGAGGGATAAGTGTCTTAAATCCTCATCCTCAACTTGTCAGTAAAATTAGGGATATTGAAACACAGACTTCAAGTTGTAAGTGACTTAGAAGTTGGAGTTGAATCCATTCATTTTAGATATGAAGAAACTGAGACCAATGTAAGTTAAATGATTTGTCCAGGGCCACATGACTAATAAGTATCTGTTGAAGCCGGGTTCTTCTAATTTTAAGTCCAATACCTTTTCTTCTCATGTTTCAAACTGAACAAATACCTACAAGCATACTGTTATAAAGCACTGCATAAATTAGTGAGAAAGACACAAAGACACACAATGCATGGTCCATTCTATAAAGGAATTTAGTCAGTCAGATATCAGCTACATAAGACATACACTAACATAGTATCAAGATATGCAACCAAATATGCCAACAAAGAGTGGCAAGGGATGCATTCTGGGAAGATGCCAGCGAGGTCAGAAATTTCCAGGCTCTCCAGATTTCCTCCACAAGCAGACAGAAAATTATATTAAATAGGGACAAATGGTGTTGCTTTGGTGAGGCAGCACATACGTATTCTTCCTCCTGTGATACTTGGACAAGCTCTTGCTTTTAGCGTTTTGTTCCTCAGGAACCAAGGTAAATAATATCAAGGAAGATGAGTTTTACTTGGGTGATAAAAATATCAGTCACAATATTTCAAGATAGGACAAAGAGAATAATGTAGGAAAACATTTTCCTTTATGTTTTTCCATGTTGTTAGTACTGGTGCAAGTCTAGGCTGTAGTGTTCATTGATCATCTTTTATACATTAAAAAAAAACAAAAACCAGAAAACCTTACTCTTTAAGCCCCAACAATTGAGCAAAATTTTAGAACTTTTAAGGCCATGACAAGATGAATTTGCTGAGATTACATTTTATTTCTAAACTTTCCTTAATGAAGTTGTTCCCTTAATTCCTTGAGTCCAAATATGAAAAAATACTCAACTACCATAATTCCATAGCAAACATTTAATTTGTTGAAGCAAAAGTAATGGAGCTTATTCTTGTTCCTATGAGTACACACATTTTTCCAGACTAATTCTCTTCACTCTTATTGATTGCATCAGCCATGTATGTTGCCTGTTCACAGAGAGCAATTAGAAAAAATATTAATTTATTAGAGAGATTGTGTGTTGAGTGAATGGCAAAGATTGTGGAATAAAGGGTAACTTCTTTAAATTAAATGGTTATGTTATTCTATTTTATTCTAAATTAGATTCTTCATAGATTTTTAGCACTTTTTCATATAAAATACTGCTATTGAACTACATTAACAACACAATTTGGAAAAGAAAAGCAAAATGCTACAAAATAAGGGGTAATATGGTGACTTCAAATCCAAGAATCATGAAAACAATGTACACAACTATAATATAAATGGAAATAACAATGAAATACTTGAAAAAGAATATAGCAAAATTATAATAATTAAAATTGACACCAAAAAAGATATATATATATATATATTTATATATCTATCTATCTATTATCTATCTCTCTATCTCTCTGCCTGTAGGTCTATCTTTCTATCTGTCTATCTATCTATCTTTCTATCTATATACAAGCATCTCAGACTTGAGGGATTATGGGTGTTTATAGCATTCATATGATGTCAGAAAATTTTGTGAATTACTTGGTTTTGTGGAATAAGTTTCGTGATTCCACAAATATTCCTTTAAATGCTCTGGATATCTCCCTCTGTACTGTTGGAGCACATGGGCTAGCCACTGATTGTCTCCCACAGTGATTAGCTTTTCATCTTTTTAGGTCATATGTATATCTGATAATATTAATTATTCCATTTCTCTTGAGCATTTCTTTACCAGTAATGTAGGTTTTTTTATTTGCATATTCATACTCATCATGAACTTCTATCATCATTTGAATGAACTACAAGGTGTCTCAGAGAATATGTGACAATCAGAAAATATTCCTTAAATGAAATAATGGAGGTAATTTGGTTCAAGGACTGTCTTATTTCTAGTAGTAAGTAACGAATGACATGGAGATACATGTTCACCAAATGTATTTCCCACCATCATAAGAGAAGGTAAATTAAATGCAAGTAGATAATATAACATCATGGATGCTGACTATTTAATAAGGTGAATATTAATACTGACCAAACAAGTAATGTAAGAAATGAGGAAGAAACTTGTTTTCTATTAACTTCCTTAATGCACTAAAGTGAATGTTTCAGTCCAGGCAAAAGAAGTCCATATATAATAGAAGAATAATGGTTGATGTTGTGGGAGAGGATGAATAAAGCCATTACACACATATCTACCATCACTCCTACCATAAATCTCAAGTAACTTATTGTGAGGTATTTGTATTTAAAACTTTTGATTTTTTTTCTTTCCGGAAGGATATCGTTTTAGATGCAAATATTATAAAAAAGACATTGTCTCATTTCATTAGAGTCACTAAGCTTGTTAAAAACATATTTGTGGAAATGGGGGAGATCAGAAGACAATTTAATAAGAATTGCTTTGCATAAATGGAAAATGCCAGTAGACCAGACATATAGATCTTTGCTAATGTCTGTGGAAGGATACAATTTGATTTATAATCCATGTCAGGATATAATGATGGGTATCTTATGAGAATTTTGCAAGAAAATTCAAATATATTTATTTGCATATAATTTTAATATTTCTTCTTCAATATTAGTTTAATATATTCTATTTGCATATGTGGAGGAAATAGGGATGGAGGAATCATAGAAGGTAATTCTTGACTTTAAGTGGAGTTTTATTTTATTAAATTACTTGACCTTTCCTTTTCATAAGGATACATACATTGGAGAAAGTATGCTCATCTTCTTAGCTTGAAAGAGTTGCTTAGGGACTACATATTTTATCCTAATTATTTTTGACAGGAATTAGGTCAGATTAATTAGTTTAAAATTCAGCTGAACAACAACGTCTCTGCTAATTACTTTGGGTTGTATACATAATTCACTTACAACATCAAAAAGAAAAATGGTAGGACCAAAATAATGTAACTGAGTTCTGACCCTTGGGTAGTCAACTCACAAAAAGTACATGAAACACCTTATTAGCTGAATTGAAAAGAAATTATCAAAGGCTAATTTCAGTAAGTGTAGTAGATATTTAAGGACTTAAACTAAAAGCAGAATACAGTCTAATGACATGTTTATTAATGCATATACTATGAATTGCAGATTCTTATGTCTTTGAAGAGCTTAAGAAGGAAAATAACTGTCACAAATGTTAGCCACTTCACGTACAAAATATCTCCCTTTCCTAAAATAAAAACAAACCTTAAAAACAAGCAAAAATGCTATATTTTACATTTTGGTTGGACTGAATGAGACCAGGTGAGATCATCAATATTGAGATGATTCTTTAATATGATTTTCAGATCTGATTGATCTTAATATATAAGAACATAGTTTCCAATAATTTCATCCATGGGGGCATTTATCAACTAAGGCAAATTGTGATTGCTCCAATCCTTAGCAGATAGTCTTCTTGAGCTACTATGGAAAAGTGTGTGTACACACATACATATACACATATGTATGCATATATATGCACACACACACATATATATATATATATTATATGTGTAAGCACATAGCAACCTAATTTCTGTTGTTGATGCTTTCCAAATTTATCTTAGTTGCTACCCAGGGGACAGGTGTCTATTGGAGACTTGCTGCTCAGATGTGAAAACATTACAGCTTGCTAGCTCCTTGAAGAGCTTTGACTTTACTGTCTTAGGCTTTAAAACCAAGTGTGTCATTGACAACACAATCAAATTTCACAGCAATGGGAATTTTATGGAATAAATAAATTGACATATATGAAAATTTCATCAAATTTTGTATCACATAAAAATAAGTGATATTGGGAGATGGTAGCGTTAGATAACCAGATATAATGACCTCTATTGAATGTTCCTCTATTGAAATGATTGGTTGGTTGTTGTCCTTCGTTTTCAAAGAGGACCAAAATGACATCACAATTGTAAAGTGAAATTTCAGTGTATCTGACTGTGGTTGATCAGGCCAATATGAGCTTGGGATGCTCTACCACAGGTTGGGCACAGATAGTCCATATGAATATTTGGGGTGTATATCCCAAATTTGCGCATCCTGCATTTACTTTGTGCTGTCTCAATTCTGCTTTGCTCAAAGAGCACAGCACCTTATCTTATGTGGGCATGCCATGCTGAGTAGTCCTGTGCCAGTGTCTCCCACATTGCACAGTCAAATCCAAAGTTCTTGAGAGAGACCCTGAGAGTGTCCTTGTATCATTTCTTCTGGCCACCATGTGATCACCTGCCCCATGCAAGTTCTCCATAAAATAGTCTTTTTTGCAATTGTGCATTTGGCATTTGAACAATATGGCCAGCCTATTGGAGTTGCACTCTCTGAAGCATAGTTTGAACACTTGGCAGTTCAGCTCAATCAAGGACTTCAGTGTCTGGTACCTTATCCTGCCAGGTGATCCTCAAAATCTTCCTTAAGACAGTTCAAATGATTCAGTTTCCTGACATGCCTCTAGTAGATTGTCCATGTTTCACAATCATATAGCAATGAGGTCAGTGCAACGGCTCTGTAGACTTTAAGTTTGGTAGTCAGTCTAATACATCTTCTCTCACAAACCTTTTTTAGGAGCTTCCCAAACACTGAGATAGCTCTACCAATACATGCATCAACCTCATTATCAATGTGTACATGCCTGGAAAGTAAACTGCCAAAGTAAGTGAACTTATCCATAGCATTCAAAACTTCTCCATTTGTTGTAACTGATGGTTCCACGTATGAATGGTGTGGTGGTGGCTGATGGAACACCTGTGTTTTTTGGTGCTAATTATGAGGCCAAAAATTAGCACAAGTAGCAGAGAATTGATCCATATTTTGTTGCTTCTCAGCTTCAGAGGCTGCATTGAGTGCACAATCATTTGCAAACTGAAAATTGTGCACCAACACTTGGTCTTGGCTTGTAGCCTTTTCAAGTTGAAGAACTTACCATCAGTACAGTAGTTGATCTTGATGCCATGTTCATCCTCATTGAAAACATTTGTCAACATGGCTCAGGGAGAACCAGTACCTTTGGTCTATTGAAATAAACAAGACATGAGCATTCCAATCATTTTTATCGTCTGGTCATAACAAACAAACAAATGGTGTATTGAAAAAAAAACATCATGGAAAACCTATTAAAAGTTATCTGTAGCTTTAAGCTTAAGGGTTAGTTGGATTTTAAAATCAAATATTATGACATATTTACAAGTGTAAAATTAAAAGGAAAAGAAATCATTAAATTCTGATAACATTAAATGAAGTGGAAGAATAATTTTCAAAGTCAATATTGAAGTAAAAAATACAACTTGGAACACAGTTTGGGCCAGTGTGATCTAAGTTATTTTACTTATTATATAAGTTAAAATTACTTTTCAATCACTTAATTGACATATACAAGTTTCACAAGTAAATAATGAAAACTACAGATGGTCTACTGACATCCCTGTAATAGAATTTTGTAGCTCTGGTAAATAGGAAACTTCTCTATTTTCTAGGCAAGAACAGTGGCTTTGAAAGCGATATGAGACCATCTAAACTGTTTTCATTAGATTCTCTCTCTCTTTCTCTGTCACACACATACACATGTATGCACACACTGAAGACTAATTTTCATACAATACATGCTCTTTATTCTATACATAGTTTATTTCTTCTAGTTTTTCATTCTTTTGATCTTATTTGAGTGATTCTTGATGTCTCATAGAGTCATTAGCTTCCACTTGCCCAATTCTAAATTTTAACAAATTATTTTCTTCAGCTAACTTGTGTACCTCCTTTTCCATCTGGCCACTTCTACTTTTTAAGGAGTTGTTTTCTTCAGTGTACTTCCGCCCCCTCACATTTTGTCAATTGCATTTTTAAAGGAATTGTTTGGTTTTTCTTCTACCTTCAACTTTAAAATCCTTTTTGAGATCTTTCAAGAAGACTTTTGGGACTTGAGATCAGTTCATATTCTTTTTTGAACTATCAGATGCTGGTATATTGACACTGTTGTCACCTACTGAATTTGTGTTTTGAGCTTCCCTGTCACCAAGACACTTTTCTATAGTCATTGTTTATCTTTTCTGCTTTTTGTTCATGTTGTTTGCCTTTTTTTCTGACTTTTAAAGTTTATCTCTGCTTCTGGGGCACAGGAGGCACTGTCCTTGGGTTTTTGTGCTGGGGCTAGGGGCCTTATTACTGGTATTGTATCCTGGGGCCTCAGGTGCTGGCAGCTAGAGGCTGGTAACTTACCTGGTGATGAACTGAAGTTGGTGGTGGTGGCTGGTATATGACTGGTGCTGGTGATTTCTTGCTCCACCATCCTGGTGCTCAGGATCTCTCACTGGTTTGCTGAGGTGAGGCTTGCCACTGGCTTGCTGGGATGCCTCCTGGGCTGTACTGGTCTCCTTCAGCCATAGAAAGAGCCATCTTTCCCTTAATCTCCCCAGCCTTTCAAACTAAAAGACTGCTGCACCTCATTTTTATACTGGCTCCCCTATTTCAGGTTTTTCCTGGGGCAATATCTTCTGGATTTTTTTACAGGTCAATAAGGGAGGGTGATAGTAACTTACTGCTTACTCCACCATCATCTTGGCTCCTGGAAGTTGAAATAGGTGACTTTCATACATTCACTTTTCAGACTGATAGCTCCAGGAGCAGCCATGACTGCCACCATTGCCAACACTGCTTCTCCCAATCCAGTCATTTCCAAGGCTTGCTCCTGTACTCTGGTCTTTACTTTTGTCTCATACACTTCTGACAGACTGCTCCCACTGACCTTCTAAGTTGTTTCTGGTGTCTATGGGATGAGAAGTCTAGAAATTGCCATTGCTGCCAGTGATTCGTTGCCTGAGGTCTGCTCTGGTTTTGTTGGGGCCAAGTCTGTGCTGGCATGTCCTGTACTAGACTGCCCTCTTCTCTCAGCCTGGTACAACAGACCCTTACTGTCAACTTTCCAGGTTGTCTTGGGTTGGAAATCTGCCTCCTCTTTGTGGGTTCTGCCTCTTTAGAGTTTGTTCAGAGTCATTTTTTAAAGGTATTTGAAAGGGTTTTGGATTCAAATGAGTCCCTGCTTTCCACCTAACACCTTGGCCCCACTCTTTCAGTTTATTTCTTTAAAGTTGAAAGATAACTGGATGAAAATGAACAATAAATAAACAAAAATAAGAGATTTTATAAATGCTTAATCTGGATGTTGGAAGGGGAAAAAAAAGAAGCCTCTGGGTGGTTGTACAGTACATAGAGAGATATGTGGTTGTGCAGAATATTGGAGTCTTTATGTGAGCCAGAACCAGAACACAGGATAAATATCAAAATATTTGACATGTTTTGGTGAGAGAAGGAGAAGGAAAGAAGAAAGCAATAGAATTTTGGGAGTCCAGATCTGTATTCATTTCCTCCATATCTTTACAATATTCTACTTCTGACTGTGTAGCAATGAGTTTTGTAAGTTTGAAGACAATTCTTTCTCACCCAATTTCCATATTCAGCCCGTTGTTGAGCTCTTGATTTTACATCTACAATGGCTCACATATGTCTTCTTCATGCCACTCACATACATATCTATCTATCTATCTATCTATCTATCTGTCTATCTATCTATCTATCTATCCAACTACAAATATTTATACTATTTGCAGTCAAAATTACCTTCCAAGTGGACAATCATGAAATTCTCCTGATAGGTCATCTTAATTCCATTATCTCACTTCTCCAATCTCACTTCCACACATGACAAAATATTCATACTAAAATTCATACCAAGACCCAATTGAAAATTCTTCAATGGCTTACTATTGCCCATAGCATACAGTGTGTGTGTGTGTGTATATATATATATGTGTATATATATATATATATGTATATATATATACACATATATATATATACATATATAAACATATATGTATATATATATGTGTATATATATATATATATATATACATATATATATATATATATATATATCTTATGGGTTCTTCATCGTTTGGATCTAACCTGTCTAGTATTTTTTTCATGTTGTTTCTCCTTACACACTCCATGCTTAGCTAATTTGTGTAATAACCAACTCACTGTTCTTCAAATTTTCATTTTGTATTTCTCATCATTGTTTTCCATGCCTTGAATAAACTCACTTCTCATCTTTACCTGTCCTATATCTTTATCATATTTTAATTCACAGCTCAGGTATCTCTTTCTTTGTGATATTTATAGTAATAATTTATTTCTCTTTAAATTATAATGTACTGAGATTGTATTAACACACACACATATATATGTATGTATATATATATATATGTATATATATATATGCCTGCCAATAACTTTGTCATATTTTAATTCTCAGCTCAGATGTCTCTTTGTGATACTTATAGTTAGTAGAACAGTTAGGTGATGCAGTGGATAGAGCACCAGTGTAGGAGTCAGGAGGACCTGAGTTCAAATCTCACCTCAGACACTTGACACTCACTAGTTGTGTGACCTTGGGCAAGTCACAACCCCAATTGCCTTATCCTGGGTCATTTCCAGTCATTCTGATGAATATCTCATCACTGAATTCAAATGGCTCTGGAGGAGAAGTGAGGCTGGTGAGCTGCACAACCCTTCTCACTCAAAACAAAGTCAAGTGCAAGTCATGCCATTATGTCTCTGATGGGCATGGTCTTCTTTGGCAATGGAGGATAAACACACAATAGTTAGTAATTTATTTCTCTTTAAATTATAATGCACCGATATTGTATTAATACAAACATCCATATATATATATACATGCATATACATTTATGTATATTTGCATATGAATATATTTTGTAATCCTGTCCTCTTCACTTTTGGTATAATGTCAATATCATGACTGCAAAACTTGTTTCCATTTTGTTCTTTTATATAGTGCGCCTATCATTGAATGTAAACATAGTAGGATGTTAGCAAAAAATTGTTGATTTGGATAACTGCCTATAATAATAAAATTATTTAGATAGTAATAATACTTAGCATTTATATAGCACTCTAAGGTTTACAAAGCCATTTTACAGATTTTATCTCATTTTTTCCTCACACCAACCCTAGAATATAGATGTTCTCTCTTACTATCATCCCTATTTTCAGATGAGAAACCTGAAGCAGATAGAGATCAAGTGACTTGCCATGGCTAATAAATATCTGAGAATGGATGTAATCTCAGGTCTTCCTGAGTCAATGTCTACCATACCACATAGCTTTGCATTTTTTCATTTCACTTTGAATAGTTATATTTGATTTGTAGTAGGATCCCTGCCCTTCCTGGAGCAGAGCATGACAATGGATCTAAATGATTCAGAGGGAGAGGAACCTTAGATCTAGCTTAATACTTTAAAGTAAAGTTAATTTATTGGAGATTCATCTCCAAAGGTTATGATCCTTATTGTCAGACACAAGTGATGAAAACTCCTGGATATGAATGTTGCCCCTTACCTAGGAATTCAGAATCTGTCATTTAAGACCTAGAAGTTCTATCTGTATGAATGATGTTTGCCAAATAAGATTTTTTGAAAGATTATAAAAGAAAAAGTTACTCTTAATCTTTTGTTTAAAGAAACTTCAGGTAAGTTTCTTTGGTGCTAAGACAAGTTTTAAACCTGCCTTATTTGATTAAGGTACTGTGGTTCTTGAGCCCTGAACTCTCTCTATTTGAAAAAAAACACTCACAAGGGCCTAAAGTACAACTTTTGGAAAGTTCTATTCTGACCCACTGAAGCCCTAGGTAATCACTGCAATTTATGAAGAGTCTGCCCTTAACCTTAAACAAGGTTGCTTTAAGTTTATGTAACTATGCAAGTGTATAACTAACCATTATGTAAATTACTAAATGAATGAAGTAAGCTGCTCAACCTATGTTATGGGTAACATGTCCAGAAAAGTTAATACACAGATGCCATGAATTGTCAGGAATTTTTCACTTTGAAAATCACGGTTCAAAAAACAAAAAGCAAACAAAAACAAAGACAGATTAACGAATTCCAAAGATTACTGTGCATATTTTGTCTAAGTCAATATCCTAATTCAAAATCTTAGGACAAGTTTTTCAAACAGTTTGTTTCACAGATACAAAATGAAAATGACCAAAGGGATGTTGACATTTTCAATATGCTCATGCAAAAAAAAAGGGAATTCCTGACATGAAGTGCTTAAATGGCAACGATGGCAGGGAAGATATTTGATAGAAAGTTTTGGGTACCTACTATTGCTTTAAATTTTCTTTGGGAGTAACGAGAAGGAAACAGTTATATTTTATCCCCATATACTCTGCATGGTGGCTCAACATGAAAATTTACCTTGCTGGTTTAGTATACTGTCATCTTCTATTAAATTGACCATATAATTAAATTTGACTATACAATATGTCTCCCAAGTGGCCTGATAAATGATACCTACAGAAAGTCAATGTAACTGAAGATTTTCCATTTAGACCTGATAATGAGTCCATACATAGAAGTTTCATTTGTATTTTGCTTTGAATTTCAATATAGACCATGTGCCTGTATTGAATTGGCCATCACCAGGGAGTAGGCTGAAACGATTTCTTGTTATATATATACTCAACTGTTTTCTGTTTCACTAGCATAAAAAAATAATCATTTAAGTAGTGTATAACTATTCATAACTGTGTAAAGAGAGATGCATAGTCTCAGTTCTTTATGAAATAAAAACAAATACATGTGACTGCTTTGGTAAAAAGAAATATAACTAGTAGAAGAAAACATTAAAGCAATTCTGGAATGAGTAGTAAAATGCTGGTATATTCTGGTGCCCTTTAGAGGTAGGGTGTAAAATGACTGCAAGGTGTGATTTCATAAACTGTAGGTGACAATTAGTCTCCTAGCCTATTTTTTTGGTAACCATACTTGGGTTAAAAGTAAGGGAGAAAATAGGTCTATTGAAGAGTCCAATAAAGTTGAAGATGATGACAAATTCTCAGAATTTCACAGTTCTGTCAAGCTATTAAGTTCTTAGGCTGATCAAATAGAAAGTACATCTAAATTACAATGGAAGACTGAAATAATTTATTCAGATACACTCATGCTAGTATAAAGCATAATGAATGGTAGTAGAAACACATTTATATTTTCCAAAATAAGGAATTCTACTTTAAAATTTAAACTTTATCTTAAATGATACCACATGAATGTCCTCAAATTTTAATTTGCTGCAATTAATTGGAAAAGAAACAGTCTTTACAGAAAACAATTCTCCTTCTCTGGCCAAATGGTATCTAAATATATACGTTAAAACTGATACTTTCTTTATTTGGAAGCATATTTGCTTTGCCAGTTGCTAGAGTTGTTTACTAGGTGATTTTTAGGGTAGTCTGCTCATTTGCAATTTCAAACTAATTCTGTTCCTTTTGCATGAGCACATTGTAAATAAATCAGCATCCCTTTGGATATTTCCATTTGGTGTCCATGAAACAAACTGTTCTGAAAGCTCAGTCCAGATTTTTAAATTGGGATCTTGGCCTTGACAAAATATGCATAGCATTTAATCTGTGGTAGCTGTGAGCTTGGCCTTGTTCTCCACCCCCATCCCACAGTTTTCTAAGGTTTTCAATTGTAACAATTGCCAGCTTCCCATCAGGTTGAACAACACAACCCAGACTCATCGTGAGCTATAGTAAATGTTACAAGCTGGTTGACCCCTCCTCAACTTAAACTAAACACTGAAAAAGCAGACCTTCTGGAAGCTTCAACTTACTTCTATACTCAGTCTCTGTACAAATATCTTACATATCTTGTATAAGAATCCATTTTTGATCAATTCTCACTTTCAATTGTTCTTCAATCAGAGATAATTATGACTAAAACAACAGACTTTCCCCCAGTTATAATTTAATAAGTGATGGAGTTTTTGCATGGCATAATAACTTTTGATACAAATACTTTAAAATCCAAAAAAGAAAAAAATGTATATTAACAAAAGTGGAGGACAGTATTCATAGAACAATTCTGTGAGAATTCTGAGAACACATTGAATTTCAATTTATTAAGTACTGACTTTTAAAATGGCATTTAACAAAGTCTCATACTATCTTTGAAGAGAAACAAATATAGAAATCAGTATGTTAGATGATATTCTAGTTGGATGAATTTAACTATTTTAATGATTGAACCCAAATAATAACCATTAACTAGTAAATGTCAGCATAGAGAGAATTTTCTGGTGGAGTGTCACAAGGATCCATCCGTGGCTCTGCACAGTCCAACACTTTTATCAGTGACTTGAAAAAAAGTTCTGCACAGATTATAGTGATTTTAAAATTGGGAAATGGCACAAAGATAGGATAGAAATAAAAATATTGGGTATTATGCCATTGGAACCATTTAAAGTTTTAAAGTAGCAGAATGAAATGGTTGTAACAGTAAGTAGTAGGATAGATCGCAGTAGTAGAGCTTGTAAATGGGGACATGGTAAGGGATCTGTCCAAGGTCTAAACTAAACTAGTATGCCAGCAATGAGAATGAAAGGAAAAAGAGTTATAAGAGATATTCTGGAGATAGTGATAAGACATGACACGATTGCATTTGGGAGATGAGACAGAACACTCAGGTGACTTGGAGGTTTAGTTTTTGGGTGACTAGGAGAATGTCAATGCCATTGGCAGAAATAATAACATTTGGAAGAAGCTTTTTTAAAAAGAAATAGAAAATGAATTTGACTTGATTATATTTATTATGGGTAGCCAGTGGTTCATTTAGTAACATATAGTGAAAAATATATATGTGGGTTTGACATTAGGAGAATGGTTGGGCTGCTGTTACTCATCTTTCCTTTTCAAAGAGGATCCATAACATCACAGGGTGATGTCTTGACTTACTCATCTTGACTTACACAGGCAGAGTTGAATAATCATCATCCTCAGTCTCTCTTCCAGTCATCAAAGAGCAGTGGCAAGGCAAAAGTCATGATGACGAGCAGTGGCCTGGGATATAGAGGATGACGTTGGCATCTTTGATGTCTGACTAAGCTCTGAGCAAGTACTATATTTGCCTTTTGAACTAATTATTCTAATCCACCCATCTCCGTGTTTCACCAACAGGTATGAAGCCTGTCAATTACCTTCCACCCACTTGAATGCATCTGCCAGGATGATTTATTAGGGTGTGGCTCCTGTGCATGCTACAACTTCTTGGAGCTACAGGTGAGAGTTGGCTGAATCAAATGGACACAAAAGGTAAATGAGCAGTCCTGAAAAGGGCTGACAAACCCATACACCAGAGGTACTACTGCTCCCTGAATACTACATACACCATGTAGATAGACATAGATCCATTTATCTACCTATATATCTAGATGCAGTTTAGAAATATAGGTGTGGGAACTGCCTGCATAGGGACAGTAATTTAAGCCATGAGAGTAGGCGTACACAAAATTACCAAAGGAGGTGTGGAAAATGAAAAACAAAAAGACCTAGGAATAGAGACTTGAGTGATTCCTACATTTAAGAGATGACAGAAGGAAAATGACCTACTGGAGAAAAAAAAATGGTTAATTAGAATGGAGTGGGGGAAATGGTCAGGAACGTAATTTTAATAATGAAGAAACTGAGATGTAGGGAAGTAGAAAAACATATACATGGTCACATTGCACTAAAGTGTGATGAGCAGTGTTCAAATTCAAGTCTTTCTAAGCAGAAGAAAGTGTCAACTATATTGTACTCCCTTAAATGCCAAGGGTAAATGTGGTGCTGTGGAATGGGTCCTGGGCTAGTATTTCTGAAGTTAGGTATTTTAGTCTTATTTCTCCTATTAACTATGTGACTGAGTAAATCCCTTAAGTCCTCCAGTCTTTAGTTTCTTCATCTATAAAATGAGGGGACAGTTGTCTATGAGTTCTAATATCCTTTCTTGCTCTTATCATTTAGGATCCTATTTAGCTAAATCTGGAAACACCCTTTGGGCAGTGACAGGCACTGTAGCAACAACAACAGCAGTAGCAGCAGGTGAAAAACTAATAATTTATAATTATTATAAATTATAAAGTGCTATAATAATATAGCACTTTAAGGTTTGTAAAGTGCTTTATTTTTGATCCCCCAAATAACTGTGAGATAGGTGTTATTGTAATCTTTTTTTATAGATGAGGAAACAGAGGCTGAGAGAGATTGAGTGCCTTAGCCAGGGTCATTTATCCAGTAAGTGTCTGAGGCAGGAGTTGAGCTCGTCAGTTTCCTCACTCCTGGCCCATCACTCTATCAACTGTGCAATCTAGTTGTCAATAAGGAATGAATTTTTTGAGTAAGATTTTGCATATTTCACAAACTGTACTTTTTGTTACTATATATGGATCACATATTAATTAAGAGAAAGTCACAAATCTTCATTTTCAGAGGTTGCTATATAACTCATTATAATTTTGTTATATGCATTACAAATATGTAAGAGATCTGTGATTTTACCATTATTTGAAACTCCTGATGTGGGAAACTCACTGCACTTAAATTACCATCTAAGTATGACTTTAATAATACATCCTAGTGAATTAAATGAGGTACACAAAAGACAGGTAACTTGCTTTTGTTACACATGTTTCAGAGATAGGATGGGATCTCAAACCCTTTTTAATCTGAGGTTAGGACTCCCATCTATTATGCCATGCTTCTTCAATATGTGGAGGACAAAGATGATGGAAGTAAGACAAAAGGAGAAGGAAAAGGTGGAGGGGAAGGAGAGGAAGAATGAGGAGGAGAAAGAGGAGGAGAAGGAGAATAAGAATTATATGATGATGAAGATGAAGAAAAAAGAGAGAAAGAAGAGGAGGAAGAGGAAGGGGAAGAATAAACTTGATTACCTGCAATGGCTTCTCATGACGCAGTTTTATAATTGTCTTGAAAGAAGGAAATCACTCAACATAATGTAATGAAGTCCTAAGAAGCAGCACTGAACCCTTTTATGAGAAAGAACAAGCAGAAAAAATGAGAAAACTAACAGAAAATAGTGCAGATTTTTCAGACAATAGCTGGACAAAATTATCGCTCTCAGGGTAGAAAACCTTCTTCAATCTGGAAATCATGCCTTGAGCCATAAATTTTAGACATTTTTACAAAAACTTACAAACTTTTCCATAGCCCTGTATTAATTATCAAAATAGTTTATTCCCTTATGATCCTGGCCATTGGGTCAAATTCTGTCTTGAATACTTCCTATATTTTATCTAGTTCTCTTATGGGAAAGGACAAGAAGGATAGAAAATTAATAAACTCTCTCTTTTTATCCTACAAAAATGAATTTTCTGATTTTTATGTGCTGCCCCTACAATTTTTCAATGAAGGATGCAGATCCAAAATCAGCAAATTATGAGTTAAATTTTAGTTAATAATTAATTTCACATGAGGTACTGTGCTAGATACTCTGCTTGAACAATAGACAAAACCAACAGGAGAGATTCCTCAGTGACTTTTTTTTAATTTTCAGTAATTATTTGAAATATTTATATTCTCTTGGGAAATAAGATGCCTGAACAGCTCAAATAAAGTGATTTCTTATGGAATCCTAGATTCTAGTTAGTTAACCTTTCCAGTTTTCTTTGACATGAGAAAATTGCTTTTCTGTTATTGCATTTTTCACCTTGTTATTGAAAACATTTCATATATTGGTTGACTTTACTGTCTAAATACATTATAGAGAGCATAATAGAATATTTATTTTTAAAGAAGTGTATTTTTATTTTACTTTTTTCTTTTTACCCATTTTTCTATGTAAAGTTTTAAGTTCCAAAATCTATCCCTTCCCTCTCCCCTTTCTGAGATGGTGAGCAAATATGTAAAACATATCCATCTTAGTCATTTTGTATAAGAAGACTCTCGTAAAAGAAAAAAATGAAAGAAAGTAAAAAAAATGCATTGCTCCAGTCTGTATTCCATCAACCCCTGTCCTTTCTCTGGAGGCAGATAGTATGCTTCATCATTAAACCTTTGGGATTGTCTTGGATCATTGATCTGATAAAGAGCTAAATAATTTACAACCCTTCATCGAACAATACTGTTGTTGCTATGTACAACATTCTCCTGGTTCTTTTCCCTTCACTTAGCATCAGTTAATGGAAATCTTTTTAGGATTTTCTGAAATCATATTGCTTGCCATTTCTTTTAACACAATAATATTCTATCACAACCATTTACCACAAGTTATTTAGCCATACCCCAAATGATGGGCATTCCCTTGATTTCCAGTTCTTGGCCACCACAAAAAGAGCTGCTATAAATATTTTTGTACATGTGGGTCCTTTGCCCATTTTTATGATATCTTTGTAATACAGTCCTAGAAGTGATATGGTAGGATCAAAGAGTATGAACAGCTTTATAGCCCTTTGGGTATAGTTCCAAATTACTTTCCAGAATGGTTGATTCAGTTCACAACTCCAGCAGCAGTGTATTAGTGTCCCAGTTTTTCCACATCCCCTCCAATATCCAACATTTTCCTTTTTTTATCATATTAGCCAATCTGATAGGTGTGAGGTGATACTTCAGATTTGTTTTAACTAGCATTTCTCCAATCAATAGTGATTTAGAATATTTTTTCATACAGCAATAGATAATTTTAATTTCTTCATCTGAAAACTACTTGTTCATATCCTTTGACCTTTTATCAATTGGGGAATAACTTGTACTTTTTTTAATTTTACTCAGTTCTCCATATATCTGAGAATTGAGGACTTTATCAGAAATACTGGCTATAAAAATTGTTTCCCAGCTTTCTCCTTTTCCTTCTAATTTGGTAGCATTGGTTTTATTTGTGCAAAATTTTTTTTTTAATTTAATGCAATAAAATTGTCTATTTTGTATTTTATAATGTTCTCTATCTCTTGTTTGGTCATAACTTTTTCCTTTCTCTTCAGATAGGACAGGTAAACTATTCCTTGCTCTCCTTGTTTCTTGCTTATGGTATCACTCTTTATGTCTGAATCATGTACACATTCCAATCACTAATTTTCCTTCTTATAAATCCATGCCATTGATCAGGAAAGGAAAAAATAGAAGTTAGAGAATAAGAAGAGCTCTCAAAACATAAGTTGTAACCAAACTAATTCCATAGCACCATGTTGGTACATGAATGGCAGCAAATTAATGAAAGTGAAAATCCATGGGTGTTATTTTTTTAATTAATTTTATTTTCAGTGTTCTACAATCACTACCATATAACTAAAATTTTTTCCCTCCCTCCCTCCTCAATTCCCCATCCCTCCCCAAGACAGCATACAATTTGATATAGGTTCTATATATACATTTATTTCTATTCATGGGTGTTATTTTTAAGACCAGATATCTACAGTAGTAAGAGGCTATATCAAGAAAGTTTATTCTCCCTTCTCTGCTGGAGATTGCCTGGGGCATGTTATCCCACTAGTTCCCAAAGGCTTTATTAAATTCAGAGATAATCACTTTAAATATATATTGCACCAATTTACTAAGTTGTCACTAAATATGGTCCCAGGCATGAAGAGAAACTTTCTTCTCTGAAACTGGGAAATCTGCATAGTTAATGTCAACATTCCCTATTTAAAAAATCAGAAATAAAAAATAAAATAGGTTTTGAGTTTTAAAAAAACAAAATTATCTACTTGACTTATTAAAATAGCATATATTTAACAAGTTAAACATGCAAATGACATGTGATTATATTGCAATCTCTGAATCTATGATAATGAGATATTGCTTCATTATCAGTTAAAAGATTAATGCTTAAATTTTATATATGTGTATATGAATATATTTATTTCTAGAAGCACAAGTACGCCCCCTTCTGAAGAAAATGATTATTGGCATCAATGTTTCCCGTTAAGTAAACAACTCCCTATTTTTATGGTGTCTTATTTGGGAAGTTCTATTGGTGAGCTTTAATAGTTCTCTTGTTTTGAGAAATATTTCTATTCAGTGGCCCTTTTTCTCTGGAGATTTTTGGAATTAGATGAATTTTTGGTGGTGTAACATTTTCATAAATGAAACAGTAAAGAATCTTTTTTGCTATTGATTTTGTGGGAAAAAAGTAGAAGAGGCCATATCTACAAAGTACCAAATGCAAAGGAGGGCAAGCATCTTTCCAAAGAACTGGAGTTACTACACAATCAGGTTGAAAAATTTGGACAAAAACAAAGACTTCTTTCTCTTTAATTTAAAATAGTAGTGAGAACAGAAAGTCTTTGACATCCCACTTGGGGCAGTTCAACTTTGGTTTGCTAAATATTAGTGGCTGGTTAGAGTATTTATGATGCTTTCAAACTTATAAGTAATTGTAAATTCTGAAAAACTATACCACTGAAGTTTACCAATAAGCAGAGGTCACAGATATAAGCTTGCTGAGTCCTAGAATGTTATCCACCAGAAGGGACTTGATAGGGCATCATGTCCTACCCATAATTTTAAAGTTGGTGAAACTGATGACCAGATAGTGAAATAACTTTCCCCTACTCAAAGAAGGAGTTATTACCAGAAATATAAATAGAACAAATATCTAGCTTCCTTGCATATTTCGTTTTTATTACAGTATTTTTGTCTCAAGTTCTTTGCTTTAGCACATGGTTAACTATTGTTTGTTCTTCGTATTCGAAGAGGACCACATGACACTATTATCCTGGGGTCAAGATAGGGTAGTTTTGACTGTGACTGATCAGTCCAATATGAGCTCAGATTGCTTTACTACTGGTCAGGCACAAATAGTCCATTTGAGCACTAGGGATGGAGATATCCCTAGATTTGCACATCTCACATTTCCTTTGTGCTACTGAAATTCTGTTTTGCTTGTACAGCAGAGTTCCTTCTTTGATCGAGACACACCATGCTATGAAAGGTTACAAAGATGGGCATACTCCTTGACCCAGCAATACCTGTTCTAGGGTTGCATCTCAAAGAGATCATAAAATGGGAAAAGGATCCACATGTACAAAAATATTAATAGCAGCTCGTTTTGTGGTGGCCAAAACCTGGAAATTGAGGGGGTTGCCATAAATTTGGGAATGGCTTAACAAGTTGTGGGGTATAACTGTAATGGAATACTATTGTGATATAAGAAATGATGAACAGGCAGACTTGAACCTGAAAAGACTTATATGAACTGATGCTGAGTGAAGTGAACAGAGTTAGGAGAACATAGTACACAATAACAGCCATAGTGTATGAGGACTATTTTTGATAGAGTAAACCCTTCACCACAATGCAAGGACCTAAAACATTTCCAAAGGACTCATGATGCAAAATGCCATCCACGACCAGAGAAAGAATTGTAGAGTCAAAACACAGAATGAAACAGACTGTGTTCTCTTTTGTTATGTTTTGTTTTGTTTGGGTTTTTCTCATGATTGCTTCCATTTATTTTAATTCTTCTATGCAACATGACTACTCTAAAAGTGTATTTAATAAGAATATATGTGTAGAACCCTTGTAAGATTGCATGCCATCTGGGGGAGGGAGAGGGAGAAAATTTAAAACTTATGGACGTGATTGTGAAAAACGAAAAACAAATTAATTATAGAAAATAACAACCTATTGCTTACAATATCAATAAATAAACAGTTGTCAGGTCATTATTGAAACACTTTGAATTGTTGCTATCAGCATAAAACTGAATCTCATCTGCCTTCTCATTGAACTAAGAATTCTGTATTTTCCTAAGTTTTGCTTGAGTTTTACTTTTGATGAAGTTAAATACTACATTGTTAGAGAAGTTGAGCTGTCCTGCTGGTTAACCCTGTAGAGCTTTCATTTTTCATTAATAGCTTCTAAATTTCCTCATCATTTTCATCAAACCAATCCTGATGTTTGAGAGTGTTCTTTCTCAGAGGAGCGTATGTCATACTTAGCCACACCTTTTCTGCTCCACTGTTGTTAAAGGTATGCTGACTCAGCTTTTCTTCCAGGACAGCAATAAATTGTTCATGCATGGAGTAGGATGAGAGAGGAATCCATCATAACCTTAGAAGAAGGATCTCTAACTTACAAAGTTACTAAAACTTTATTTTAAGAAGAAAACTAATTTGCAAAACTTTTCAGGTGGAAAATTATGACAAGCAGTGGAATAGCGGAATGCCAGACTCAAAGTCAGGAAAGATCTGGATTAATCACTTAACCACTGAAAAATGCTATGAAAAAGTATATGTTTCAGTTGAGTTTCTTGCCTATATCAGTAGAGAGTTTCCAAATGAGGGGTTTCCATATATTGATAAAATTATAGGTCTAAGAGAAAATTTTTGAGAACAAATCAATCAGAATTGTCCAAGATAAGATGTTATAGAGATGTTATGACCTATATCTTTGTAAAAGTACCGATATTGATTAAACCATAGAGTTATTTTACATGCTAAAAAGATGAATGAATGTATCATTCAATAGTGGGTAAAAGTGGTCTTAGCTACCGTGGAAACAGGGTCTAAAATTATTGTTTTATGACTATAATTTAAGCATTCTTTGTACTATAATACATTGGTTCCAAATCAACTTATGCTTTTAAAAATGTAGAAAAGTTGTTTTTCGAAGGCTTACTTATTATATTGTTTTTACTCTACCATAGGCACTGAATCCAAGTTTGATGGTAAAAATTAATTTGGGAGGCCCACGTGCACACCAGGACTCTGAAAAACATATTTATATAGAAAGATGATGATGGTGATGACACTGATGACCGTGGTGATGAGTTATACCCTGAAATGATAATGTTCAATATGAAATGCTTGTCACTGTTTAGGGAAAATAACATTTCACTTGGAATCATGCTGTCTAAACTCTAGTCCAATACAAGCTAATAAGAATTTATTAAGTCCTTACTGCTGTTTTGGAAACAGGAATTACATTTCTTTTTCAAACATAGGGTAGAATGATAAAGTTTTAAATTATCCAACTCAACCCTGAAGTTTATAATCAGAGGAAGAAAGAGTAGTAGGGACCTTCCTTAAGCAGTGTTACAATTATAATTCTCTAGAATTTAAGGGACAAAGACAGATGGCTATGGAAGGATTTTGGAGAAGCATCCAATATTTTCTCATTAGACATCTTCGTAGAAATAGTTCTAAAAAGATGGATTTTCTATTTTTTGACAAATTTTCAAGGATCATAAAAAGTAAATCCTCAGAAATTTGAGCTAAGGTAATACATAGCCCCTGATGCATATTGGCATTCTGGGTGGCCTGAGGTCTTTTGATAATATGGTGTCAGCACAATATGATCTATCCACATAGTAGATAACATTGAAGACAGTGTAGAAAGCTTGGATTCAGGAAGTTATAAACCAGTGGGTCTTTAAATCTTTAAAACTTCACTAGAAAACTGACTAATAAAAGTACATTTGTAGATGTCAGTTGTCCTATGGTTTACAATCTCTCTCATGAATATACTCAGGATTAAATCTATCTTTGAGCAAACGTCATTATTTAACTATGAACTGTCCCCTTTGGGACCCTTATCTCTCACTGAGCTATTATACTCACTGTGGCAACAATTGTTTAATTTGCCCTTGTTTTCTACTGAATATGTTACAAGTCCATCCATTTTCTTGATGGGGATACCCTAGAACTTTACCCGCACATTTATTCCTTAAAACAGATCATATGTTCAACATACATAGATGGTACTGATTAAATTCACAGAAACTACAGCTACAATTATATTCAGTGTCAATTTCAACTAAAATATGCAGTAAGATCACCAACTCATATATAGACATTGCTGGTATTCACAATTGTGCAATGAACAATCTTTTATATTAAATAACCTTCATCACGCTTACTTACTTAGAGAGACTTAAAAAACTCCTCAGAATAATAATTATGTTGAATGATGGCATAATTTGGATCATAAAGGACCTCTAGTGGATTGTTTATTTCATTTCCACAGTGCAGATATTTCATATTGCTATATTACTAAGGTAGTTATATATACTATATATCAATATAAATTGTAAAAAATTAAGAAAATTATTCTCTTTCACTTTATTTTCATTACTGTAAGATCAAGAGAATGGTGGAGCTCTACCCAGTTTTGTAATTGTGATTAGTATCCCCAAGGAGGGTATTCTTCCTGAAATCCTCCCCACTTGTATGTCAGTCTTTCTGTCTGAGAACCAGAATGAACTTTGATTACCTGAAGAGTTCTTTGATAATTTTTAATTACCTGAATAGTTCATTTCAAATGGTATTTTTAAGAAAGAGATTGTTTTGCTGAGTCACAGGTATCTGTCACTCACTTATTCATTCTATGAGCATTTAATTACACATCCATGATGCACCATCTCTTTCTTCAAGAACTGGTAAGGACATTTAGCATAACCTATAGCATGACATCCGATAAAATTCATTCTTTTATTTTTATTTTGATATATAATTGAATCTATGTTCTCATTGATATGAGGAATTCTTCTAAAGATGGAATTTGCAATGTCTCCATAATTTCTTATTTTATGTGATTTTCATCCATATCTTCTGACCCACAAATCTGCTACAGAAAATCTAACCAACTTGCTAAGGTCTTGTCACTATATTCTTTTAAAATGTTTGTATATTAGGGAAGCAAACAGGCTTTATTTTCTTATCTCTTCTGATCTTATGTCTTTCTGATGATATTTCTAATTTTTTCCCAAATTTCCAAGTAATTATTCATTGTTGATATGGCCTAGGTTATACAAGCAAATCATGTCCAACTTTTTCAATTGCTCAGAATGGTTTCTCAGGCTTGGCTGTTCTATGTAACAGCAAAAGAATATTGTAAACAAAAATTGGCCCTTACTTCAAAGATAAACTCAGGGTCAATAAAAACATTGTATAATTTCACAAAGGCATTCTAACCTGCTTTTCTCTCTCATTCACTTCTGGGTCCATCACATTTCCATCCATGATGTCAGTCTAATAAATACAAATTGACAGATAAGTTCAATACATATTCCAATTTAAATGTATATCATTCTCTGGAAAATAAACATTTATCCATATTTTCCCCTATTCAGAAGTTAAAGGGAATATTTTTGAAGGATTACAGATCTTACTTAAGTGATTCTTCAATTTTCCTGAAATGCATTGTGATGAGTATATCACCCACAAATATGAGCATCTGGATAATATCACCATCCATTAGAAATACCTCTTCAATTTACTTTCTACTAGATGATGGTACTTGACAACTTTGGGGAGCATAATATGTCTCATCTCTCTAATTTATTACTCATTTCATAAGAATAATCATTTTGGGGGGTGGAGCCATGATGATGGAATAGAAAGACACACATAAACTGACTCTCCCCACATAGCCCATAAAATACCTGTAGAGAGGAATTCTCAACAAATTCTGGAGCAGCAGAACTGGAGAACAACAGAGTGGAGGAGATTTCTAGCGCAGTGCGACACAGGAAATGTCTGTTTCACCAGGCCCAGAGCAGAGCCCAGCCCAGCCTTGGCCAAGCAACACTGCTCTGGGAGGAGGACACCTCGAGGGCAGAATCTCCAGTAATGGTAGCAGAGTTTCACAGATCCCTCAACCCAAAGGCAAAAAAAAGGTCAGTGACAAAGCTTTTTCAGCTGGCTGGGAAGGGAGAAGGGCCTTCCCAGAGCTCCAGCTTTAGTCAGTGGCCACAGAGGCCACATCTGGCAGGCAACAGCAGTTCCCACAGCAGAACCTACAGTAGCCTGCATCCATTATTGTATTGTAAAACCCCTGGGGGCGCTGAGGAGCTGATACTTACCTCAGCCCTATGTAGAGGCCTTGCCTCCACCTAATTCCTGAGGGATCTGAGCATCTGATCTTTATCTCACACTGAATGGCTCATGCAGCTTATCTGAATCTCAGGCCCCAGTGCTGGCTAGGAGGAACTGGAGATCAGGTGGCTGTGGAGAGGTAACTGCTAAGATTCTGGGCACAAAAATCTCTTGCTGCTCCCAGACCAGTGTATATGTTTGATTGTGCCACCTTGGAGGAAGTGAGATCTTATCGATTCCCAAAGTATACCCTACTCTTGACAAAGGACCCAAAAGTCAAGTAACTGGTTGGGAAAATGTCCAAAGAAGGGGGGAAAAAGACTATAGAAGGTTACTTTCTTGGTGAACAGATATATTCTCCCATCTTTTCAGATGAGGAAGAACAATGCTTACTATCAGAGAAAGACACAAAAGTCAAGGCTTCTGTATCCCAAACATCCAGAACAAATATTCAATGGTCTCAGGCCATAGAAGAGCTCAAAAAGGATTTTAAAAATCAAGTAAGAGAGGTGGAGGAAAAATTGGGAAGAGAAATTAGAGAGATGCAAGAAAATAATGAGTCAACACCTTGTTAAAGAAGACCCCAAAAAATGCTGAAGAAAATAACATCTTTAAAAATAGGCTAACTCAATTGGCAAAAGAGGTCCAAAAAGTCAATGAGGAGAAGAATGTTTTAAAAAGTAGAATTAACCAAATGGAAAAAAAAAAGTTCAAAAGCTCACTGAAGAAAATAGTTTTTTAAAAATCAGAATGGAACAGATGGAGTCCAATGACTTTATGAGAAACTAAGAAATCACAAAACAAAACCAAAAGAATGAGAAAATGGAAGTGAATGTGAAATATCTCAATGGAAAAATAACGGACCTGGAAAATAGATCCAAGAGAGGCAATTTAAAAATTATGGGACTACCTGAAAGCCATGATCAAAAAAAAAGAGCCTGGACATCATCTTTCATGAAATTATCAAGGAAAACTGCCCTGATATTCTAGAACCAGGGGGCAAAATAAATATTGAAAGTATCCACTGAACATGCCCTGAAAGAGATTCAAGAAAAGAAACTCCTAGGAACATTGTGGCCAAATTCCAGAGTTCCCAGGTCAAGGAGAAAATATTGCATGCAGTTCAAAAGTAACAGTTCAAGTATTGTGGAAATACAATCAGGATAACACAAGATCTAGCAGCTTCTACATTAAGGGATTGAAGGGTGTGGAATGTGGTATTCCAGAAGTCAAAGGAACTAGAACTAAAGGCAAAAATCACCTATACAGCAAAAGTGAGCATAAAAAACTGGTCTTTTAATGAAATAGAGGACTTTCAAGCATTCTTGATGAAAAAACCAGAGCTGAAAAGAAAATTTGACTTTCAAACACAAGAATCAAGAGAAGCATGAAAAGGTAAACAGCAAAGAGAAATCATAAGGGACTTACTAAAGTTGAACTGTTTACTTTCCTACATGGAAAGACAGTATTTGTAACTTTTGAAAACTTTTTTCAG
>CM053772.1:43365453-43398155 GCA_028658325.1 Potorous gilbertii | reverse complement strand
GGGTAAGGGAAGGGAGGGATGATAGAAGAGAGGGCAGATTGGCGATATGGGTAATTAGACTGTCCAGTGTATGGGGGAGGGGGGAGGGAACAAATGTGGAAAAAATTTTGGAACCCAAAATCTTGTGAAAATGAATGTAAAAAGTTAAATAAATTTATTTAAAAAAAAATGCAATTGGCCAGATAGAAAAAAAAAATCCACTGAAGGAAACAACTCATTAAAACGTAAAATTTATCAAATGTAAGAGGAGGTATAAGATCCAACTGAAGAAAATCAAACTAGCAGAGCCAAAGTGGCACAATAAAGGCAGGTACCCTCCTGAGCTCTCCCCTAACCCTCTCTAAATATCTTTAAAAATGCCTCTAAAAAAATTCTAGAGCAGCAGAACCTACAAAATGACAAAGTAAAACAAATTTCCAGGCAAAGACAATTTGGAAGGTCCACAGGAAATGTGAACAGGGTGAATGAGGAAAAAAGTCCTGCACAGGCTTTGCCAACACAAATCTGGCCCCAGAGAATCCAGAATAGGCTGGCATCATTGATGGTTTCCAGACCTCTCAGCCATGAGACACCAAAAACAACTTAGAAGGTCAACAGGAAAGGTTTGTCACACCTGAGTGAGAGTGGAAACACAACCCAGCATAGGCCACATCAACAGAGACACAGCCCCATTCAATCAGGAGCAGTCCTAGGTCATGACTGAATCAACAATGGAAGTGACAGTGGCTGCCTCCAGAGCTCCCAACCCACAGATGTAAAAGGGGTCTAATAATTATTCAGAAGGAGTTTGAATGGATCTTTTTGCTAGCATTCAGGCAGGACTTTTATTTTGCACAAACACTCAGATTCAGGCCGCAGTCCTGAATGGTAGTCTCAGGACAAGGAGGAGCATTAACATAGCAGAGTTTGAGATAGCAGTGATGCAGAGCCCATCCTCACAGTTCCAGGGCAGAAAAGGGTGCTTGTGGTCACTCATAGACCAGAGTACAGGCCAGGAGTGTAATGAACACTTCTCCTTGAATCATAAAATCTTGGAGGAACTAACCTCATAAGATTGTAGAAGTATCTCTGAAAACAGCTTCACAAAATCCCTGGAACTTAGGACAGTGCACCCTCCACCCTGGAAGCAGATCCCTATTTTAATAAAGAGTTAAAAATCAACTAATAGGCGAGGAAAATGAGCACAAAACAAAAAGAAATTGTCTAGAGAATGTTACTGTGTTGACAAAGAATATCAAGACACACTCAAAAGACAACAAAGTGAAAGCTCCTACATCTGAAACCTACAAAAGATATGCAATGGTCATAGACCATGGAGGAGCTCGAAAAAGAGTTTGAAAATCATGTAAGAGAAATAGAGGAAAAATTGGGAAGAGAAATGAGACTGGTGCAAGAGAATCATGAAAAACAAGTCAACAGCCTGGTAATGGAGACACAAAAAATACAGAAGAAAATAACACTTAATAAAACAGTCTAGGTCAAATGGTAAAAGAGCCAATGAGGAGAGGAATACCTTAGAAATTATAATTTGCCAAATGGACAAGGAGGTCCAAAAGTTCACCGAATAAAATAATTCCTTAAAAATTAGAATAAAGAAAATGAGAGCTAATGACTTTATAATAAATTTAAAAAACAACAAAAGAAAACCAAAATAATGAAAAAATGTCAAATATCTCATTGAAAAAAATAACGAACCTGGAAAATAGATGCAGAGGAGATAAGTTAAAAAATATTAGACTAACTGAAATCTACCATCAGAAGAAAGAGTGTAAAAATCATCTTTCAAGAAATTATCAAGAAAAACTGCCTTAATATTCTAGAACCAAAATGTGAAATAGAAAGTATACACTGATCACCTCCTGAAAAAGATTCCAAAATGAAACATATTGTAGTGAATTCCAGAATTTTTAGGCCAAGGAGAAAATATTGCAAGCAGTCAGAAAGAAAAATTTAAATATCAGAGAACCATAGTCAGAATTATGCAGGATCTATCAGCTTCTACTTTAAAGGATCAGAGTGCATGCAGTATGATACTCTGGAAGGCAAGGGAGCTAGATCAGAATTACAATCAGGAATCACTTACCCAGCAAAACATAGTATAATCTTTCTGGAGGAAAAATGGACACTCAATGACAGAGAGGACTTGATGATGAACATTCTTGATGAAAAGACCAGAGCCAAATAGAAAATCTGATCTTCAATTATAAGATTGAAGAGAAACAAGAAGGAAAACAGAAATAGGAAATCATTAGGGACTTAGTTTAAACTACTTACATGGGAAGATGATATGTGTAACAAGATTTTTCTCATTATTAGGGTAGTTAGAGTATATATATATATATATATATATATATATATATATATATATATATATAGAGAGAGAGAGAGAGAGAGAGAGAGAGAGAGAGAGAGGACATAGGTGTGAGTTGAAAATGAAGTCATGATATCGAAAAAAATAAAATTAAGGGGTGAGAGAGTAACATACTTGGAAAAAGAGAACCGGACAGGTTGAATGGGGTAAATTATCTCACATAATATAGGTAAGTTAAAGTTTCTACAATGTAGAGGAAGAGTGGGGGAGGTGAGAGAGAGTGAGTGAACTTTACTCTCATCAGAACTGTCTCAAAAAGGAATAGCATATGCATGTAATTGGGTATAGAAATCTATCTTACAGTACATAAAAGTAAAAGGAGAAGAGGGTAAGAGAAAAGCGGGTGATAGAATAAAGGGTAGCTTGTGGGAGGGGATAGTCAGAAGCAGAACACTTTTGAGAAGGGACAGGGTGAAGGAGACAGAAAATAGAATAAATTATGCACTAAGATGGAGGGAAATACAATTAGCAAGAGTAACTATGAAAAAAATGTAATCCAGTATCTCCAATAAAGTCTTCATTTCTTAAAATAGAGAACTGAATCAAATTTATAAAAATAAGAGCCATCCCCCAATTGATAATCAAAAGATATCATCAATTTTCAGATACAGTAATCCAAGCTGTCAATAGCCATATGGGGAAAAATACTCTAAATCACTATTGATTGGAGAAATGCAAATTAAAACAATTCTGAGGTGCCACATCATTCCTATTAGATTGACTAATAGGCCTCTAGCAGCAAACATCCTGACATATCCAAGATGGCCTGCTAGCACAGATTCTTAGATCTGCTTTTCTAAAAGGAAAGCAACAACTAAGGGGTCAACAATCCTCTTCAATCGTATATACCAACAGAGAATATACAAGCAGAGAAATAAAAACCAAGAAACAGGGCTTCTAACTATCTGACCATAAGCATCTCATACATCACAGATCAACAGAGACTGTCTGACCATTACATACATACATAGTAACCAGAGAGAGAAGGACCGACATCAGGGTTTTCAAAGCTGGGGGAAGGGGTGGGTTTCCTTAATGGCAACCCCGAGTCTCATTTGGCACATGAACCTTCTTCCAAAGAGTAAACCCCCAAAGCAAAACCTCACCTCAGGGTATATGTACACTTTTCAGAGCAAGGAGGCATGACTCTCATGACCCAGGGCCTCATTAGCAGTTTATTAAAGGTGTGGGCCTTCTTACAAAACTAGCCTCCCCCTAATCAAGCTTTACTTAATGAGCTCCCCCTGATGCCCATTAATAGGCATGGAAGATCTTTTAACTCCCATTAATATTACATAGGACAGAAAAGGAAAATGACTAATGTTGGAGGGGATGTGAGGAAAATGAGACATTAATGCACTCTTGTGGAGTTGTGAACTGATTCAACCATTCTGTAGAGCAATTTGGAACAATGCCCAAAAGGCTATAAAAGCATGTACCCTTTGACCTAGCAATATCACTGCTATGTCTATATCCCAAAAGAGATTTTAAAAAGGACTTATATGTACAAAATATTTATTGTTGCTTATTTCTGGGAGTAAAGGAATAGAAATTAAGTGGAATTCCCTTAATTGAGGAATGGTTGAGCAAGTTGTGGTATATGATTGTAATGGAATATTATTGTACTATAAGAAGTGGTGAGCAAGATGCTTTCAGAAAAACCTGAAAATACTTGCATGGGCTTCTATAAAGTGAAGTGTACTATTTACAAAGTAAGAACAATATTGTAGGATGATCAGCTGTGAATGACTTACCTATTCTCAGCGATATAAAGATGTTGTCTAAATACAAATTGAAGTATTCTTTTTAAACTTTATTTTTCTTGAGTTTTTTTTATTTGTATTTTCTTTGGCAACATGATTATTTAGGAATGTGCTTTGCATGACTGCACATGTATATAGCCTATCTTGAACTGTTTGCTTTCTTAATGAGTAGTGGGAGGGAGAAAGGAAGGGAGAGAATTTGGAACTCAAGATTTTGAAAACAAATGTTAAAAATTGTTTTTATGTGTTACTGGGGGGAAATAAAAATAAAATACTTTTAAAAAAATAGAATTGGGCAAGCAGAATCTAATGACCTTAAGAGTCACCAGGAATAAGTTCAACACATTCAAAAGGATTAAAACAATAGGAGAAAACATAAAATGCCTCATTGGAAAAAACAGCTGACCTGGAAAATAGATCCAGGAGAGAAAAATTTTAAATTATTGGTCTACCTGAAGACCATGATAAAAAAAAATAGCCGAGACAGCGTCTTTCAAGAAATCACCCAGGAAAATTGCCCTGATAACCTAGAATCATCTACTGAACTTGAGCATAATCTGTCAGGGGGGT
Source organism: Potorous gilbertii (assembly GCA_028658325.1). NCBI lineage: Eukaryota > Metazoa > Chordata > Mammalia > Diprotodontia > Potoroidae > Potorous > Potorous gilbertii. The sequence continues at coordinate 43,393,451 of CM053772.1, read as the reverse complement.
AGATGTAGATGGATGTTCAATAAAATAAAGGACTTTGAAATCTTCCTTATGAAAAGATCAGAGTTCAATAGAAAATTTGATTTTCAAATACAAAACTCGGTGAAAGTGTGAAAAGGTAAATAGGAAAGAAAAAAGATTATTCAATAAGAGTATGCTGTTTACATTCCTACATGGGAAAATGATACTTGTAACTCCTGAAAACTACCTTTATTGAAGTAGTTAAAAGGAGTATACATAGATTGTATAGGCATAAGTTGAATTTGATGTGATGAAATAAAAAAAATAATAAAGAGCTAAAGGAAAGGATTATACTGGGAGAAGAGTAAAGAGGAAAGCCAAATTGGGTGAATTACATCACATGAAGAAACACAAAATACCAATCACAGTAGAGGGAAAGACGAGAGGGGGTGAGTTGTTACTCTCATTGAATTTGGCTCAAAGAGAAAATAAAATCCATTCAGTTGGTTATAGAAATCTGTCTTACCATATGGGCAGTAGAAAGAGAAAAAGGAAAGAAAGAAGGGAGTGAATGGATAGTAAAGGAGAAGAGAAAAGACCGGGGGACTGATAGAAGGGAGGGCAGATTGAGAGAGGCAGGAGTCAGAAGCAAAACATTGGTGAGGAGGGAAAGGGTGAAAGGGGAAAGTATAAACTGGGAGAAAATAGGGTAAAGAGAAAGACAGTTAGGTATCATAACTGTGAGTGTGAATGGAATTAATGTTCCTGTAAAACAGAAGAAAATAACAGAGTGAATTAAAAACCAGAATCCTAAAATATGTTGTTTTCAAGAAACACATTTGAGGCAGAGAGGTATACACAGAGTAAAGGTAAAAGGCCAGAGGCATAATAGGTTATGTTTTGGCTGAGGTAAAAATAAAAAATAAAAAAAAAAAAAGCAGGAGAGGCAATCCTGATCTCAGACAAAGCAAAACCAAAAATACTTATAATTAAAAGAGATAAGAAAGGCAACTACACCTTGCGAAAAGATGTCATAGACACTGAAGTGATATCAATGGTAGTCATATATACATACACCAAGTGGTATAGCATCCAAACTCAAGAAAAATAAAGTTTAAAAAGAATGCTTCAATTTGTATTTAGACAACATCTTTTTATCACTGAGAATAGCTAAGTCATTCACAGCTGATCATCCTACCATATTGCTTTTACTTTGTAAATAGTACATTTCACTTTACAGCAGCCCATGCAAGTTAAGAGAGTTAGAGGAAGAGATAGAAAAGAAAACTATCCCACTGGGTAGGCCAAGATAATATAAATAAATAATGATAAATAATATAAATAAATATGACAATTCTAACTAAATTAATTTTCTTATTCAGTGCCATGCCAATCAAATTACCAAAAATCCTTTTATAGAGCTAACAAAAATAATAACGAAATTCATCTGTAAGAACAAAAGGTCCAGAATATCAAGACAGTTAATGAAGAGAAATACAAAGGAAAGCAGCCTAGCTCTTCTAGGTCTAAAGCCATATTATAAAGCAGCTGTCATAAAAACAATTGGTCACTGTCTAAGAAATAGAAAAGTGCATTAGTGGAATATATTAGGTACACAAGACACAGCAGTCAATGACTATAGTAATCTGCTGTTTGAGAAAACCAAAAACTCCAGCTTCTGGGATAAGAACTCACTATTTAACAAAAATTGCTGGGAAAATTGGAAAGCATTACACCAATTAAACTAGGCATAGACCAATGTTTTACACTTTATCTCTGTTTCAAATCTAAATGGGACTTTATGTATCACAAAAATATTCCAAAAGAATTTGTCAAATGGATCTGGAAAAAACAAAAGAATTCATGATATAATTTGAAAGTACTTTAGATTTAAAGTCATGAAATCTGGTCTTGAATCTCAACTACAATATTCACCTTTGTGACAGTGGGAAAGTACTTAATTTCTCTTGATGACAGTTTCCCCTCATTTAAAATAAGGTAGCTGGAATAGATGATTTCTTAGATCCTTCCAATTTTAAATCTGTGATCCTATCAATAAAAAGTAGACTTAAAAAATTTACAAAAGTTGTAATCTAATACTTAATTGACAAAGTTCTCAATGTTCTTGCATTGCAGTGAAACTTATGTAATGAAATCAATTGTATATGACATAAAAGGGATAAATTATATAGAGATGCTAACAAAATCCCTCAAACTTAGTCAAATTTGATATTCAATGAAGTCAGTGTCAAGGTAGGGACATGTAATGTTAAAGAGAGTTAATGCCAACAAAATGGTCACTATTTCCAAGTAGAGGTTCAACTAAGCCTGATATTCTCTTTGCTTGAGGTTAATTTGTCTTAAGAAAATTCCATTTTTGTGGGTATTTTTATAGTGTTACAGTGCTTTGAAATAACTTATTCTTTCAAATAATGTACTTATGCCACCTTTCTGTAAGTATATTAACTTGTTCAGCAAAACCTCTCTTGTAGTTACTGAAAAGATAAACTTCAGCCCAATACAAATTTAATTGTAATACATTCCAAATTAGTGAGGTCTAAATTAATAAGATTTTGTGATATTTAATATTTTAATGATACAACTGATTTCCTTTTTTATTCATTCAAAATTCTATTTATTTCTGCATTTTCTTTGAGCAGGAGAAACCATCACTTTTTAAAACAAAAGTGATTTTCCATTTATAATCAGTAGAAAGCAACAAAACTGAAACATTGAGCTTTTGAGAATATCAGTTCCCTTTGACTAGAATGTGACTTAATTGACATGGAGTAAGTAAATCTGACTTTGAAAGAAAATTTGCCAGTGAGTTCTTGAAAACAGCATCAGCGGATTCAATAGCATCATCAGTCTTGTCAAGCAAGGGTACGGAAGTAGTTGTAGTATTAAAAATTTCTGACAGTTGGAAAGATAGAAATAGATGGAGAGAAACTAAAGCAAATATTGAATCCATGGGAGAGTATATGGTTATCAAATAACTCTTATTAATTTTTGGTAGAACTGTGATATTTTCAATGTAGGAAGTTCCACATGATTTTTTCCCTTCCTCTCTCTCTCCTTCCCTCCCTTCCTTCCTTTTTCCCATCTTTCCTTTCCTTCCTCCCTTTTCCCTTCCTTCTTCCTTTATTTTTCCTTCCTTCCTTCTTTCCTTCCTTCCTTTTTTTCTTTCTCTCTCCCTTAGTAATGAAAACTAGCTCCTTCTAAGTCACATAGTCACAGAAAGTAGCCTAGAGGACCAGTAAGCTCAATGACTTTCCTAGATAGCCAAAATGTACAAGAAATGACCTTAAAGCAAAATCTTAACTCTAAAGTTAGTTGATACTCAAGTATGGTGCTTCTCTTGATTTGCATTTCCTTAAAGATACTATATGCAGCTACTCAAATATCTTCCGTAACATTTTATATCAGACATTTCCATTGATTTAAATTCCCTTAGTTCTTTAAAGAAGAATACTAACTAGTCATTGATTGAATAGTGAGTTAGTTGAAGGGACTCATCATTTGGTGAAAAGCTATAGGGTAACAAAAATGAGTGGGATTGTAAATTCACTTGGTTATGAATGAATCTATATTTTTAGAGTTACAGATGAATAAGAGAATTGTTTTAGCCAGTCTTTTTCCTAAGGCAAAGTTTTCATGTATTTGCCATTCATTGTTTTGTTTTAATACTTTAAATAAATTCTATTTTGAAAAGAAGATCATTTGAATTCCCTGTAACCAATTCAATTCAACAAATACTTTAAGCACATACTACATCCAAGGAACTGAAATAGTCCTTGCCTTCAAGGCGTTTGCATTCTAATTATGGGATGTGGCGTACACTTGAATACTTAAACTTTCTTTTGTGTCTGTTATCTCATCCCTATGGATCTTCTTCCGAACAATACAGTTGATAACACATATCTTTCTTCCCATTCTGTGTAATTCTTGTCCACCCCCTTATAGTAGTTATGGAACAGGTTCTTCATTACCTTCTGATGATTAGGGGTACCAGTGGATCTCACTGTCTGGTCAGTGTTCATCCCTCACTCTATCTAAATCATCATAGTCCTAGAAAAACTATATCTGACACTGAAATAATTGACAAATTGTAGTCACTTCTATTTTTTTATTATTTATAATTTTTGGACCAAAGGATGGGGTACAACTGGAGGAAATGACTGCTCAAATTTGACGGAACAGGCTAATAGGTCAAATTTAAGCTAATGTAGGACTCCTCTTTAGGGGAGATGTGTACTAATCAAGCATTCCCAGTGAATAATACATAGGAAATTAGGTAACCCTAACAATTGGATAGCTAAAGATAATCTGGAGTAGAAATGTGACATGCAGGAGGAAGCAACAGAGATATAGGACCCAGAGAGAACAGTGGAGAGTAATATCTAGGAAGAAGTAGGAGATTTGTGATGACATCGCCATGATCCATCAGCAGATCTTCAGATATAGAGGTAGAATTCATTCCATTATTTATGAAACTTTACCATATCTGTTCACAGGAAACACTTTTATGTACCCTACATGTGAATTCCATATAAAAACCTTCTCTTCATGTCGAAGATATGTCTGTTTGCAGGAGAACTGGCTCAAGTTTTATGGAGGATATTATGTGAAAATTTTATTCCTATTACAGTTTTATCAAATGTCTTTGTTTTTGGCTAAGTTTTCTGGTTGGTCAGTGGCAAAATTAGGAGTCTTGTAAGCTATGGTTGGGAGTGGTTTCTGACTCACAAAGTATCTAGGATAGCTCTCTGAGGTCTTATGGATGAACTGATTTCTCATTGGTAGATAAAGCTATAATATTTTGCTGATATATTTTAATACAATTTAAAATTTAATTTTATTAAATGGTATAGATAAATTCCGCAAAAACTGGAGAAAAAGAAAAGGAAAGAAAAAGACAAAGTAGTGGTCTCCATTTTCATCATGGAAAAATTCAAAATGAATTCTCATCTCACTGAAAGGAGAACTGCTAAAATGTTTCTTCCTAGAAATTCTTAATTACTTCCCAGAACTAGAACTGCTTCTTTCTCAGCTTGAATTTTCAAAATTTCTAAGGATAATAGAACAAGAGTCATTACCAACTTTTCAGCATATTAAAGGAGCAGTCATTTGTGCTAAGCATTTCCCTTGGTCATATCCATTCCCTCTCTAACTGAAATCTAGATTCAGTCATCAATCAATCAATCAATATTTATTAAGAACCTACTAAGTGTCAGGCACTGTACTATGTTTTGGGGATACAAAATGTAGCAAAAGATAGTTCCTGTCCTCAAGGAGTTTATAAGCTGATGTGAGAACAACATGAAATGGATATATACAAAATGAGTTCCATACAGGACAAAAAGGAAATAATTAATAGAAAGAAAACATTGACATTAAGAGGAATTTGAAGAGGTCTTCTGTAGAAGGTGGGATTTTACTTGAGACTTAAAGGAATCCATGGAAGTCAGTAATCAAAATGGAGGAATGAGACCATTCTAGGCAACGGGAGAAAGCCAACAAGAATGGCTAGAGCCAAAAGATGAAATGTCTTGTTTGTGGAACAGTCAAGTAGATCAGTGTCCTTGAAATGAAGTGTATATGTTGGGGAATAATGTATAAGAAGACTGGAAATATAGAAAGAGAATAAATTAAGAAGGGCTTTGAATGCCAAAATGAACATTCATTAGTTTAGTAAACTATTAAAAAGAACGATATAGTTATCACTGACTTTTAGAGAACATAATTCATGTGATTATTGTTCATCTGTTTGCCATTTGGGGACTATTTTGAGATGTTTTCATTGTTCCTCTATTTTTTCTCCCCCCACCACCAAGCGTATAGACACATGCACACATATATACACAACAATGCCGGATTTTTTGTTTTATTGATGTTGTTTTCTACTCTTTCCAATCCAGTGAAGAAAACACATTTTAATCATATCTAGATTGTCTTCAGAAGTACAATTTAGGTTTTCAAATTTATTTACTATTAGACCTTACTTACGATTTAATGATTGATAGTATAGAGAAACTAAAGCAAATATTGAATCCATGGGAGTGTATACAGTAATCAAATAACTCTTATTAATTTTTGGTAAAACTGTGATTGTCTTCAGACTAAAAAACTCGTATATTCATTTCACACCTTATCTTCCTGACTTTCTGTGTTCAGCTTCATGTTTTTGGTGTGACTTATCACACCCAATCATACTGGAGGATTTTTCATTTTCTCCTAGAGCTAAGATTTGCCATGATCAGGGCTTTATCATTTTTTCACCTTTAGAAGTATTTCACTTAATTTTTTTTATTCATTAGAAATTTTTCTCTTGTATTATCTTTATGTTGTATATCTGTAATTAACTTCCTTTTGAATCTCTCATATATTCCATTTGACACTTGGAAAATGGTCACCTAAAATTAATCCAGACATGTAAGAACTGGAGCTATATTCCCAGTAGATTATTGATCAAAGAATATGAAGAGAAAGAAATAAAAAGAAGAAATCCAAGCTTTTAACAATTATGGGAAGAAATGCCCCAATTCACTAATAATTAGAAAAAAACAAATTAAAACAACTATATGGTTCATTCTCATAACTATCTGATTGTTAAAGATGACAAAAAAGAAAAATTAGAATTGCTAAAAAGGCTATGGGATTATAGTTCATGTTTAGGGGAGCTGTGCATTAATTCAGTCGTGTAAAATAATGTGCCTCCAAGAAGCTGTAGCATGAAGAGTGATCACACTCTGCAAAACAATCTTGGCAAGTGGACTAAACCAGGTACCCAACAGGCCTCAAATGCATTAATGAATTAGGGAGAGACCCATCCCAAGTATTTGAAGACTTCCTCTGGCAGAATGTCCAGATGTGAACAATTTGTCCCAATGGCCATGAAGGCAGATGAATTAGCTTCAATGGAGTGCTAAGCACTTGGTCACATATCAAAAACTCCAAGGTGCATCCTGGATCATCACCAGTCATCTTGACATTCATCCTGCCACTGAACTTCAATGATTCTGGAAGAGTGAGGTTGATGACATTGTGCAACACTGCCTTACTTAAATCCAATTCACAAATCAGTTAAGACACTCTCCTGTGATGTTATTTGGTGATCTTTGAAACAATAGATGAACAGCAAAACAATTTGGAATTGTGTACAGAGTGTTACTAAACAGTGTATGCCCTTTGATCCAGATATATCATTGCTCAACCCCTATACCTAATGAGATAAAGAAAGAAAAAGGGATCCATATTTATAAATGCAAAGAAATCTACTGTCTATATCAAAGAAGTGGAAACAAAAGGGGACATATCACCTGAAGAATGACTAAGCAAATATTGTTACATGGATGAATGGGATATTAGTTATAATTATAGTTTCAGAGAAACTTAAGTAGACCTGTAAAAACAGATGCAGTTTAATGATCAAAATCAAGAGAACAATTAATACAATAATAAAAAATATTATAGGAACCAATAGATGGCCAAGTGGATAGAAAACTGGATCTGAAGTCAAGAAGGCTCATCTTCCTGAGTTCAAATCCAGCCTCAGAGACTTACTAGCTGTATGACTTTGGGCAAGTCACTTAATCCTGTTTGCCTTAGTTTCCTCATTTTCAAGATGAACCGAAGAAGAAAATATTCTGGTCTCTCTAACAAGAAAATCCCAAATGGGATCAAGGAGAGTCAGACGTGACTTAACCACAACAACAGCATAAAAATTGTAAAGGAAAAAAAAACATGAACTATTTTTAAAGCAATGATCAACGCAGTAACTAAACATCATTCCATAGAATGGATTGATCACACTTTGACAGAGTGAGGTGATGGATTCAAGGTGCAGAATACATATATTTTTAAGCATGTTTAATGCTGTCATTAGTTTTGACTATGTAAATTTGTTACAATGATTTTTTTTTAATTGAGTGGAGGGAGACGAACAAGTGAGAGGAAGGCTAATGATTGAATTGACAAAGAGAAAAGAGAAAAAGAAAAGAGGTTAATAGTATTTTTAAATTCTAAGAATGGAAGGAAAATAGGAAGGAAAGATAATGAGCAATAGTTTTTTATGTTATATTCATTGTGTACTTAAAAGGCAAAACAATTTTTACATAATAGAGATTTAGAGTTTCACATATAATCTTATTTTACTCTTTTCCTTTGTCTTAGGGAATAGTCATTTCATTTTCTGTTTGCTAAGTTCTGAATTATAACACAAATTCTAATTTTGAGAAAAGACAAATGCATTCAAGTGGACCATTCACTTATATCCTAAGGGTTAAAGAGTCTCTCTAAAGAACGTTTTTTGAAAACTGATCAAAGAAGTCATTCATGCTAGTAATAGCTGGTATTAAATTCCTAAGGAAAGACATCCATAATCATAGCTAATCCACGTGAACTGTTTGTTCACAGCCCACATGAGCCCACACTAGGTCACAGATGATTCAGAAGAGAACACAGTGGACTTTACATAACTGTGACAGGCTTTGGAAAGATTAATTGAGCTTATCGCTTATTGATATTTCCAGTTTGCTCTCTAATCTAACAGGGATTACCCAGGCTATGCCTAAATCCTAGTAGGTTGTTTCCCACTTGGCTCAGACCTTTGGATCCTAGCACTCTGTAGACATGATTACACCAACCTCATCTGGCTTTTAAATTTGTGTGTGCTCTCCTCTAAACTCAAGCTTCACCTTCTTCAGCTCTTCCCTATCCAAATATTTGCCTATTCCTCAAATGTGTGGCCATTCATAAAGTGGTAAAAGAGCAGCCACTCAAGCCTTTTTATTGGTTTCTCATGTCCTATAGCCTGATTTACCTTACATGAGTCATTCATTCCATTCAGGTTCTTGGAACTCTTTCTTTCTGCTTACAACACCTCAAACCTTGTCTTGTTTCTATCATTCCATCGTACTCCAAGAAGCCTCTTCAGCTGGCTACAGTTATATGAGGCTTTTCTCTATACCTTCTTTTCTAGACACACACAGTTGTCTAATGGCTTGAGATAATGCCACATAAAGCAGCAGCACTGTAAACAATAATAAGCAACCTGAACTAGCTTGTTGACGATCAACATACTTCTACCCCATCACACCTGTTTCACCCCAATAATTCTAAACTCTTGGTTGCCATTGCTCAAACTTCATTCTCCATCCACCATGTTTCCTTATTCACATCCTCCACAACCTAACCCTAAACCCTAACCTTTTACTCTAATGCTACCTAACCCTTCTATTGAGTTCTCTGGAATGGCTTCTTCAGAGGTAACAAACTAGATTTCATACTCCTTCTTCTCAAGACATGGCTTCCTCCTGAGTAAACAGTTTCCTTGGCACGTGTTGCACTTCCACTCATATAACTGATTCAGTGATCATGATGGAGGAGCTAGACTACTACTTCCAACTACCTCTTTGAGGATTTCCTTCTACCAATATCACTCGGAAATATCTCTTTAGAGCTGCATTTAATAAATATTTATCACCCAATCAAGATTCTGATAACCATCATCTAAAATCGTCTAGAACATGCCCCTTTCTCCCTCAATGAGCTCAAAGTCTGACTCATTGTGTTTCTTTCTTCCAAAACACTTGTACTCATACTAAGAGACCTTTCAACATACACATTGATACTCCTTCAAATATTTTAACCCCAACTTATTCATCTTATTCATTTCCCATGACTCATTTATCCTTGTCACTGCAGCTATACAGCAGAATGTTTATGTTTGTTTTCTTTCCATCATCCACAGAGGTACCACTTCTTTGTTCATAAATTCTAAATTTCTATTATCTTATTATAATATGCTGTCATTCCACCTCATCCTCTGCCTTGTAACCCCTAACCTGGTTCTCTATCTTCACTAATTCTCAGTCTCTCAAGTCTTCTTTCATTCCCCAGGTCATGAATATTATACTGCTTATACTTTCTTCCCTTGTCCATTTTAACCCCATTAGTGAACCAGTTAAATTCTATACTACCCTCTTCTCTCATGTCTTATCAAAGATCCTGCCCAGTCAAGCCTCAGCTCTAGACTACTTCCACTCTGTTCCTTTTAATCTTACTTCTTTACTATTTCATGAAATTGTGCTGGTTTATGCTACATAATCTTGACTGGTCCCGTATTACTGCAAGGCAATCCTTTCCTACCTCCTAACTTATCTCACATATCAATCACCACAATAGTTTTCCCAAACCTTTTTATCTCTCCTCAAACTTCCCATATTTCCTTCTTTCCACACTCCTAGCTAAGAACCTTTCCTCATATTTCATTGAAAAAAATTGAAGGAAATCACAAAGATCTTCTTTTGCTTCCCTATTCATCACCTAACATTACCTAGATGCTCTCTGGTGTCACATAGAGATAGTCCTCTTTACTAATGCAAGCCCTTCTACATGAACAAAGGATCCTCTTCTACCTTGCCTTCTGCAGTAGCATGTCCACCCCTTTATCATCTCCCCTTTCTTACTTATCTTCAGTTTCTCCCTGACTGCTGGTTGCTTCCCTACTGCTTACAAACTGGCCTGTGGTTCACACATCCTCAAAAATCTTTCACTTTGTCCATCACTATTAGGCATAGTCCTATATCTTTCCTCTCTTTTGTGGTTAAACTCCTTAAGAAATCTGACTACAATCAGTATTTTCACTTCCTTTCCACTCAGTCTCTTCTTAACTCTTTGAGGTATGACTTCCTCCTCCATCATTCAGCTGAAACTGCTTTCTCCAAGATACTAAGAATCTCGTCACTGATAAATCTAATGTCTTTTTGCTTAGTTCTTATTATTCTTGACTTCTCTTCAGCCTTTGATAATTTTTACCACTGTCTTCTCCATGAAAATCTTTTGTGTCTAGATTTTCATGACATTTCTTCTTCTTGGTTGTCCCATCTGACAGTTTCTTCTCTGTATGCTTTGCTGCATTTTCATCAGTGACAAAACCACTAACCATGGGTGTCACCCAATATCTTGGGCCTTCTCTTTCTGTATTATAATTGATTATCTCAAAACTCACACTATTTCAATTATAATCTCTATGCAGATGACTCTGAGATCTGTTTATTTAGGCTTAGCCTCTCTTACAAGTTCCAGTCTCACCTCCCCAACTATCTATGAGACATCTCAATGTCCTGTGGACATCCTGAATTCAACATATCCAAATTCATCATCTCTCTGCCCAAATCCTCCAGTTTTCTAATTTCTTATAGCTATTGTATGTACCACTATTGTTCCAATCACCCAGGTTCACAATCTAGGTGTCGTTCTCAGTTCCTCACTCTCTCTTTCACTCCCTGTATGCAATCAAGTGTTAAGTCTTGTTTTTGAGATGAATAAATATTTTTAAATGATAAATGAGTCACTATTAATATTACTAAATGAATTTTAATGTTACAGGAGACTCCCTATCGCATTTAATTTTATTTACCAATCTTTGATTATTTAGTAAGCAGGTCATAAAAGAAACTGCAAGCTAATATGTTAAGTGCTAATGTGAATTGAAATGAAGCTCTCTATGGGTAGAATAAATTGGCTAATGAGAAAAGGCAACCTATTACAACTTGTCATGCACATATGTCATGTTACATAAAGCAAAACTACTTCGATAACCTTTTGCTTTCTTCCTGCAAATCTGATCTACAAATCTCAAGGTAAGGCTTATTTCTTATCAGATACCACTGGCATACAATTCCCATGTTGCCTGCCTTGATGAGGATAGAAATGGATTGAAATCTGAGATCCAGCTTCCAAAAGGTAGTTGATTTCTCCAAAATAAGTCAGGATGTGCAATAATGGTGACTCAGTATAACAGAAATGCTCTAGCTATAGGTGACATTTTTAATGCAAAAACAAAACAAAGATAACTTATTGGTCCCTCTCTCCCATATTGAACTATCAATATACTCAATCCAGGAGGACTTGGGCAAACTTAAATCCCTGAAGAGAATACTCCAATTATATTCTTCTGTGACTCTATGATCTAATAACATAAGCATTCACTCTGGTAATATAAACCACACTGTCAATTCTGTGCCATTTTTATCCAAGTCCCATTATAAATTCATCATATACAGTCCATCTAATGTGTTGGATCCCTCTTCTTCTTCTTCTGAAATCACCAAGATGCCCAGAAAGCACATTGACTGCCCATCTCTTTTGCTTTTTATTCGCACAGTTCTTTGATGGCATCCTTTACATTGTTCATCTTGCTTGTGCTCTACGTTGAAGTCTGTTCACTACGACAGGTACTTCTCTTTGGTCCTTTCAAGTCTTCATTGTCAGTTCTTCAGGGAGCACCATGTTACATGACATTCATTCATATTTCACCTGAAAAATATTGGTGTGAAGAATATTAGTTCTTTTTTTCCTAAGTGGGATAATAGTAGCAACACATAGGATTATTACTGGTAGCAACAAGAGCACCATAAGTTAGGGTGTGTTTCAGGACAATTTATTTAAAATGCAAAAAGAATAGACAATGTGAATTCAGACCAATCATTTATACATGGGAAAATAGAAAAAGAACAACAAAGCAGGAGAAATCTTGCTACAGAAAACCAAATGTTACATCCTGTAGACTTTATAACGGCAAAGATATTAATATACACTCTCATAGAAATATTTATTGTTGTTATTCATTATCATCCAGTGAAAGAAAATTCCAAGGATAAATATTTTTAACTTCTCAAAAGCAGGGTAATTTGGTATGTTTGTTTCTCTTCTGAGAGCCTAATTTATTTGTTTTCACACTCAAATAAATGTCTCTCTGTGTGTTTTAGGATTTTGTTCTCACATCTGAAGATATGAAAAAGGAACAAAAACTACTTAAAATTATTTGAAATTTATTTTTAAAGGTCTAATGTATGCAGTTTGTAAATGTTTTTTGACTCCAATAACATTTCATGAAAGGGAGCATGCCATAGAGGATCTCTAAAGATTTGGTTTCTTAATTAGATGACTTCATTTATAGTCCCACTAGTCTTTGGGCTATGATACCCTGGGTGAGTCATCTACATACCTCTCTAAGACCAAAGTTGTAGACCAGGAAGCATTCTGCATTGGTATATGAAGTTTCCTCTCCAAAAGTTTCCATGTCCAATTATATCACAAGCACAAAGAAGGGTTGTAGGAGAGGAATATTTCAAGCTCAGATCAACTCAGCCAATATTTAATAGCTTCTCTTGTGTCAAGAGTACTGTAGAAAACACTAGAAAAGAAAAGAAAACTTAGATTCCTTACTCTAATGGAGCTTACACTATAGTACAGATAAAGATAGAAACACATAATTATATAATAAACATTAACAAAGAGAAGGTACAGTACATATCTTCAAGGAAAGGTTTTGTTTGTGCTGTCAGAGTGAGAAATGGTCTTATTAGGTGCATGGAAATCAGGAAGGTGTCATAGAGGAGCTGGTATCTGTATAGGCTTTAAAGAAAGGATTCCCAATCTGGGGTACATGTAGAACCAAAAATCTATAGGAAATTTTGTTAAGGGTAGATATGAGGGATATTTGATGAGAAATAAATATCATATTGAAATACTGTAAAAATAGTAGTAGTAGTAAAAGTATCATGCTATGGACTAAGTAAAGTTTCTTTATAAAATACCTTTTATATTTTATATGTATGTGTGTGTATATATATATATATGTATATATATATATAATATTAAACTTTAGAAAGCATTTACTTTCATATTGAACAGTAGGTACATAAAAGGGTGTAAGGATTAAAAATTATTGGGGTTCTCTCTTTTAAAAAACTAGTTAGAGTTCATGTGGGAGAAAATTCCTCATTTCAGGACAATAACTTTGATTCAATGCCAATTATGTGTCAAGTACTGTGCTAAGTTCTAGGAATACAAAGACAAAAGATAGTCCCTGCTTTGAGGAGATTATATTGTTTGGAGGGAAAAGAATGTGTGCATGGTTCATGGATCTTTACAGTTTTTGTGCTGTGGATTCCTTTGGAAGTCTGGTGAAGCTTAGGGAACCCTTCTAAGTATTCCATTTTTACTTGCAAAAAGTAAAAATATAGGATTAAAAGGGAAACCAATCATATTGAAATGCAATTTCCAAAAATATTTTAATAACATTCACACATCCACATTTAAGAACAATTATCTAGACACATTGTAGAGCTGTTGATTATTTTTTAGCATCTCTAGAGATGTAATTATTCCTGTACCTTGGGAAAATTATTTCAGCAGCTTTGGGAGCCTTGAGTAAGAGATGATAGGGTCAATCAAAGACAAGGAAATCAATTAGGAGACTAATATAATAATGCAGATGAAAGGTGATGAAATCCTGAACCAGAATAGTTAGTATATGAAAGAATAAAGGAAATAAATGTGAAAAGTGATGGAGAGGTGGAATCAATGGCTCTTGGCAATAGGCTGTATATGAGGGTGATGGTAGGGGAAGAAATGAAGAGGGCCTCAAGTTTCCCAAGGTCGACAGTAGGGAGGATATTTGTGACCTAAGAAGAAATAAGGAAACTTGTAGAAAGGAAATATTTAGTGAGGGAGAATGTGGATGAGTTACATTTTAAAATGAAATGTAAATTTTCTTATATACTCTCCCTGCCCCAACTACTGAACTCTCCCTTTTCATAAAAAAAAAATAGAGCAGAGCAAACCAGCAAAGTAAATATTTGTCTGACAACAGATAGAATGCCATAAGTTCTATTTTGAATGAGTTTCATTTTCAAATGCTTATGAGACACCTGAGTGACTATGTCCAGTAGAAAACTGTCTGTGCTATACTGGGGCTTTAGTGAGAAGTTGGGGCTCAATATATTTATTAGAGAATCATCTTCATAGAGAGGAGAAGAAGGATGCTATAGAAGGAACATGAGGCGCACCATCCGAAAACTTGACTTCAAATTTCTGCTGTTATTTATTCTAGATTTGATCTGAAAACAAGTTATTTCAACTCTCTACACCTCTACAATTTCATGTATAAAACAGAAATGGAAGTGTTGATTTCCTAACTTTGAAGGTCCTCTCCAGACCTAAATCTAAGTTGAGATCTCAGAAGTATTGATATGAATGCATACCATGTGGTCTGAGTCTGCCAGTACATCCTTACTAAAGGATCCTTTAGTAAGCATCATTAGCTCTTCCCATCTCTCAAGGTAATGACCAATGTTATCATCCCAGGGTGTGCTACTGCATCCCAGCACTCTCCTCCCATTGTCTAATCATTTATAACAGGAAAGTCATTGTTTTCTGTCCTTCTTTCTCAAAGAGGACCATGACATCAGGGAGGTGATGCCATGACATGCAAATGAATTGGATTTGTGAGGGAGGTTTGTGCAAAGACACCAGCCTCACTTTCTCTTCTGGAGTCATCTGGGTGCAGTGACGAGCTACAGATCAGGATGACTGGAGAAGGCTCTGCATGCAGACACCTTGGCCTTTTTAATCTACATTTTTTAGCAGGTCTCACTTTGACTGAGGTAATGTCCCACCAGTGATTAAGGCTAGGTAAGAAATGAGGCAAAGAATGGCCTCTTTTACCTAGTCAAAAACAACAACAAAACAGAAACAATTGCTATTTACACTCATTCTGAGGCATCAAAACCCAATGACCAAGTAAGACTTGGATTGGAACCTCTTATTGGCCAAAGGAAGAAGTTAATTAGATATTGAGTCAATGACCATAACAGGTAAGATCTCCATATATTCAGGGTGATATGCATTTTTAAAGTAAGGACAGAATTGAGCCTACGGAGAGAAGGAAGCATGCCCAGGCCAGTTAATGATACCTTGTGAATTTCACATCTTTGGTCTTCAGTTCCCCCAATTATCAAATGAAAGATACAACTCAGTGACCTCTGAGGCCCCTTCCAACTCTAAATATATATGACACTAAGAACATTTTCATTGGTTCTTCTTCCAATTACATATGACATTGACATTATTCTTAGGCTTCTGTGATACAGAGTTTGAGCCATTATCCTTTTGATTTGATAAATGAGCTTTATTATGCTCAGGTCTTCTGTTTAAGTGCTACGGATGTTTCTAGCTGAAAGAGGCCAGGTCAGATTCTCCAATGACAGTGACCTGTTCTGAATTTTTAGCAATATCATTATTCACAGAATAACAAAAATTCAGAATTGAAAGACCTCAGAGGTCCTCTGACCCACAGGTAACTGAAAAAGACATCCACTCTACATTATAGTCAATGAATAGCTATATAGATCATATTTAAAACATTTCTAATGAGGGAGAACATGATACCTCCTGGCAAGGTTTTCACTTTCTTTAAGATTCCAGTTATTGGGGAGGTTTTTCTTGACATCATGCCTAGATTTGTCAATCAGAAACATCTACTTACAGATCTAAGCTTGTTTGTTTGTTTGTCTCCCCCCATTCCCATTACCTAGCTCTGGTAGGTAGAGAAACAAGACAGAACAATAGTATGAAAATCCAAGGAAGAGAAAATATGAAGGGGTAAAAGGTAATCAGGGTATCATATATTGTAGAGGATGAAAACAGATAATTGAAAAAAATGGCAAGTCACAAGGGAAACACAATACTGATGTTTTATGAGTGCACCCACATCCTACTTTTAGATGCCACTCAACAATTTGGTATTTTTACCCATTCGAAGAATATCAAATGCTAGAAACCTAATAATTTTCCCATAATTCAATTTAATGTATATTCTAAAGACATCCAGGAATGTTTTATTTATCTCTACATTCTGCAGTTTTAAATTCATTGTCGATGATTTCTAGATTTAGTTGCTGAATCTGCATTGTGGAGACAAAATCATGATGGTTTTGATTTGAGGGAAAAATTTTATTCTTCTCAGCCGTGTGGTTCAGGGGCCTTGTCTCTGGTCTAATAATGCATCAATGTCCATCAAAATGAGTCACTCTCTCTTTACATGCAACTTTTTTCTAAAATGTATGAAAAGTCAAACTAGAAGCTAGACAAGGTCACAAAGAACTCCAGAAGAAATTCAGAGAAACAGAGTTTGGAAATAAAATAACCGTGTACACATTTAACGCACAAACTAAGGTTTTATGCTAATATATTGCAAATCCTGATAACTTCAGTTATTTCACACCTCAGTTTGATATCATTCAGAGGGACCAGGCATATAGAATGATGCAATTTGGACTAACAATTTTCAAAAAAAATGTGTTTATCTCATTCAATTTATTTTTCCTTTGCATTCCATATGGTTAAAACTGATTTTCTCTCCCTCTCTCTCTGTCTCTTTCTCCCTTCTTCCCTTCCTTCCTCTCCCTCCTTCCATTTCTTTTTCCCTCTTTTCGTCTATCTCCCCTTTTCTTCCCTCCCAGTCATGCAAAAATTAGGAGGGCTGATAAAACAGAAATATGATTTCAAAACAGAATTTACAATGCCCTTACTCTATTTGGGGGGGTGGTGGTGGTGTCACATTCTTTACATCAATCTATGCTGTAATTATTGAGATATATATAATCCAAGAGACCTTAGAATTTGGTGGCAGAAGATTTGAATTCTGATCTGGGATCTATTTATTATCTGTATTATTCAGAACAAGTTCCTTCTCCAGGCATTTCACTTTCTTCATCTGAAAAAAGAAGATGAAGAATGAGATCAGTCAATCAGATTATCAACAAACTTTCATTAAATATTTATTAAATGTTGGACAGAGTGACAAACACTGGGAATACAAAGTAAAAACAAAAGCAATGTCTGCCCTCGTGTATGTTACAATCCAATGAAGGAAACAGTATCTACATAAATAGATGGGGATGGAAGCTAATCTTAATGGCAAAGGCTCATTCATAGCTAAAGTATTTTATATACAGGACCTGAAAGCACACAGGCTTCATGCAGGGTAGAGGTGAGGAAAAATTGCAGCTTCAGACATGAAGGACAGTCATTGCAAAGGCACAGAGATGGGAGATGGAGGTTGTAAATGAGCAATGTTAAGTAGACTGACATGGTTGGACCATAGAGCCTGTGAAAGGATAATGTGTAAGAAGACAGGAAAATAGGAAGGGACAGGTCACAGTAAGCTCAAAATGATAACCAAAAAAATTCTTCTTTGATTCCAGAGATCTCTTTCAACTCCAAATCTATTATCTTGAAATCTAGTCTCTACCCAATGAAACAATATTGATTAGTACAAAAAGTATATTATCTCTCAATTCCAGTAAACTATGTAGACAAAATTACTAACAAACCCAAGAAATCATTGTCTTTATATAAAAGATAAAAAATAAGCTTCAAAAGTACAGATTAGATCATGCCACTCCCATGCTCAAAAATCTTCACAGGCTCACTATTGTTTAAAAAAAAAAAACAAACGCCTGAAGTAGGCATTTAAAGTCATTTATAATTTATCTCCAAGCTAATTTTCTAGTTTTCTTTCATATTATTCAAGACAGATAAGTAGCACAATACAAGGAAGACTAGGCCTAGAAGAAGGAATTCAAATATAGACTCAAATATCCTAGTTGTATCACCTTAATCTCATAAAATAGGGAACATAAAGCATCTATCTCGCAGGGTTATTGTAAAGATGAAAGGATATGATACCTGCAAAAAGCTTAGCATAGTGCCTAGTACATAGTAAGAACTTAATAAATGCTTGCTCCTTTAGGATTATAATTATTTTGTACATCATTCCATTTCATTCCCCCTTGTTCCAGTAAAGCTAGATTGCCTACTTTCTCTTCTCAGAATCTGACATTTTGTTTCTCTGACTTGCATCTGTAATGTATTTCATCCTCATAACCAACCACTTCTTAGGATCCTGAGCTTTCTTCAAGGTTTCAGTTCATGGAAACTTATCCTCTTCTCTGTAGCTGTCAATGAGTTCTTGTTCCTCCAAAAACGTTGCACTTATTGATCTCTAGATATAGAATATAACCAGGGACTGTTTACCCTTTGACTCTTCAGACCTTATTGCAATGCCATTAGTGCTGCATTCCCTTAATAAGTATTTATTCAATAGAACTGAATTCCTAGGAGACCTGGCTTCCAATTGAAACTTTTCTATTTTTAAGCTGAATTGTATTTTTAACCTAATCGTTATATTTTCTTCCTACTTATTTATCCACTGTATCTTTTTTATTCCTTCCAGGCTATTACTTTGGAGAAAAGGATGGGGTCATTGGGGGTGGGGTGGTTGCACTAATATTTTGCTGAACTCTGGTAAGGGATCTGGTAATGTTCAGCCAGTAGGGACATAGGAAGCTGTGTCATGTTTTATCAGTCGAACAGAAACTCTTTGTGATTGCTGTATTGATACGTAAGATATATAAACAAGACAACCTCCTTCCTATAAAACGAACCAATAATAGCTTTATGTGACGTTATACAACCTCTTACTGACATATGCATTCACAGACCAAAGGAAGTGAATCACTTAATCGCTTCTCAGATGGGAGAGCTTTTAAATATCGATTATTTTAGTAAAAGTATTGTGTGTGTCTAGATACACATACATACACACACATGTATTTGTGTCTAAGAGTAACTGTCCCTACATTAGGGGGAGGAGAAAGAAGAAATCACATATAATTTTATTGCATATTAGTAAAGAATAGTGAGTTGTGTTTAGTTGATTTGCTGTCTGATATGCAACCATGTTTATAATTGTAATATGCTATAGAAATACTTGTTTTATTCCATAAATTAAAAAATAAAAAGTACTAATTATTAAGTTATCTATCTAGAAATTATCAATAAATAATATTTAATATTGCAAATTAATTATGCATTATCTTTGTTAACATTCATATTGAGTATTATATATCTTAGAAAAGAATGGAAGGGGAAGAGAGAAATGCATTAGAACAGTTACAAAAGAAAATATCAACATTTAAAATTTAAATTTAACAAGTTTTGTATGCTCTTCATGGGACTTTTCATTTAGGATGATATATCTCAAGCAAGAATGGTGAGGTAAAGAGAAATGTATAAATTAGGATACACAAAGTATGATGAAACCATTATTTGAATAACTTTCTAGAAGCAATAGCTTGCACAAACTTTCCTTTTTAATTTTGTTCTTTTTTATCTTCTTTAAATAGTATTTTATTTTTTTCCCACAATAAAGTAAAATTTTAGCATTAATTTTTAAAAGATTTTCTCCCTCCTTTGTCTCCCCACCCCTCCTCTGAAAATGGTAGTCAGTTTGATATAGTACTTTATGCATAATCTATCATGTAAAACATATTTCCATATTGATCACAGTTGTGCAAGAATAAAAAAATGAGAAAGAATAAAGTGAAAAAAAATGTTTCAATCTGCATTCAGAGTCCATCAGTTCTTTATCTGGTTAAAGATAGCATTTCAGTGAGCCCTTTGTACTTATTTTGGGCCATTGTTTTGTTAGGAAAAGCTGAGTCATTCATAGTTGGACTATTACATAGTGTTGCTGATACTATGTATAGTATTTTCTTGGTTGTACTCATTTCACTTTGAATACGTTTGTAGAACTCTTTCCAGGTTTTTCTGAAATCTACCTGTTCATCATTTATTAATATATATCACAGTTTGTTCAGCCATTCTCCAATTGTTGGACAATCCTTCAATTTCCAATATTTTGTCACCATGAAAAAAGCTGCTAAAAATATTTTTCTGCATATAGTTCTTTTTCCCTTCTTATGATCTCTTTGGGATACAGACCTAACAGTGGTATTGTTTGAACAGGGTATGCCCTGTTTGGTCGTCTTTTGAACATAGTTCCAAATTGCTCTCCAGAATGGTTGCGTCAGTTCTCCACTTCATCAACAATGCATTAGTGTCCCAATTTTCACATATCCTCTTCAACATTTATTATTTACCTTTTTGTCATATTAGCCAATCTGATTGGTATGAGATGGTATTTCAGAGTTGTTTTAATTTGAATTTCTCTAATCAAAAGTGATTTAGAGTACTTCTTTATATGCCTAGTTTTGAGCCAATTCTGATGACAGTCATATTCAAGAGATGACCATCGTATCCCCCCCATCTTTCCCTTCACTGTAATAGCTCTTCCATGCCCCTTCATGTGAGATAATCTACCCCATTCTACCTCTCCTTTCCTTCTCCACCCATTATGTTCTTCTTTCTTATCCATTAATTTTCAATGTCATTCCTTCAAATTCACCTTATACCCATACCCTCTGTCTATGTATATTCTTTCTATCTGTACTATTACATATACAAGTTTTATGAATTATAAATATCATCTTTCCATGTATGGATGTCAAAAGTTTAGTTCTATTGAATCCCTTATGATTTATTTTTCTTTTATCCATGTTTATGCTTCCTTGGGTCTTGATATTGGAGGTCAAATTTATGGTTTAGGTCTGGTCTTCTCCTTATGAAAGCTTGAGATCCTTCTGTTTCATTCAATGACAATTTTCCCATTGATGTATTATACTTAATTTTGCCAGGTAACTGATTCTTGGTTGTAGTTCTAGCTCCTTTGCTTTCCAGAATTTCATTTTCCATGACCTCTAGTCCTTTAGTGCTGCAACTGCTCATTTCGTGTTGCTGACTGTGACTCCTTGATATTTGAATTGTTTCTTTCTTGTAGTATTTTCTTTCCTTCACATCATACTTCTGAAATTTGAATATGATGCTTTGTGGGATATTCATTTTGGGATCTATTTCCTGAGGTGATGGATTTTTTCAATGCCTATTTTTTTCCTCTGGTTCTGGAACATCAAGGCTGTTTTTGGTAATACTTTCTTGAAAGACACTATCTAGGTGCTTCTTTTGATTCTGACTTTAAGGTAGTCCCATGATTCCAATATTGTCTCTCCTGTCTGTACTTTCCAGGTCAGTTGTTTTTCCCAGGAGGTGTTCTACATTTTTTTCCATTTTTATCATTCTTTTGATTTTGTTTGATGGATTCTTGTTATCTCATAGAGCCATTAGCTTCCACTTGTCCCATTCTAACTTTTAAAGTATAGTTTTCTTCAATTGGCTTTTGTATTTTCTTTTCCATTTGGTCCACTGTACTCTTTAAGGAGTTGTTTTCTTCAGTTGATTTTTCTGTCTCCTTATTCATTTGGCCAATTCTACTTTTTAAGGAGTTTTCCAAGCTGTTGAGTCTCTTTTTTCCACAATTTTCTTGTGTCATTCTTATTTTTTCCCAATTTTTCTTCTAATTCTCTTACATGAGTTTTGTAAAAACTTCCATGAGTTCTTTCTGGGCTTGAGACCACTTCCTGCTTTCCTTTGAGGTTTTTGCCCATAGGTGTTTTGACATTGTTGGCCTCTTCTGAATTTGTACCTTGGTCTTCCCTGTCACTATAATAACTTTGTATGGTCAGATGATTTTTTTGTTCTTGATTTTTTGCTCATTTTTTTTACCTTTTTCTTTTCTTTTAAATTTGATCTCTGCCCCCAGTCTGGAAAGGACTCCATCTAAGGCTTCTTGTGCCAGTGGCTGTGGGCTCTGGTTGTGTACTTGGTGCTGTGTAAATATTGCTCTGAGGTTCACAGGAAACCCTTGTGTCTGGTTCTGTCTTGAGAGGGTAGGATAGGGAGTGGCATTTTGCTGCTAGAGGTTGTAAGGGTCTGACAACTTATCTGGTGCCAAGCCAGAGTCCTAGAGGTGGTATTTAGTATTGCTGAGTCCTGGTGGAGTTATTCTTCATTTCCCCAGGACTATAATAAAGCACTATGAGGTCTTGTTCCTGGAGGATGCCCATCCAACCTGGGTTACACTGAAGTCCAAGGATGTCTGGCTACTTGAGGTTACCTACCTGCTTGGGGCTACACTGAAGCACATGTTGATTCTCAGAGCTGAAATCTACTGGTTCCCCCAGTTATGCTAAAGTACACGAGAGATCTTAGGTTTGGCATTTGTCTGCCCCACACCACTGAGACTCAGGATCTCCTGCTGGTTTGCTGAGGTGTGGCTTCTTGAGAAGCATCTTTTCCTGGAATGTGCTCTACTTTTACCTGGGTGAGATGAACTTTTCTTGGCATTCCTTCAAATCTCCCAAGATAAAATGCCACTCCACCCCATCTTGCCACTGGTTCTGCTGTTCTAGGATTTGTGCACAGCACAATTTTATGGTTGTTTAGAGCTGAATATGGGAAAGCCATAATGACTGACTGCTTACCCTGCCACCTTGGCTCTCAGGAGTGAATTTTATTCTTTATGTAATATAAATCCAGATGTCAATAAACCGAGTTAATATGAAGACACAAGAGAATTTTCTTTACCTTTCACAATTACTGTTTTGGTCCTTGTATCCAGAGGGAATGAACAAAAATTACAATATCATTGTCTCCTTAACTATCTTCTGATTTGTGGTGTTAAGATTTCAAAAACAGAACACAATTAAAAGAACCTTTAAATGACAAGATTTTGTCTACAAATGACAAGGAAAGAAACTCAAATTTCTAGTGCACATTCTGAGTTCATTATATATCCATCTCAATCTCACACACCATCTACATTTATAATGAGAATTCACTTTTGCAATGCTTACCCTTAGAAAGATCTTCAGCCATCAAAACAATGTATTTTCACTGTGTTTCAGATTTGCAAAGGGAGGGTATTATAATTTATGTGTTTGAGAAATTTTTCTTCAAGTATTGAAGCAAAAAGAGATGATGGGGCTATATACTTTGTCAATCATTTGGACATCTGGTGGCACAGTGGGTAGAGCACTGCACCTGATATCGGGAAGACCTAAGTTCAAATCCAGGACGGTGGAGTGATCAGTAAATGCTCTCTCCTCCCTCCTTGATGACCATGAAAGAACCAGGGATCAGAGGAAAAAGCCAAGGGGGCAAATAGTCTCATAACACCTGAGGCTAGGAAAATAGCTAAAGGGGAATTCTCCTACTGTGACAGAGGAAAACTGGAAGAACAGAGGACCCAGGGCAAAGATAATTCACACTAGGACCCAGGCAAGCCTCAGTGCCGGGTGAGGAGCCCCAGGAGGGTGGAAACTCGCACTAGCATCCAGGCATGTCTCAGCACTCCAGGGGAAACAGGAAGACAATAGGGCAGCTGGGATCACCATCTTCTGAGCTTGTCTTTGCCTCAGTGAAGCTGAGGAGCTCTCCTGTGACCAGACCACTCCTCCCTGACACTTAACAAGCTAACCAAAGGGCTGATTGGAGAAACACAAACAAAAATGTGCTCTTGGCTTTTTCACAAGTCAGTTCAACATCAAGTTCTGCAGCTTCTAACTGAAAGAACTAGAAGACACAATACACAATCAGCATGATAAAAAAAAAATAGCAAAAGAAGGGCGCAAAAATGATAGAATCTTTCTATGGGGATAAAGACCAAAATACAAATATCAAAGAGATCAGTACTGAGACCGTACTTCCATCTGAAACTTCAGAAGGGACATGAACTTCTCACAAGCACAAGCAGCTCTCCTGGAACAACTGAAGAAGGAAATAGAAGAAAAGCTGACCAATGATTTTAAAATTATAAAAAAAGAATTCACTGATGAGAACATTTCTTTGAAAAGGAAAATTGAACAAATGGAAAAGGAAGTACAAAAATGAACTGGAGAAAATAACACCTTAAAAGGAAAAATTGGACAGATAGAAAAGGAGATGCAAAAGTTAACTGAAGAAAACAATTTGAGAAAGATTAAAATTGGGCAAGTAGAAACTAATGACTCAATGAGACAGCAAGAATCAGTCAAATAAAATCTAAAGAATGAAAAGATAGATGAAAACGTAAAATATCTCATTGGAAAAACAACTGACCTGGAAAATAGATTCAGGAGAGAAAATTTAAGAATTATTGGCCTACCAGAAACCCATGACGAAAAAAAGAGTCTGGGCAACACCTTCCAGGAAACCATCAAGGAAAACTGCCCAGAAGTCCTAGATCCAGAGGGCAAAATAGTCATAGAAAGAATACACCCGAAAGAGTGGATCTCCTGAAAGAGATCCCAAACTCAAAACCCCAAGAAATATCGTTGCCAAATTCCAGAACTATCAAGTGAAGGAGAAAATACTACAGAGCCCAGAAAGAAACAATTCAAATATCGAGGAGCTACACAGTCAGGATCACACAGGACCTTGCAACTTCTACATTAAAAGATCAAAGGAACTGGAATCCGATATTCCATAAGGCAAAGGAGCTGGGACTACAACCAAGGATCAACTACCCAGCAAAGGTCAGCATAACATCTCAGGCAAAGAGATGGTCATTCAATGAAGTAAAGAATTTCCAGACCTTCCTGACAAAAACACCAGAACTTAATAGACAATTCGATCTTCAAATTCTCAAAAGAAGCCTATAAAGGTAAACAGGGAAAAGAAAAACAAAAAACACTTATTACTCAATTTGGTCAAACTGTTTACCTCCCCATAAGGGAAGATGATACCTGTTAATCTTGAGAATTGTGCATCTATTATGAAATATAAAAGGGATATACATAGAGGGAACAGGAATAAAGTAAATGATGTCATGTTAAAAATATAAGTATGCCAAAGGGATTGTAACAGGAGGTGTGAAAAGGAGGAAGCAGAAAATGGTAAATTACATCACAGGAAGAAGTACAAAATTATACTAGAGGGAAAGAAGGGAGGGTGATGAGCATTGTTTGAGAGGTACTCTCATCTGATTTGCTTCAAGGAGGGAATAATAAACTTAAGCAGATAATCCTAACTAGCTCTAAAGGCAGTAGGAGGGGAAGGGGGAAGAAAGGGGAGGAAAGCTAAAAGGGAGGGAAGAAGCAGTAAGGGTAAAGGGGAGTAAAAGGGAGGGGGGCCCAAAGAAGGAAGGGAAGGCTGCAGAAGGAGGTGGTGAAAAGTAAAAACTATTGAAGAGGGGAAGGGAGACAGGAGAGCTAAAAGCACATACTGTGGGAAAGAGGCTGGAGGGAAATACACAGATTGTAATCATAACTGTCAATGTGAATGGAATGAACTCTCCCATAAAACGGAGGTAGATAGCAGAATGGATTAAAAGCCATAATCCAACAAAATGTTGTTTACAAGAAACACAATTGAAATGGGGTGATACATACAGGATAAAGGTCAAAGGCTGGAGCAGAATATATTGTACTTCAGCTGATGTAAGAAAAGCAAGAGTAGCAATCCTAATCTCAGACAAAGCAAAAGCGGAAATAGATCTAATCAAAAGAGATAAGGATGGAAACTATATCCTGCTAAAAAGCACCATAGACAATGCAGCAATATCATTACTAAACATGTATGTTCCAAGTGGTATAGCATCCAAATTCTTAGAGGAGAGGTTGGGTGAGTTGAAGGAAGAAATTGACAGCAAAATTATACTAGTGGGGGACCTCAAACTCCCTCTCTCTGAACTTGATAAATCTAACCTCAAAATAAATAAGAAAGAGGTTAAAGAGGTAAATAAAACCCTGGATAAGGTAGATATGATAGATCTCTGGAGAAAATTGAATGGGAATAGAAAGGAATACACCTTTTCTCTCAGTGGTACATAGCACATTTTCAAAAACTGACCATATACTAGGACATAAAAACTTCACAATCCAGTGCAGAAAGGCATATATAATCAATACATCTTTCTCAGATCATAATGCCATAAAAATCATATGTAACAAAAGTCCATGGAAAGATAAACCAAAAATCAATTGGAAACTAAATAATCTAATCCTAAAGAAAGAATGGGTTAAAGAAAAAATCATAGAAACAATCAACAACTTCATTCTAGAGAATGACAATAACGAGACAACCTACCAAATCTTATGGGATACTGTAAAAGCAATTCTTAGGGGAAGTTTTATATCTTTGAATGCCTACATAAATAAAATAGAGAAAGAGGAGACCAATGACTTGGGCATGCAGCTGAAAAAGCTGGAAAAAGAATAAATTGAAAATCCCCAAGTGAATAGCAAATTAGAAATTCTGAAAACCAAAGAAGAGATTAATAAAATTGAAATTAAGAAAACTATTGAATTAATAAATAAAACCAATAGTTGGTTTTCCAAAAAAAACTAATAAAATTGATAAAAAATTGATCAATTTGATTAAAAATAAGAAAGAGGAAAATCAAATTATTAATATTAAAAATGAAAGGGGTGAACTCACCTCCAATGAGGAGGAAATTAAAGCAATAATTAGCAATTACTTTGCCCAACTTTATGTCCATAAATTCAATAATTTAAATGAGATGGATGAGCATTTTAAAAAATTCAATTTGCCCAGATTAACAGAAGAGGAATTTGAATATTTAAACAACTCCATCTCAGAAAAAGAAATTGAACAAGCCATCAATGAACTCTCTAGGGAAAAAATTTCCAGGATCAGATGGATTCACAAGTGAATTCTATCAAACATTTAAAGAACAGTTAATTCCAATACTATATAGACTATTTTTGAAAATTGGGGAAGAAGGAGTCCTCCCAAATTCTTTCTATGATACAAATATGGTTTTGATACCTAAACCAGAAAGAGAAAAAAACAGAAAAAGAAAATTATAGATCAATTTCTCTAATGAATATAGATGCAAAAATTTTAAATAAGATTTTAACAAAAAGAATACAGCATCTTATCATGAGAATAATACATTATGATCAGGCAGGACTCCTAGCAGGAATGCAGGGCTGGTTCAATATTAGGAAAACTATTAGCATTACTGATCATATCAACAACAAAATTAACAAAAACCACATGATTATCTCAATAGATGCAGAAAAAGCTTTCGACAAAATACAACACCCATTCCTATTAAAAACACTGGAGAACCTAGAAATAAAGGCAACTTTCCATAAAATAATACACAGTATCTACCTAGAACCTTCAGCAAGCATTATATGCAATAGGGATAAGATTCCAAGATAATTCCAATAAGATCAGGGGTGAAACAAGGATGTCCATTATCACCACTATTATTCAATATGGTACTAGAAATGTTAGCGGTAGCAATTAGACAAGATAAAGAAATTGAAAGAATAAAAATAGCCAAAGAAGAAACTAAGTTATCACTCTTTGCAGATGATATGATGATATACTTAGAGAATCCCAGAGATTCAAGTAAAAAACTACTTGAAATAATAAACAACTTTGGCAAAGTTGCAGGTTACAAAATAAACCCACACAAATCTTCCGCATTGCTATATATT